>CM029604.1:10655901-11255901 GCA_017311375.1 Mytilus coruscus | reverse complement strand
ATTATTCCCAAAATTGATGAATTAGAATAATCAAATATAGAAATAAGTGGGTTAATACAGAAATAATGTAACTAAACAATGTAATTTAACTAGAACATGACAAAATAAATGTAGAATGGATATGATATTCATCCAACCACCTAAAATAAATTGCCATGTATATTCTTTCTTGTTTTTGTATTTCAATTTTGTAGACATTTCCCCCCCATAAGAAAAAACAGTCAAAATGGGTATATTACTGTTAAACAAAATATAGATTGAAGAAAAAAGGAAAAAATGCAGTTTTATACGACCGCAAAAAATTTTGTGGTCGATATTGGTATGACGTTATGTCGCTGCCTTCGTCCAAGACGCATTGGTTTCGCACTCTAACTTTAGTTTAAGTGAATGGATCTCTATGAAATTTTACCATAAGGTTCAATATCACAAAAGGAAGGTTGGGATTGATTTTGGGGTTATGGTACCAACAGTTAAGAAATTAGGGGCCAAAAGGGCCAAAATAAGCATTTTGTAATTTCCAGACATAACTTGTGTGTTAGTGTATGGATCTCTGACATTGTACCACATGGTTCCATATCACAAAGGGAATGCTGGGATTGATTTTGGGGTAATTGCCTCAAAATTTTAGGAATTAGGGGCCAAAAAGGGGCAAAAACAAGCATTTTCTAGTTTCATGACAATAACTTGTGTGTAAGTGTATGGATCTTTCTGAAATTGTACTACAAGGTTCCATATCACAAAGGGAAAGCTTGAATTGAGTTTGGGGTAATTGCCTGAAACGTTTAGGAATTAGGGGCCAAAAGGGCCAAAATAAGCATTTTTCTAGTTTCAGACAATAACTTGTGTTCAAGTGTATGGATCTCTCTGAAATTGTACTGCAAGGTACCATACCTCAAAGGAAAGGCTGGGATTGAGTTTGGGGTGATGAATCATAAGGGGTTCAAAAATTGGGGGATTTTTTTTTTCCTATTTTCCTTTTTTTTCTTTAAAATTTTCCATTTTAAGTTGGTTATTTCTGATTTATATTTAAAAGCAAATAATAATGATATGGCAGGAGATACACACCAAACAGGATGTGTAAATTATTATATAATAAGTATTGTGCAATAGCAAGAAATTTTCAATTGCACAGTATTGCGCAATAGCAAGAAATCTTCAATTGCACAGTATTGTGCAATAGCAAGAAATATCCAATAGCACAATATTGCGCAATAGCAAGAAATTGTCAATTGTACAGTATTGCGTAATAGCAAGAAATATTCAATTGCACAGTATTGCGCAATTGCAAGAAATATTCAATTGCACAGTATTGTGCAAAAGAAGATACTTTGTATAAATTGCTTATTTCTTGACCAATTTCAATGGGGTTTTATTCTTGAACTCTTGGGGTTCTTTAATATGCTGAATCTAACCGTGTATTAAGTTTTTGGATTTTGGGCCCTGCTTTTAAATTGGTCCACATTGAGGTCAAAAGGGTCCAAAATTAAACTTTGTTTGATTTCATCAAAATTGAATTATTGGGGTTCTTTGATATGCCGAATCTAACAGTGTATTTAGATTCTTAATTTTTGGTCCCGTTTTCAAATTGGTCTACATTAAGGTCCAAAGGGTCCAAAATTAAACTTAGTTTGATTTCAACAAAATTGAATTCTTAGGGTTCTTTGATATGCTGAATCTAAACATGTATTTAGATTTTGATTATGGGCCCAGTTTTCAAGTTGGTCCAAATCGGGTCCAAAATTAAACTTTGTTTGATTTCAACAAAATTGAATATATGGGGTTCTTTGATATGCTGAATCTAACCATGTATTTAGATTTTGATTTTTGGGCCCTGTTATCAACTTTGTCCACATTGAGGTCAAAAGGGTCCAAAATTAAACTTTGTTTGATTTCATCAAAATTGAATTATTGGGGTTCTTTGATATGCCGAATCTAACCGTGTATTTAGATTCTTAATTTTTGGTCCCGCTTTCAAATTGGTCTACATTAAGGTCCAAAGGGTCCAAAATTAAACTTAGTTTGATTTTAACAAAATTGAATTCTTAGGGTTCTTTGATATGCTGAATCTAAACATGTATTTAGATTTTGATTATGGGCCCAGTTTTCAAGTTGGTCCAAATCGGGGTCCAAAATTAAACTTTGTTTGATTTCAACAAAAATTGAATATATGGGGTTCTTTGATATGCTGAATCTAACCATGTATTTAGATTTTTGATTTTGGGTCCCGTTATCAACTTTGTCCACATTGAGGTCAAAAGGGTCCAAAATTAAACTTTGTTTGATTTCATCAAAATTGAGTTATTTGGGTTCTTTGATATGCCGAATCTAACCATGTATTTAGATTCTTAATTTTTGGTACCGCTTTCAAATTGGTCTACATTAAGGTCCAAAGGGTCCAAAATTAAACTTAGTTTGATTTTAACAAAATTGAATTCTTAGGGTTCTTTGATATGCTGAATCTAAACATGTATTTAGATTTTGATTATGGGCCCAGTTTTCAAGTTGGTCCAAATCGGGTCCAAAATTAAACTTTGTTTGATTTCAACAAAATTGAATATATGGGTTTTTTCATATGCTGAATCTAACCATGTATTTAGATTTTTGATTTTGGGCCCGTTATCAACTTTGTCCACTTTGAGGTCAAAAGGGTCCAAAATTAAACTTTGTTTGATTTCATCAAAATTGAGTTATTGGGGTTCTTTGATATGCCGAATCTAACCATGTATTTAGATTCTTAATTTTTGGTCCCGCTTTCAAATTGGTCTACATTAAGGTCCAAAGGGTCCAAAATTAAACTTAGTTTGATTTTAACAAAATTGAATTCTTAGGGTTCTTTGATATGCTGAATCTAAACATGTATTTAGATTTTTGATTATGGGCCCAGTTTTCAAGTTGGTCCAAATCGGGTCCAAAATTAAACTTTGTTTGATTTCAACAAAATTGAATATATGGGGTTCTTTGATATGCTGAATCTAACCATGTATTTAGATTTTTGATTTTGGGCCCGTTATCAACTTTGTCCACATTGAGGTCAAAAGGGTCCAAAATTAAACTTTGTTTGATTTCATCAAAATTGAATTATTGGGGTTCTTTGATATGCTGAATCTAACCATGTATTTAGATTTTGGATATTGGACCATAATAGGTGAATGTCCAATTTAAAATTTTAAGTTCTTAGACCACATTCATTCTGTGTCAGAAACCTATGCTGTGTCAAATATTTAATCACAATCCAAATTCAGAGCTGTATCAAGCTTGAATGTTGTGTCCATACTTGCCCCAACTATTCAGGGTTCGACCTCTGCGGTCGTATCAAGCTGCGCCCTGGAGCATTTTATTTCCATAAAAGCCAACAACTCTTTTCAGTAACTGTGCACATTCTTTATGTGTATGGAATAAAAGGGATGTAATGTGTTGCAATGCATGAAAGGTGTAATTTAGCACTTTTTTCATAGATTAGCTATCTTATGCTGGTATGTTATATATTTAGCATTTCTAAGGCAATCAAAAACAGGTTAAACAAGGACATTTCCTTGAGTAAAAAGTTAATTGTACATGTATTACATGAATGCATATATATATTACAGTAAAGAGTTATCGATAGGACCGTCTGTCAGGAAACTTTTAGAAGAGTACAATATAACAGCAGCAACAGTTCAGCCATCTGGTCCACATGGTAGACTTCTCAAAGGGTGGGTATGTTAAGGTTATTGGTTCTTTCTCCATTTATTAATAACTCACATTTGAATTGATTAATAGAAAACTTGACAGAGATTTCCTTAAAATTGACCATCTTGGTGGTCTTCTGGTAGTGTGCTTGCCTTAAGTGCAGTAGGTTTGATCTCAGGCTGGGTCAAACCAAAGACTTCAAAAAATGGTATTGCTGCTTTACCGCTAAGCACACAGTATTTAGAAGTAAGGACGACTGGTCAGCTTGGGGTCAGAATAATGTGTCCTGGTAGGGTGGCATGTCTGCCTGTGGACTGTTACCTTGTGAAATATCACGTTAAAAATCGGGTTCAGTGTGTCAGTCTAGTACAAATCAAGGTTTATATTCTACTCACATCAACATGTTCTCATCCTGAAAATGCATTTAATTTGCCACTAGAAGTTAAACAGCAATCCATCATAATCCTCCATAACAATGTTCTTTTAAGTATTCTTGAACTCTAAGTATGTGTGTCCATGATTGATGTATTTAATTGAAATTATCTTATGATTTTAGCTCACCTGGCCCGAAGGGCCAAGTGAGCTTTTCTCATCACTTGGCGTCCGTCGTCCGTCGTCCGTCGTCCGTCGTCGTTAACTTTTACAAAAATCTTCTCCTCTGAAACTACTGGGCCAAATTTAACCAAACTTGGCCACAATCATCATTAGGGTATCTAGTTTAAAAATTGTGTCCGTGACCTGCCAAACCAACCAAGATGGCCGCCATGGCTAAAAATAGAACATAGGGTAAAATGTATATTTTGGCTTATAACTCTGAAACCAAAGCATTTAGAGCAAATCTGACATGGGGTAAAATTGTTGATCAAGTCAAGATCTATCTGCCCTGAAATTTTCAGATGAATCAGACAATGGGTTGTTGGGTTGCTGCCCTGAATTAGTAATTTTAAGGATTTTTTCAGTTTTCGTTATTATCTTGAAAATTATTATAGATAGAGATAAACTGTAAACAGCAATAATGTTCAGCAAAGTAAGATCTACAAATAAGTCAACATGATCAAAATGGTCAGTTGACCCTTAAGGAGTTATTGCCCTTTAAAGTAATTTTTACCAGTTTTTGTAAATTTTGTAATCTTTTACAAAATCTTCTCCTCTGAAACTACTGGACCAAATTCAACCAAACTTAGCCACAATCATTATTAGGGTACTTAGTTTAAAAATGTGTGGTGACCCAGCCAACCAACCAAGATGGCTGCCATGGCTAAAAATAGAACATAGGGTAAAATGTAGATTTTGGTTTGTAACTCTGAAACCAAAGCATTTAAAGCAAATCTTACAGGGATTAACTTGTTTATCAAGTAAATATCTATCTGCCCTCAAATTTTCAGATGAATTGGACAACTGGTTGTTGGGTTGCTGCCCTGAATTAGTAATTTTTAGGAAATTTTGCCGTTTTTGGTTATTATCTTGAAAATTATTACAGATAGAGATAAACTGTAAACAGCAATAATGTTCAGCAAAGTAAGATTCAAATAAGTCAACATGACCAAATGGTCAGTTGACCCTTAAGGAGTTATTGCCCTTTATAGTCAATTTTAACAATTTTCATTAATTTGGTAAATTTTGGTAAGTTTTACAAAATGTTTTCCTTTTGTAATTTTCTTTTCTGAAACTGCAGTAGAAAATCAATATAGAAAACAATCTACTAATTAACTGGCAATAAAAATAATTGATAATTCTATAACATGAAAAAAAACACATTAATACCTGATGATGGTGTTTCTTTCTTTACATTGAAAATGATGTCACAACTATAATCCCGAACAATAGGTCGAATGTCAGATATGTTTTAGTACTTTGGCTTCATTTTCTACAGATTCAAGTGCAAATGATGCTTGAATTCCTACACTAATTTATACAGACTTCATCCCTTTCACAGGTAATGCCTGCCTCATATTATATTTAAAACTTTAATAGAATATCAGAAATTTTGAGAGAAAATTAATCAACCATGCAAGATCTAAAACTTAATTAATATTGTTCAAATTGTCAATTAACTATTAAAAAAAAATTCTCATTAAAAATATAGTTCTTCATTTTATATTTTATCAGAAGTTTAGGAAAAAATTGAATTTAACTGTGTCCCTTGTTCTCATTTCCTGGGATAAATCCAATACAAATTAAAGTATTGGTATTGAATTAATATTTAAGAAATATTTCAAACCTTACCATTTTCTTCACAAGAATGAAGACCATATTTTCAGTGTCATGAGTATCAGTCATCATATTTGTTGTACTTTGTTGTTTAAAAGTTGAATACAAAAAGATCAACAAAGCAATTCAAAACCACTTGAATTTTGCAACAACAAATGAGAGTTTTAACGACCTCAGCTGGCTATACAACCCTTGCACAATCAACTGAATTTTGCAGAAATCATTAATAGGAAAGATTGCCCTTAAATGATAATTTTTATTACCTTTTGTTTTTTTTTTTTTGGGGTGTTATGCAACAACAAAACTTCACAACAAACTTTCTCATCACTGCATTTCTCGTTAGATAAATTTTACAAAATTCTCCCTGAAACTACTGTCAAATTAAACCAAACTTGGTTTAATCACCACTAGGATATCCAGGGACCACTGTGTATGATGACCCTGCCTGCCAACATGGCACATATGGCTGAAATAAAACATAGGTTTCAAATGCACTTTTAGTCTTATATCTCTGAAACTAAACGACAGTACAACAGTTGCATTTATCATGCATCAATTGTAAATAAAAATATCAGGTGAGCGACACAGGGTCCTTGGAGCCTCTAGTTTTATTAACTCTTACCATGCTGAATTGTTTTCAGAAAATGTCTAATTTTCGTGTATTTGCAAAAATGAAAAATACCCTGCTGCTGAGGCATATTGATTCCATTAAAGCAAGGATAGGGGATCATGGGGCAGGGTGCTTGAGGTGATGAGGGGGTATGTGGGCTGGAATCTGCCCTAAAGTTGGTCATCATGTGCAAAAAGCGTCAATTTTGACGATTTTTTTGTCCTTTTTCTTGACCTGAAACTGTGGGATGCTGATAGATGTATCCCACTGTAGTCTGCATGTAGAGAGTACCCCAGTGTTCACATTAAGCACAACAAACTTAGGTCAGAGTGAAACTGATATGGGTACAGCAGTCTAAAGAAGGTCATTTGCACAAAAAATCCAGAGTTCCTCGATTTTTCTTGATTTATGGCTTCAACTGGACCTGCAACAGAAAGTAGTCGTTCACCAAGTGAATTTAAATGCTAAATATGATCAATAGTTATATTCCCGCAGGTTCACACTATTTTTGGAAGTTTTAGGGCTCTGAACTGCGTGTGTCAGACACCGAAAGGAAGCTCACCTCTCCAGAAAAGTCCGTTTTATCCGATTTCAATTTTCCAACTTCGTATTTGGGCTCAAAATGCACCTTAAACCTGAGAAACATGACAATGAATAGCCTTAGGTTGAGGGATCATACATCAACTTCGAAATTAATATCATACAGTTGACCTCTAAAAGTATGGAGAGCCATTGGAGACAAAAAACAGTATTTTGGGTAGCGGCCATAACATTACGGCCCCGCATGGTAAGGGTTAATAATTTTGCAAAAAAAATGATTCCATTTGTTTAGTTTTTTGTAATTTCATTGGTCTTACCTTTTCCTTTATCTCAAATAAGATTTAGAAATATAATCTATATCTTAATTTTAGGGACATACTGAAATATGTAAAATCTAATAGTTTGTCCAAGCAAGATCTCGGTGCTGTCTCAAAGACACCTAGCAAGAAGGAAGTTATCCAAACTAGCCAGCCTACTACTATATTTGTTCCTGGAGAAGAGGAGGAGTTTATAGATATTCCTTTAACTAACATGAGAAGAACAATAGCCAGGCGACTGACTGAATCTAAAGTAATGGGTTACAATCATTAAGTATTCTTAAACTTTTGTCACAAATAACTAAGTATCTGTATTAAGAATGATCTAAATTTGATCTGTACCTTTATTATAATGAATTGTACTGTGTGAGCAATTTTCAAATTTGCCGGGCATTCACTTTCTGCTTGACAATACTTTTAATTTTAATAAAAATACCTTATGAGCATGGAACTTTTCCTCACATATTTCTAAGCTTCTGTATTCCTGTTAGACATTTAATTGACATATGGACATATATTCCTGATAGACATCATTTAAATTGACAATTGTATATTTCAGATGACAATACCACATTCATATATTTCAATAGAGAGCAATATAAAAGCAGTTTCTCATCTAAGGAAACAGTTATTAGGTGAGTCTTTGAGTGAATTAATATTATGGAAAGGAAAAGAAGGTATATTTGTAAAGCACATTAAATCCATAAATACACTTGACATAACCCAAAGCAAAGGAATAGGGCTTTTGATGTTCTTCATCTCATAGTCCCACTTGAGACCATCAACACAGAACAAAAATTAACACATCACTGCAAGTTTAAGACGGTCACTAACATCAATTTGAGCACAATTCTTACCTAAATGATAATAATTCTACATCTATTTGTTGATGCCACTGGACGTAAAGCAAACGACACACAATCAGTCATTTATTCATTGAAGCACACAAAAGTGTAATATCAATTCCAGGTCAAAGAAATTAACCATTTCTTTTAATAGTTTTATTGTGAGCAAGTTGATACCAGACATTATTAAAAAAAATCATTAGAAATCATCTGTTTAACTTGTACTTGCTGACTCATCTTACAATCCAACACATGCAGTGTGGCCATTAGTAGGCCAATAGGAATATACACTAGACAACTAGAAAGCAGACATGTCAGGGCCCTGCTTGCACGTTTTTTTGCAAGACACACAAACAAATGAATACTGATGCAAAGTAATACATGTTCATGGGGTTGACATTTTGGTAAATTTTGTCATCAGGAAATAATTCAGGACATGTACATAAATATCAAAGTTCAATAAAATCTGACCACTATGAATTTGCTTTGTATTTTGGCAGCCATTTTAGAAAAGGTGGTTGACAAATTATTTTTGACACAGGGAATCAATACCTATATATCAATTATCATTGAAATCCTAAAACAAAAATATGTTTTCACAGATATGTGATTTTTTTTTCCAAAATTAATTTGCCAATTTTAAAAAAAATTGTATGCATATCTACCTAGTTAGCACTACATCTGTTCAAAGTTCCACCAATTTCCTTAGCCCATACTTCTGGAGGTCTTTCAGTTTACACTAAATGTTTTCTCAAAATTTAATTTTTCTAACAAAAGACTAAATTTTTTTTTCAAGATTTGATTTGCCAATATTATCAAAACATAATATTCACATGTACAACTATGCAAATTTAATGATTTCTACCAATATTCTTTGGAGTTTTGCATTTACAAAAATTGTTGACAGACAAACTGATAGAAAAAGTGAAAACTATAAGGCTTTTGCATCCTTGATGTAGGGCCCTAATTTAAAAAAAATCTTTAGTATTAATTTCTTAATAAAATACCATGTTGTGATTAAAAGAAACAACTGTTTTCAACTTGAAGTAATTTATATATGTACTCATAAAAGTAAAAAAAAAGGTGCACAGTTCCAAAATAAAATAACATTCATAAATTATAATTTTGTTACAAATTGATAGATTAGATAACATTCTTTCACAAACTACTTCATGATTCTACTGTGTAAAACTGACAAAAGATGTAACAAGTATCAGATTCACTGACAAAAGATGTAACAAGTATCAGATTCACTGACAAAAGATGTTACAAGTATCAGATTCACTGACAAAAGATGTAACAAGTATCAGATTCACTGACAAAAGATGTTAGAAGTATCAGATTCGCTGACAAAAGATGTAACAAGTATCATTATTTATAGGTGAAGGAATCAAAGTATCAATGAATGATTTTATAATAAAGGCATCAGCTATAGCTTTACAGGTAAGACACTGGGTACCTCAATATTGCAGTTTGATTTTATAGTCTCTTTTAAATAGGTACTTATATGTTATATAAGTAATGTTTATACATAGTTTGATTTTCATTACACTCAGTAGTCATTATTTTAGGATTTTCCCAGGATGTGTGTTTTCTTTACTGTTGAGATGAAACAGATTTATTATCATATCTCAATCAGTTAGATGTGAGGTTTATCACATGTTCTTAGCAGGAGGTTTAATTAATCAGTTCCAATACAAATATTCAGGTCTTGTTAATTAGTGACCACTTGTGGCATTTGGCTTCCTTTGTCCTTTGTTACTTTATAAATTAACCTGGGTGCAGTTTTAGCTCCTCCCACTGAGGAGTATCCCATTAAGAAGTTGTGTACTAAAACCTGTGTATGCTGCCTTGAGTATCCAGCTATTTAAATGCAGATTAAGCAGTTATAAGACTAATCTTTGCTCTGATAGTGTTTTAGCTAAAACTTGCCACCCACCGACCCTCCTTTCGCAAGAAGGTATCAGGTTGGATGTTTACTCAGGCATTAACACAGATTTCCGTATTACATAACAGACTATCACTTACCAAAGAAAAGATACAGTATAAACAACAGACAATTAAAATAAGATTAGTACAACATCACATCAAATATAAAATTAATTTACCCTAAAAATATTTACAAAGAATCAGAACACAATGCAAACATGGAACAAATTACACTTAAACATACTCAGGACCATTTCTGAGAATTTTGTGTAAATGCAACTCCTAAACAGTTAGATGGATATTGATGAAACTTTACACAGTTGTACAAAACAACGTGAGTATGTGCAAAAAAAAAAAGTAAAGAAACAAAAATTCTGAACCACAAGGAAAATTCAAAACGAAAAGTCCTTTAGCAAATGGCAAAATCAAAAGCCTAAGCACATCAAGCAAATGGAAAACAACTGTCATATTCCTGACTTGGTACAGGCATTTCCTTATGTAGAAAATGGTGGATTAAACCTGAAAAGGAAAATTATCCTTATCCTAAATAAAAAAGGGTACTCATAGAAAACTGCAAAAATTATTTTGCACCATTTCCTTTCTGTAAATTTTCATAGACTTGGTCATTTATATTATTTTGATGGTACTGTTGTGCTGGGGTATTGTTTTGTTTGTTCATTGACAGTTTTAGTTTTTGACAATGATGAGTTTATTGTGTGAGCTCTTTTTGTAAGAAACAAACTTCTTCTTTACAAATACTTTTGAGTTATAGTGAAGTATGCGTAGTACAACGCTTGCTACTCTTTGTTTTTGTTTTTGGCCATGTATTTACAAACCTTTAATTAAATAAGAACATTTTTAACTTATAATTACAGAGAGTTCCAGCCCTGAATGCAGTTTGGCAAGGAGAGGAAGTGAAAATGTCTGGTAATGTTGATATAAGTGTTGCTGTGGCAACTGATCAGGGGCTGATCACTCCAATTATAAAGAATGCAGCATATCTAGCAGTGGATGAAATATCCAGTTCTATAAAGGTAATACAGTAACAAACAAGACAAAAAACTAAACAGAAAGAAGGAGGCGAGATAAAAGGCATAATTAGACCCCTAGAAAAACATTAAAATTCTTCAATTTTAGATTTCAAGATGAAATGTCTTTTTTGAAAACTTACTTATTAGCATTATTTTTCAAAAAAAGATGTCAAAATTAACATAAATTTCAGTTTAACACTAAATTCACCAAGAACAGGCATAGGCCAAACCAATGTGATTCCTTGTTGTTTTTTTATAGATTTTCCCCTCCTGTGTTTGAAAAATCAACTTTTTAAAATAACCAAAAATTACTTCTGCAATTTTTTGGTCTGCATTTTGCTCTGAAATTAGTTTTGCCTGAATTTTTTTTCTCAAGTAAATGCTTTTCTATTGCATAAAATTCTCTGAAATTTTCAAAAGCACATGTTGTAAATTGCATTGTTATAAGTCAAAAATAGGAATGGTAACAGATGTTGTGTCGGCTCATTGCCGTGGACAGTCAGTTATTGAACAAACAGTCATTCCATTTGCTTCAAGTTTTATGTTTGAAGACCTGTTCTACGAAGCAAAATCATAAATCTTTGAATAGTCTGTTCATTGATCACAATCAATAATAATTGCCCACAACCTAAGTCCTTCAATACTGATCATTGTTCAAGAGGCATAGACTTATTTGTCTTGGATGAATTAAATTGTATATTTCCCTGATCATATTTTGCAAATCACAGAAGTATAAGATTTTAATTGAAAACTTGTATCCCTAGATGTTAGTCTTTTGGCATGCAAGATGAAGGTTGAATTCAAGAGTACAAAGGTAAACAAAGTGAATGATGGTATTGCGATTGGTGATTGGTATACATTTTGCCATAATAGGGGGAGGGATCATTGGGTCATCCACTTCTATTCAAGCTACAGATTTAAAGGCATTTCTTGAGTTTATGAGTAAATATAAAGAGGGGTTCACTCACTCAAACTGATCTGCTTATAGTATATCTGATTAGGGTGACAGCACTTTAAAGGGAAAATTTAATACCTTGAGAGCTAGCAATATGAATATTTTGCTCATTGTTTTTGTACAAAGCAAGAATTGTTTTATCTTTCTCATTATTTTGATCTTAAATTTAACAACACAAAAAAAAAAATAGGAGGATTCTAGAAGTCACCATATGGACCTCAATGATAGAAAGTCTTTGTACTGTATTTCTTAGTTAAATTGTTGGAGTCTAGACTATTTATTGGAGACTACCAAAGTTCTGCCTTTAAAGGATAACAAGATGTAACTACAGGCAACCATTGACAAATTCTTGACTTAGGACAATGGCATGGTTAAACTAGTTTTGGGCTCTGCCTACAATAGAAGAGGGCATTATTTTTTCAGCCCTGCATTCCTGATTTTCTGTGAAGAAATTCCTGGTCAAACATAAAATTGAGGTTATTTAAACTTAGATATTATCTTAAATTATTGATCAATCATTGTAATTGTAGGATCTTGCCATCAGAGCAAGAGAAGGTAAACTACAGCTGCATGAATTTCAAGGTGGAACTTTTACGTGAGTTTGATATTAAGTAAAGGTTATAGGACTTATAGACAAAAGCTATTATTTGGCCATTTTATAAAAAAAATAGCTAAACTTTCTGTCTGTGTTAGATATAGAGTATCTACAGATGTTTATAATTCTGTGGGACTTACTGTCTGTTGTGTTAGATATACAGTATCTACAGATGTTTATAATTCTGGGACTTTCTGTCTGTTGTGTTAGATATAGAGTATCTACAGACGTTTATAATTCTCAGGGACTTTCTGTCTGTTGTGTTAGATATAGAGTATCTACAGACGTTTATAATTCTGGGGACTTTCTGTCTGTTGTGTTAGATATAGAGTATCTACAGACCTTTATAATTCTGCGGGACTTTCTGTCTGTTGTGTTAGATATAGAGTATCTACAGACGTTTATAATTCTGGGACTTTCTGTCTGTTGTGTTAGATATAGAGTATCTAAAGACGTTTATAATTCTGGGACTTACTGTCTGTTGTGTTAGATATAGAGTATCTACAGATGTTTATAATTCTGTGGGACTTTCTGTCTGTTGTGTTAGATATAGAGTATCTACAGACCTTTATAATTCTGGGACTTTCTGTCTGTTGTGTTAGATATAGAGTATCTACAGACGTTTATAATTCTGCGGGACTTTCTGTCTGTTGTGTTAGATATAGAGTATCTAAAGACGTTTATAATTCTGCTGGACTTTCTGTCTGTTGTGTTAGATATAGAGTATCTACAGATGTTTAGAATTCTGCAGGACTTACTGTCTGTTGTGTTAGATATAGAGTATCTACAGATGTTTATATTCTGCAGGACTAACTGTCTGTTGTGTTAGATATAGAGTATCTACAGATGTTTATAATTCTGCAGGACTTACTGTCTGTTGTGTTAGATATAGAGTATCTACAGATGTTTATAATTCTGCGGGACTTTCTGTCTGTTGTGTTAGATATAGAGTATCTACAGATGTTTATAATTCTGCGGGACTTTCTGTCTGTTGTGTTAGATATAGAGTATCTACAGATGTTTATAATTCTGCGGGACTTACTGTCTGTTGTGTTAGATATAGAGTATCTACAGATGTTTATAATTCTGCGGACTTTCTGTCTGTTGTGTTAGATATAGAGTATCTGCAGACGTTTATAATTCTCGGGACTTTCTGTCTCTTGTGTTAGATATAGAGTATCTGCAGACGTTTATAATTCTGCGGACTTTCTGTCTCTTGTGTTAGATATAGAGTATCTACAGATGTTTATAATTCTGCGGGACTTACTGTCTGTTGTGTTAGATATAGAGTATCTACAGATGTTTATAATTCTGCCAAGTGCAAAGAGCAAATTTTAAAAAGTATATAATTTTCTAATTGATATCCAGGTTCTAAACCTTGGTAAAGATAATCATTGTGTTAGACAAAAAAATAGACAAGTTTTAACAAAATTAAACTATAAAAACCTAGATTTGATGCCATGATTAGCCAGCCATCATTGTTCAGCCTATTTATACATTACACAATTTGGCTTTTGTTACATAACAATTTTTCCCTATAGATGCATTGTAAAAGAGAGGTGGAAGATACCAAAGGTATATTCAATCCCATAAGTCAATGACAAACTGACAACGCCATGGCAAAAAAAATGATGTTTTTTTATAATTACATTACAAAGTTTTTTTATAATTACATTACAAAGATTTTTAATAATTACATTACAAAGTTTTTTTTATAATTACATTACAAAGTTTTTTTATAATTACAGTACAAAGTTTTCCACATTTACTTTGCAAAGTGTTGTTATAAACACATTACAAAGTATTCATTAGTTACATTGCAAAGTTATGTTATTGTTACATTACAAAGTTTTGCTATAGTTAGATTACAAATTTTTGCAATGGAATTTATGACATCTTTTTTTCTTTTTTTTTCAGAATATCTAATTTAGGCATGTTTGGAATTAGTGAATTTACTGCAGTTATTAACCCACCACAGACTGCTATTATGGCCATAGGGTCATCACGTCTTGTAGCTGGTGAAGATGGGCAGCCTCAGACTAATATGACTGTGACAGTGTCTTATGATAGTCGTGCTATTGATGAAACAAACGCTTCACAATTCTTAGAAGTTTTCAAAGAAGTAATGGAGAGTCCTAGTTTAATGATTGTTGGAAGTTCATTATCATCAACACTTAAAGTAGCTGGTTCATATTAGATCTGAAAGTATTTGAAGTAAATGCAAGAAATAATTTAACAGGATACAATCATACATTGACACAGTCTTCAATAGGTTATCATGTCCTATGGTTTTTGGCATAATATGTGAAGTAAGAATGCTTCCAGCAAATCTATTGTTAATTTTTTTAGATAATATTTAAGATTTTTCAGTGTTGATAAACTATAGAAAGATAGTAGTCACCTCAATATTTCAGCTGAAATAAAGACCATGGTTTGTCTGTCATAAAGTGTTCGTGATAAAAATATTATCAGTGGTTCCAAGAATAGTGATTGTACTGAAGACCATCAACGAAATGTACTGAAGATCATCAACGAAATGTCTTAAGATAATCAGGCAGTTTAGATTTATATAGGATAGTTTGTGGTAATGTCACTTGTTTGGTTGCAAATTTTATGAAATTCAGCAATGAGAATACATCAATATGCTTTTTCTTAGATTGAATTCAGAATTAGTTGCAAATTGTAACAAAAAAAAAGTTATCGAAGTTTAAAATTGTAACTAATGAATTGTTTTATTGCTAACCAATAAATTGTAATATATCATGGAATTAGTGATTATCTAGTGATGATTAAGAAAAAGGTTCCAACAGAATAAATGTTATAGCTTAAGTTAATATAAAACAGATTAAAATGCAGATACATTAAAATTAAAAACAAAATATATAGGTCACCAAGGCCCAAGAAAAGGAGAAAAAACAGACTGCAAACCACAGCAGTGAAAATCAAATATTGAGCAACATGAAACCCACCAAAAACTTGTAGTGAACTTTGATATGTGATCCAGAAAGGTGAACAGTGAAGCCCTCCACTAGCACATGTAGTAGCTATGTGACACAAATATTCCATAGCAGTTCAAATCATGATGGGGTCTGTAAAACTTCAGAATAGGTGACTTCAACTTTACCATTCAGAAACGTTGCTTCAATAGCTTCATTGTTAGCAGCAGCAATCTGTTAAGGAGATCAGGACAGGGAACACAGTTATAATCAATAAGGTGCTTGCAAATAAAAAAAAAACTCCAGTGTTGCTTCCCCAATGCTTAATGTCATAGTGTTCATTTACCTTACATCAACAATGTCTGTTTGCATTTATAATGATTCTTTTATTGAAATTCACAATAAATTGTTTTTAATTTCATATTATACTTTAAAATTCCTAAGATATAATAATGTTATCACTGCATGTATTCCAGCATAATGGTCTGTTTGATATTATTGTAAAGATATATTATTTTCCTCCAAGGCATGACAGTAGTAGACAAAGTGAATACTCAATCAGAAAAAAAATATCCATATTACTATGTGATATTTATTTGGATTTATCCTTTGTCTAGTACTAAGGTTATTTGTCAACCACAAGCACTACAAATAACAATATATAAATTTCTATCAAGTACATGTTTCATAATTAAGAAAACATTCATGCAAGCTATAGATTTATTAAAAAAAATTCACAGTACAGTCATTAGAAAAACAACAAATGTGATGCAAGATAGATTTTTTTATGTTGAAAGTCTATAAAAAGGATCCGAGGAGGAAACCTAGAACTTGAGCATTGTCTATAAAATTATTGATGCAAATTCTATTCATTGTCCTTTAATTTATAGATTTTTTGATTTGTCTGCATTAAAGGGTGACATTAAAAAAATTGAATGAGCCATGTGATGGGTAAATTGTCTCTTGTATTCTTTGGCATTTTAAAATGAAGTATAATAAATTAAATGTCTGATTGCAGTAAAATGCCTCATGACATTAAAGTTATTACTCTACTCTTCAGGTGTTCTAGATGAAGCAGTTGCTGTTTCAGTTTTGTTATGACTAATTGTAAAAATACAACTCCACAGTTTCATTTGAACACATTCCCATGTAGTCAAATGAAACAAATAATTGATCCTTCATTTCCTGAACGCTATAGGGACCTCAAATATGTTCGTATCTTATTATTTTTGGGAGAAAACAACAGACCATTAAATGCTGTATTGCACTTGTCATGAATTATTTGTAAAATATTTAATATATATTAAGTGAGCTAGTGTTGATATCAATACCTTGTGCCATTCAAATCTAAACAGAAACCCTTTGACAAAACATGAGCTAAATCCCCAATATTTCTTTACATATTGGATTACACTAACAGGGGTACTGATATCAAAAATGGAATATAAAAGCCCAACAGTTTTAATCTTGTGCTTTACAGTAAGTGAAACTTGTAGACCACATTGTGGTGATTGATATTAAGCCATGCATTGTATTAAGTGCAAATCCTGGTTTTTCAAATTGGAGAATATGAGATTTACGATGTTCTGAGAAAAATGTGTTCCATATTGTGTCACTGACTCCTTCATTAGCTTTGTATTCAGATATTTGCGACTTTACAAATTATGCACCTATTAGTGTTCATGATTTATATAATATAAAGTAGGATAAATTCATAATTTAAATTAATGGTGCATGATACCATTTTTGGAATAACCAACTCAAGCACACACTAAAGGCCAAATTGATAACCAAAGTACATGATACATTCATAGTCTAAAGGGTAACTTCTTAGGTTGACTTTGCCTGAAAAAAATGAATTTATTAATTCATAATACATAATTTATCAACTGAAAACCTACTGTCAATAGGGTTTTTAAAGTTATGTCAGTACCAAAGCACAGGCTACTGGAAAGATGGTACTATTTGTAACTAACAATCTTCCAGCAGCATCATCAACACAGGCTACAGAGCAGATGGTACCATTTGTGACTAACAATCTATCAGCACTATCAGCACAGACTACTGGGAAAAATGGTACCATTTGTGACTAGCAATCTCCCAGCCACTGTATCAACACATACTACTGGAGAGACAAGACCATTTGTGACTAAAAATCTCCCATCAGCTTTCTCAAATAGACTACTGGGCAGATGACACCATTTGTGATTAATAGTCTCCCAGCATCTGTCTCAACACAGGCAACTGGACAGATGGCACCACTTGTGACTAACAATCTGCCATCATCTGTCTCAACACAGGCAATTGGACAGATGGCACCACTTGTGACTAACAGTCTCCTAGCAGCTTTCTCAACACAGGCTACTGGGCAGATGGTACCATTTGTGACTAGCAATCTCCCAGCCACTGTATCAACACATGCTTCTGGAGAGACAGCATCATTTGTGACTAAAAATCTCCCATCAGCTTTCTCAACACAGACTTCAGGGCAAATGACACCATTCGTGATTAACAGTCTCCCAGCATCTGTCTCAACACAGGCAACTGGACAGATGGCACCACTTGTGACTAACAATCTCCCAGCATCTGTCTCAACACAGACAATTGGACAGATGGCACCACTTGTGTCTAACCGTCTCCCAGCAGCTTTCTCAACACAGGCAACTGGGCAGATGGTACCATTTGTGACTACCAATCTCCCAGCAGCGGTATCAACACAGGCAATTGGACAGATGGTACCATTTGTGACTAACAATCTCCCAGCAGCTTTCTCAACACAAGCAGAAAGGATTTTTGGCCAACAAAGGATTTTTTACCAATAAAGGATCACATTTTTCAAAAGATCTTATTTGATGTTATGACAAACAAACAAAATAATCAATAATCAAAATGAAATTGCTGAAATATTTAATAACTTTTTATAAATGTTGGCAAAGATATTAGCTCAAAAGTTACAATTATTGATTTACACCACCAGCATTAAAGTTATTAAAGAAAACAAACCAGAAAAAAAAGAACTATATTTTAGGCCAGCAAATTTTGAGTTTGTGAAAAAAACAAATCAATAATATTGATATTAAACAGGAAACAGGAAAAGATGGAATTACTAAAACTATCTGGAATCTGAATTATCCTATCCAATTTTAAATTAATAAATAAATCATTTGGATCAGCTGTTTACTCAGACAAACTAAATGAAGCACGAGTTATAACTGTATAAAAATCAAACACTCTAGATAAAGGAAACTATAGACCTGTAAGTATATTGTCCTTGATTTCAAAAAATTTTAAGAGGACTGTCAGCTTTTCAAAGAGGATACAGATGAAAAACAGTTTTATTTGAAATAATTGAAGACTGGAAAAAGGCTTTAGATCAGAATAAATATGTAGCAGCTATATTGATGGACTTGTCCAAAGCTTCTCTAAACTTTTGGAAAGTTTTTCAACTAATAGAAAACAATGTGTTAAAGTAGGTTCTAATTCAAGCTTCTGGCAATCAATGTTTAAAGGGGTGCCACTAGGGTCTATATTGGAGCCGACATTATTTGATATTTTTTAATGACATTTTCTACTTTATTCCTAAAAGTGAACTCTATAATTATGCAGATGACAATACCCTTTCCTAGGCAGATAATAACCTAGATAAATTAATTAATACTTTAGAAGATGAAAGCAAACTATTGATTAATTGGTTCTCAATTCATAAAATAAAAGCTAAACTAGAAAAATTTCAGGCATTAGCTGTTGGTATAAAACTAAAGACAAAAGTTTTAATTGAAATGTTCAGAATGATGACAGCTACCTATTTTCTGTTTGATCTAAATCAAAACTGTAGACGACTTCTATTGGAGTTATTGCCCTTGATGAATTTTACCATTTTTAAAAATTTTTGCCTATTATCTTGTAAATTATAATAGTTAGAGAGAAACTTTAAAATGCACTAATGATCAGCAAGACAGGGTCTACACATAAGTCACATGGTCCAAATAGTCAGACAACTCCTTATTGGAGTAATTGCCCTTTAATGACGATTTTCATATTTTTTGGTGTTTTGCCTTATATCTGAAATAATATAATAGATAGATTAGAAATTCTAATAAGCTAAAACGATCAGCAAGACAAGATATACAAATTAGAGAACATGGTTGAAATCATCAGACAACCCTTATTGGAGTTATTGCCCCATAAATGATGGTTTTATCAATTGTATTTATGCTTTTGCTTAAGTAATATCTGAAAACCTATCATATATAGATAAAAACTTAAATCAGCAAAATGATCAGCAAGACAAGATCTACAAATAAGACAACATGGTCGAAATCTTCTGACAAACCTGTATTGGATTTATTGTCCTTTAATGACGATTCTATCAATTTGGTGCTATTATACCTAATATCTGAAAACTATATATATAACATACAGATAGAAACTTAAATAAGCAAAAATTAAAACTAGTCTGTATTGGGGTCCTTCATTTCTGTATTCTTTAATATTTTAGGCCATTTTTCTATTCTTTATACTTTTGTCAATTATTCTCTATTCTTAATATTTTAGCACCTCATTATTCTCTAATCTTTATTTTTGGTCCATTTTCTCTATTCATTATATTTTTGCCCATTATACTCTATTCTGTAAACCCCATCTACACCCTCATGGGTTTGCAAGAAAGATTGAACAGTTACTTGCTACATTCAATTTTTCACATGTTTGGGAAAATCAGGATACCTTTTCAAAAGGCATTTATTGTACGATTTCATACCAAACTTAATGATAGATTTCAGAATTATTGGAAAAGAAATATTTTTGTGATGATAAATCATTGAATGGTAATAAGCTCAGAACATATAGACAACTTAAAAGAAAATTAAAATTGAAACCTATTTAATGTTAAGCATTATGACAAAAAGTAATATGACATTTTGCCAAAATTCACATAAGTAATAATGTTCTTAAAATTGAACAAGGTCGACAAACTAAAACTCCTTTGGAAGAAAGAATTTGTCACTTGCGTCTTTTAGAAGTAGAAGATAAATTTCATTTCACTATAAAATGTAAAAAACTTAATACAAATAGAGAACAATTATTTTCTAAAATTAGTGAAATAGTTCCCTCTTTTTAAATATGACCAATAAAGCAAGATTTAACTTTTGTATACGTGTGGTGAGAATGATTTGATTAGAAATATTGTAAAATTCATTACTGACATGTACAATTCTAGAAATGCTTTATTGAATAATAAATAAATTTGTAGTATCAGCGGAGATTAGATTATACATATATAAATATATGATTATATATATATTAATGTAACAAAATGTTCGCTTTTATGCCCCACCTAGGGGCTTTGTTTTCGGTCTGTGTGTCCGTTCGTCGTCCTTTCATCTGTCCGCTCATCCTCCATTCATCCGTCCGTCCGTCTGTCCAGCTTCAGGTTAAAGTTTTTGATCAAGGTAGTTTTGATGAAGTTGAAGTCCAATCAACTTGAAACTTAGTACACATGTTCCCTATGATATGATCTAATTCTAATGCAAAATTAGAGTTTTGACCCCAATTTCATGGTCTGCTGAACATAGAAAATGATATTGCAGTGGGGCATCTGTGTACTATGGACACATTCTTGTTAATAAAAGAGGGATATACAAATGTAAAACACTGTATACAAAGGTATGTTTCTGTATAGCCAATATTTATTGTCAAATTTGGTATCATTTCTATAAGTTTTGTCGAGCCTGCGACTTTTGTCATGGTGGGGCATCTGTGTACTATGGACACATTCTTGTTAATAAAAGAGGGATATACAAATGTAAAACACTGTATACAAAGGTATGTTTCTGTATAGCCAATATTTATTGTCAAGTTTTGTCGAGCTCATGACTTTTGTCGCAGAAAGCTCGACATAGGGATAGTGATCCGGGTGGCAGCGTTAACGAACTTCTTAAAAGCTTAATATTTCAGAAGGTAGAAGACCTGGATGCTTCATACTTTGTATATAGATGCCTTATGATATGAAGTTTCCGTCTGTCATATGTCCATTGTCCTTGACCTCATTTTCATGGTTCAGTGACTACTTGAAAAAAGTTAAGATTTTTGTAATGTTAATTTCTCTCTTATTATGAGTAATAGGATAACTATATTTGGTATGTGCGTACCTTGCAAGGTCCTCATTCCTGTCAGACAGTTTTCACTTGACTTGACCTCATTTCATGGATCAGTGAACAAGGTTAAGTTTTCGTGGTCAAGTCCATATCTCAGATACTATAAGCAATAGGTCTACTATATTTGGTGTATGTAATGATTGTAAGGTGTACATGTCCAACTGGCAGGTGTCATCTGACCTTGACCTCATTTTCATGGTTCAGTGGTAATAGTTTAGTTTTTGTGTTTTGGTCTGTTTTTCTAATACTGTATGCAATAGGTCAACTATATGGGTGTATAGAAATATTTTTGATGTACATGTCAGTCTGGCAGGTTTTATTAGACCTTGACCTCATTTTCACGGTTCATTGCTCAATGTTAAGTGTTTGTATTTTGGTCTGTTTTTCTAATATTGTATGCAGTAGGTCAACTATATTTGGTGTATGGAAATATTTTATGATGTACATGTCAGTCTGGCAGGTTTTATTTGACCTTGCCCTGGTTTTCACGGTTCATTGCTCAATGTGAAGTTTTTGTGTTTTGTTCTGTTTTTCTAATACTGTATGCAGTAGGTCAACTATATTTGGTGTATGGAAATATTTTACGATGTACATTTCAGTCTGGCAGGTTTTATTTGACCTTAACCTTATTTTCATGGTTCATTGCTTATGTTAAGTTTTTGTGTTTTGGTCTGTTTTTCTTAAACTTTAAGCAATAGGTCAACTATATTTGGTGTATGGAATGATTGTAAGGTGTATATGTCTGTCTGGCAGGTAACATCTGACCTTCACCTCATTTTCATGGTTCATTGGTCAATGTTCAGTTTTCCTGGTTAACTTTGTTTCTTAGATACTATAAGCAATAGGTCAACTATATTTGATGCATGGAATGATTTTAAGGTGTACATGTCTGTCTGGCAGGGTTCATCTGACCTTGACTTCATTTTCATGGTTCATTGGTCAATATAGAATTTCCATGGTATGGTCTGTTTCTTTTATACTATAAGCAATAGGTCATCTATATTCTGTGTATGGAATGATTGTATTAAAGGTGTACATGTATTTCCGGCTTGGTTTATCTGACCTTGACCTCATTTTCTTGGATCATAAATGTTAATGTGATACTTGTAAAACTTTATATGTAGGACTATCAACATAAAATCAATGGTCAGTATAGTAGGCGAGACATTTCAGCGTGTGCACTCTTGTTTATTCTAAAGTTTCTATTTAAAACCATATTCAAAACCAATAAAATATCTTATCTTATGATCTTACTTTGATATTGATATTTTTTATATTGATATTATATATCTGATGATTAATATTTCAAATTCTGAGTACTTATTGAGTAGTTTTAGTCATGCATCAGTGGTTATATATATTGTAAGACTTCTGCATGGCTCAGTGAGTTTTGATAGATTGGGTATTTGTTTACTCTCTAGGTTTTACTAGTTTGTGTTATGAAAACTCTCACTTCTTTATGATGATTGCATGGTTAATTCAGTCATAAGACTTTTTGGAGGAAATTCTTTTGTTTGCTTATATTTTGAACTGAATGGTGCTAGCTCTGCTGTTCCTTGATATAATTTGTATTCATTTTGGTGCATATCTTTGATTTTATCAAATAAGGTCATTTTCTCTTATTACATTTGTAATATCTCATAGTTCAACAAATATACTGATATAATGAATGTATTGTATAGATGACTTTTCATAAATGGTCAAAATGAATGAATTCAGAATAAAAGGTGCATATGAAACAGGTCAGGAATAACCATTAATTTGTGGAGTATATATTGAATCAATTACATGTCATCACTAATGTGATAAATGCTAAAAGATGCTCAAATATTTCTTTAAATTTTTTGGATAAAACTGCATTATACCTCATTATATGTCAAATGATGTATTATACCTGAATTGAGGTGACAGACTCTAATTCACCAATTAACTGTTAGTCCTGACCTGTTAAAACACATAAACGTATAGAAAATATTTGTTAAATCGGAAAACTAATTAGCACAGTTAAAATAATCATCTTGCAAGTATTTAGGCCAAATTATATGAATATCTCAGTTTTAAAAAGAAGCAATAGTAATAAAGTCAAAGTAAATAGATAAAATTGTTTTGGTATCAAAATAATAATTTGTATGTTAATACATATTTTTGTATATAAACAAACTATTAACAGTTGTGATTATGTTTTTATTACAGATATTGAACCATACTGTCCCAATATTGTACATGATGAAGTACCATAGATTCACGAGTTTTGTGTAAACAGGACCTTTGTATCTCATACATGGTAGGTTTTGTATTTTGTTTATTGTCTCACCATAGAGTCAAAAAGCGAGACTTAGGTATGCTGTTTCAAGACGGCAATATTCTCGGAGGTGTCAACAATGTATTAGTTTGTGATTAGGTCAGTCTATGGGGAACCACTAGTGGTAGGCCAATGGTATTTGGTATGTAGTTGTATTAGCATTGGCACATCTCATTTCCATGGAGATTATTTGGTCCCACCCCAGTCATGGTCTACTTTGAATGTTTTACATAGTTTACATCGTTCATTGTTGGTTGCTTAACGTCCAGTGTATAGTTTACATGTTTTAAATATTGCTATTTGGATTCAATATTTGCATTATATTACCAAAGTTACAAGTTGGGTAAGTTTTCATCATACTTTTCATTTCAATTTTCCAGAATTCTAATTTATTCCAGATTCAAATAATTCCTTGTTATATGTTAAATATTAAGATGTATAATTTATGAGTTCAAAATTTATCAAGGTTGATTTTTAAGTCCAAAACATATAAAATGCAGTTTTAAGTAAGAAATATTTGAGCTGTGTATTTTTTTGTATTGTCATCTAAAATTAACAGAGTTATCTTTCTTTGTACTGTTTATTTGTATTTGTAGTGCAGGATCATTAAATTATTGACCTTTTATTCCAAAACTATCTAGTTTTATATAAATATTTTCCAAAATTATTCCTATTTGTTAATCCTAATTCATGTTTTATGTTTTGCAGGAAATGATCAATAGCAACTGAATCAAATGAAGAATCTTCAGAGTTAAATGCATAGAAAGGAAATATGAAGATAGCCAATGCATGACATAAGGAGAAGCAGTTATGAATTTTGAAATTGGTATAAAGGAGAGGTCATACATCAGAGAAGACTTAAAGCAAAGTTTACAGGTAGGAGACTTGATTGGTTGATTTTTATCAATTGTCATAAATTAAAGAGATGTGGTATGATTGCCAATGAGACAATTATCCACCAGTCCAAATAATGCAGATTTAAGGGCATATCCAACAGTTTCAGGGAGGTAATAACAAACATAAACGTCGTCTATTGTTTCCGTAATTTAACGTTGTTTCAATGACGTCATAATGGAATCACCATTGGAATTGCTATGGCCGTTTGGAAAGGGCAGTTTCTTGCGTAATGATTTATTATTGCATTAGAATGCAACACAAATTGTGATTAATTCTTTACTAAACTTTTCCGAAATTTTGTCATTCAGGATAGAAAACTCAAAGTTTGGTTTTACTTGAGAAAGATTAAAAAGTTGGTTTCTTGAGAAAAATAAAATACGGTGTAAACTAACATTTATCATGCATCTAGCATCTAGCTTTGCGTTGAAGTGATAATATACAGTAACTCTTTAAATGAATACGACCTTTAACTGATATACAATGTAAAACAAAAGATGACACCGTAAAAAAAGGTCGATCCACTTTCGCCTCGTCGTGAATATGCGTGATATATTTGCCACTGGAGCACGGGAGCAATCAATTTATCAGTTTCATTTAGTGATGCATAATCATTAGTTCTCAACTGATAATTGTCTAAAACAGTTTTCCAGTTTTGGGGTATTTTATTTTTATTTATATTTATTTTTAAACGAAAATTTTAGAATTTCTTTCCTCATCTTTCTCTTTGAATTTATTTGTTTAAATAATAAATAATAAAGTGAGTCTACATCAGTGGTTACATTGTATGCAGCCAAACTAGGAGGAGGGCAGTGAAACAGAAAACAATCTCCATTTTGTACATGCAATAAATCGATATTGAAGCGTAAAACAATGGCAGTCAGGCTCGTTTAGGTGGAAAATTACTGTGTCAATTTTATATACTTATATGGTAAATATGTCATAAAAGCAAAACACACGAAAAAATTAGCCACAATTTATAATAACATTGAACTTATTTTGGCCGTTTCGTTTATTGTAAAATTATTGTCTTACTGATCTGTTTTGTTAATTAAGTTTTTTTCATCTACAATTGTCCTTGCAAAAGGCGCAAAAGATGTGTTAAAATCAGCCATGTGACTTATTTGAAGATTCAGGTGACCTTTGTTGTTGTTTAGAGATTTTATTCAAGTTCGTATATCCCTTCGACCATTTATTTAGATGGTTCTTTAACGATAGATAGCGCAAAAACTCTCACTTCACTATGCATAGGATATACGACTTTTATTTCGACTAAATGAGGCTGCATATTTATACATTCGAGCAGCTAAACGGCCGCACCCAATTTTAGCAAAGATATACTGTCGGACGGGAGAAGTCCAGCGATGTGAATTTTATACTCAATCAATCCTTTTGTTTTGAAAAGATTTTAAAGGTATACATTAATATGACAGCAACCAAACGACACATATAAATCAAAACATTACAGTCAACATACAGATTTTTGTTATAGCTAGAAGCCTATGAAGAATAAAAGCCCCAAACCACAACATGAATAAATAGTACGGAGTCAGTGAGTTTTCAGAAAAGTGTTTGGTTGCAAAATTTCACGTGCTTTTATTAATTTCGATAGATGAAAATTATAGAAGATGTGATATAAATCAGTATAAGAAAAACACTTCAGTGTAAAGTAACGGAAAATAAATAATGATTATGGATGACGGACGTCAAGTTGCATATTCAGTGAATATTCAGGACAAAAACATCAAATGGAAATATAATATAAAATTTAACCCTGCTTTGTACTATAGACCGACACACAGAAATGGATTTTAACGATAATACTTTTGTTTTAAAAGAGGGACGAAATATACCAGAGGGACTATTTTGAAAGTTTGCAATTCCACGGTTTGCATGTTTCACACCTGGGATTCACAATTTTGACGAACACAATAGTAAAACTAACTGAATTGTTATCTCTTCCTGATACTGGTTCATTATAAATAAGAAGATGTGATATGAGTGCTATCGAGACAACTATCCAACCAAGTAACAGAGTATATATACACATTTGTCTGCCACGCTGTCGCACTGCCTTTGAAAATTAGCGGAAATATAACGTTATTTCCGAACGTCTTAATTTTTGGCGCAATTTGTGAGGCTTACGGAAGGATTGAGTAAACAATATTATATTACTCTATTTTTCTCAAAACGAGTATACTGACAAATATTTTCAAAACGTCATGACGTTCCATTTTTAAAAGAATAACATATCTTACTTTGGCCAAATCGACACCGTTGGAAATATTTAAAAATCAAAATGTGCATTTCAAATGTTCATTTCTTGCCGTTTTTGGGAAACCATAACGTTTTGGCTTTATTTGAGTAAGAGTTAATGCTTTAAATGGTAAAGTTAGATATTTCTAACCATCTTGAATTGTTTTGCTTCAATTTGAGCCCCATTATATAAGTATATGTTGATTAAAAATCATATTTAAATTTTTAAATAAAAACGTTTTTACTCCAAAATTGCAGAAATGTTCAATTTTCAGCAGTATTTTTGCAAAACGAAATCGACGACAACTATTTTTTGGCAAAATTTGATTCTCTGTCAATTGAAGAATGAAATATCTTAAAGGGAAAAATTCTCACCGTCAGAAATAAACTGTTGGATATGCCCTTAAGCAACTAAAGTTTACTATACAGCTTTCAACAATGAGCCCAACCCATACCATATAGTCAGCTATCCCGATTGCTTGTTTACTATACTGTGGCAAATGTTTCATACATATTCAAGATGATATAAAAGTAATAGATCACTTAAGTAGCTTCTGCAAATTTTGTAAAAATTGTTGGAGAGGGGAGGAACTATCACTGAAAAATAGGATTTGTTGGTGATGGCCATAAAATTTGCTTTGCAACAAACCATCTGCAGATTCTTCATATAAAGAGTTGTTACACAGGAGACTATTAAATAGAAATAGAAACATTTTTCATTAGTAATTTCCCTCAAAATCTTTTATCAGATCAGACTTTTCTGTTAAAACATATTGGTATGCAATCCTATTAGCATTTGCTCATCTCATTTCTATGGAGATTATATGGTCCTGTTCCTCATCATGGTTCATTGACTTTGAAACGTTTGTATTGACTGAGCGCAGGACATTTTAGCGAAAAATTTAAAACTACTAGGAGACATTTTAGCACAGACATTAGAGCCCATTTTAGCTCAGAATTATTCTGTTCACCTATATTTTCGATATCCCAATTTAACGAAATACTTAGTTGGTTGAATGAAGCTCACTATGCTAAAACTGTGAATAGTAATTTATGCTGGGTTAATGTTTAAGTTGTTATTTACATTTATAATTTGGTTAATCATGGAAAAAAGGTGGTTGAAACAGACAAAGTAAAATGTGACATCTAACGTCACCCAGCCATTCACACACTCTTGATTCTATCATCAAATTAAAAACAACAACTTATATTAAGAAATATGTATCAATCTGCTCCCAATCTATGCAAGATGAAGAGAAGAAACAGTTCCTATCACAATGTTACATTTTATGAACTATCTTGTTCAGGGTATATCAAGAACCAATTATGTACATCAATTGACAATTACTTAGTAAACATTTGAGTTGACTTTTAGACTTATAGTGCTGTATGGACATATGATATTTTTATATTGTGCTGTCTTGGTACTATTGAAATTTATTATTGTTCAATGAATGAATTACTGTCCCTAAAATGGGCATTGATAATTTATATACAATGGTTTTATTGTCTCGCCCACAACAAAAGTCTTGGAAAGCGAGACATAGGGATTGCTTTTCCGGGACGACGACTCTGGATCCGTTGACAACAATTGTAAAGTTTTCTGCTTAAGTAAGTTTGATAGGAACTACTTGTGATAGATCATTGATATTTGATATGAAGTTGCATTACTATCAGTACATATCAGTTTGACAACTATTTCGAGGCCCTGCCCCCTAAGTCATGGTCCAGTCACTTTGAATCAATAAGCAATTTTAAATGTTACATTTTCTGCTTAAGTTAGTTTGATAGGAAGCACTTGTGATGGATAATTGATATTTAGTAAGAAGTTGCATTACTATCAGTACATATCAGTTTGACGACTATTTCGAGGTCTTGCCCCTAGGTCATGGTCCAGCCACTTTCAATTATTTAATAAGCAATTTTAATGTTAAGTTTTTGCTTAAGTCAGTTTGATAAGAACTACTTGTGATAAATCATTGATATTTAATATTATAAGTTGCATACTGGCAGAAGATATCAGTTTGACAACTATTTTGAGGCCCTGCCCCTAGGTCATGGTCCAGTGGCTTTAAATTAATTAGCAATTTTCAATGTTCAAGTTTTCTGCTAAAGTTTGATTGATAGGAACTACTTACAATAGACAACGATATTTTCTATAAAGTTACATGACTGTCTGTACATCTCAGTTTGTCGACCATTTTCAGGCCCTGCCCACTAGGTCATGGTCCAGTGACTTTGAATTAATATGCAAAGTTGCTGTCCATCAGATTGTCTTTTCTGAATTTTATGCGAACAGGCGAGACATATCTCTGTGTCAACAGTTTATACTTCTTTGGCATAGTTTACATGTTAAAGAATTGCCATTTTAATTTCAGGATTAAATTTCAGATTTAAATTTTTGCTCTTTTCCATATTTTACCTATCGTACATTTAAAGGACTAATATCTATTGATTCCATGGTTTACCTGGTACCATTATACTAATTAGTATCTAGGGTCAATAATTTGACCCCACTTCATTTAATTTGTTAATTTTACTGATAAATATTGGCAGAGTTTTTTGCAGTCAATATTTTAGTATAGTCTGTGAAGATTTATAAGATTGAAAACTTTATCAAAACCTCCATGGATTTTTTTTTTTAAATTTGGACAAACTACACATTATTAAGAGAGAATACCTTAAGCAAAATTTAGACTTTTTGTCGAGCCTTCGACTTTTGTCGAAAAGCGAGACATAGCGATCCTACATTCCGTCGGCGTCGTCGTGGCGGCGGCCCACAAATATTCACTCTGTGGTTAAAGTTTTGAAATTTTAATAACTTTCTTAACCTATACTGGATTTCTACCAAACTTGGACAGAAGCTTGTTTATGATCATAAGATAGTATCCAGAATTAAATTTTGTAAAAAAAAATCCTGTTTTTCTGTATTTTACTTTTAAATGGACTTAGTTTTTCTGCCAGGAAACATTACATTCACTCTGTGGTTAAAGTTTTAAAATTTTAATAACTTTCTTAAACTAACCTGGATTTCTACCAAACTTGGACAGATAAGAAGCTTGTTTATGATCATAAGACAGTATCCAGAATTAAATTTTGTAAAAAAAAATCCTGTTTTTTCGTATTTTACTTATAAATGGACTTAGTTTTTCTGCCAGGAAACATTACATTCACTCTGTGGTTAAAGTTTTAAAATTTTAATAACTTTCTTAAACTATCCTGGATTTCTACCAAACTTAGACAGAAGCTTGTTTATGATCATAAGATAGTATCCAGAAGTAAATTTGTAAAAACAAATTTCCATTTTTCCGTATTTAACTTATAAATGGACTTAGTTTTTCTGCCAGTTAACATTACATTCACTCTGTGGTTAAAGTTTTAAAATTATAATAACTTTCTTAAACTATCCTGGATTTGTATCAAACTTGGTCAGAAGCTTGTTTATGATCAAAAGCTAGTATCTAGAAGGAAATTTTGTTAAAATTTTGTACCTGTTTATCTGTATTTTACTTATAAATGGACTTAGTTTTTCTTCCAGTTAACATTACATACAGTCTGCAGTTAAAGATTTAAAACATTTATTAGATTAATAAACTATCCTGGATTTTTACCAAACTTGGACAGAAGCTTCTTACAATCAAAAGATTGTATCGAAAGGAATATTGTTATATTTTTTTCCCTCATTTTTGTTGAGCCTGCGATTAACAGCAAAAGTAGGCGAGACACTGGGTTCCGTGGAACCCTTAAGAATTTTTATTTATTTATTATATTTTACTAATTTTACTTATAAATGGACTCAGGTTTTGTCAGTCAACATTAAACTTTAGCACTGTGTGACAGCAGTAGTTGTGGACGGGACGCTGATTCTAATGAACCCTTTGTAATCTGTTTTCAATCTGTACTAAAATTTATAAAATGATAGTATCATAAGCATTATAGTTTTATGACCGCAAGGCCTGGCTGCTTCATACCTTGTGTGCAGATACCTTATGATACAAAGTTTCTGTCTGTCATATATCCATTTTCCTTGACCTCATTTTATGGTTCAATGACTGCTATAAAAAAATAGTTTTCTTGTTAAATCAGAAATACTCACTTACTATCATGAGTAATAGGATAAATATATTTGGTATATGGGATCCTTGAAACATCTACATAAAGTGTATAAGATATTTTACTAACTTCAAATTAAATAAGATATCTTGAAATTGATTAATATAAAACGGCCTCCAATACACAGGTACAGGAAATCAACCTTTCCCTTTTCGCATTGCCATTGAACGCATCCGTCAGATACCTGCCATACCTATTGTAATGTGTATTTTTTATAAAATATTTTTCATTTTGTCTTTAGTTCCTATGTACATACATTTTAACCTTTGACCTCCCCTTATTCCCTTTTGCATTTATCTGACATTTTCATTTGTATTTTGTAATTATTTAACAATCAGTTGACATTTAATAAAGTTCATGTTCATTTACCAATTCAAAATTTTTCAAACTGAACTTTTCATATGAATGTTTGATTTAAGGCTGATTAAACTCCAACAAGCAGCATACTTTAGGATTATAAATGTTGTTTTTACTTTTCAGTATGATGAGAGAAGTTCAGAACAAGCTATTTTGTTTGAAGAGGAATCACAGTGGTCAAGACTTCATCTTTGAATAAAGTGAATTGTATTAGAAGTGAAGCATTAACAGTCATGAGACAATAATCAATATTTAATTGTTATTTCAAAGACTATGTGGATGTAATCTGACTAGCATTTGTATGACTTAAATGTGGCATTTTATATGAAGACTTACAAGGCAAAGACATAATTGGATGTGACAAAAATTGTATGCATTTAAGGACTAGAAGAACTTGTACTCAGTGTCTTCTTCAGATTTCAGGAGAATTTGTTTAAGACAGTAAATTGGGTATGAAATGAAGAATTTGTGCTCGTTAAATGAAAATATGTTTTCTACCTTGAATTTATAAAAACAACATAAAAGATAGACAAATTTCTTTCATTTTTTTTCTTGAAACTTATTACAGAATTAATTCTTATATAGTTACTAATTTTTGAAAGATGTGCTGTGAGAAATTTGCAAGTCTATTTGTTAGCCTGAAAGTGTAACTCAGTGCATGGGTTATACACACAGAAAACTACATTTAACTCTCAACCATATAAGAATAAGGAGATGTGGTAGGATTGCCATGGAAGGATGAGACAACTATCCCTAAAGGCCAAAGATAATGAACATGATAAATGAATTATAGCTTATCATGGATTTCAATACAAAGAGAGATTACCATACTGTAAATTCAGAAATTATTGCAAAGTTTTTATTAATGTGAATAACACGACTGGGTGGGTATCCCAATAATGAGGGCTCACATTCTGATAACTGAAACATAGATCTGTATGTAGATGTTTTCGAAATAGCAATAATTAATCTCACATTTTGTCCATAGTTGAAAAATCGCAATAATAAATGCAAGCAATAATTTCTGAATTTACAGTATAATATTCAAATACCATTAGGTACTTATAGTTATATGATTGATATTTTAGTTTTAGATACATGATTTTTGTCGAGCCTGCGACTTTTGTCGCAAAAGCGAGACATAGCGATCCTACATTCCGTCGGCGGCTGTGTCCACAAATATTCACTCTGTGGTTAAAACTTTTGAAACTAAAATTATCCTGGATTTCTACCAAACTTAGACAGAAGCTTGTTTATGATCATAAGATAGTATCCAGAAGTAAATTTTGTAAAAAAATTCCTGTTTTTCCGTATTTTACTTATAAATGGACTTAGTTTTTCTGCAAGTTAACATAACATTCACTCTGTGGTTAAAGTTTTTAAAATTTTAATAACTTTCTTAAACTATCCTGGATTCGTACCAAACTTGGACAGAAGCTTGTTTATGATCATAAGATAGTATCCAGAAGTAAATTTTGTAAAAATTTATTTCCTGTTTTTCCGTATATTACTTATAAATGGACTTAGTTTTTCTTCAAGGTAGCATTACATACAGTCTGCAGTTAAAGTTTTTAAAACATTTATTAGATTCATAAACCATCCTGGATTTTTACCAAATTAAAATAGAAGCTTCTTACAATCAAAAGATAGTATCTAGAGGAAAAATTTTAATATTTTTTTCCCCATTTTTGTTGAGCCTGCGACTAACAGCAAAAGTAGGCGAGACACTGGGTTCCGCAGAACCCTTACAAAATTTTTTTTATTAGTTGTTATTGGCTTTGAACTAGCTGTCAGAAACTGTGAGTACTCTCAGATCTGTTCTTAGTCTCTTTTGTTGTTGTAAGGGATGAGGGTTGAGCCCTCACAAACATGCTTAACCCCGCCCCGCCGCATTCTTTATGTGCCTGTTCCAAGTCAGGAGCCTGTAGTTCAGTGGTTGTCGGTAGTACTTGGTACATGTCTGTTATATTTTTTTTTTTGTAAATTGTTTTGTTATAAATTAGGCCGTTAGTTTTCTCAATTTAATTGTTTCATATTTGTCATTTTGGGGCTTTTATAGCCGACTATACGGTATTGGTTTTTCTCTTTGTTGAAGGCTGTACGGTTTCCTATAATTGCTTGCATCCACTTAATTTGAACTTTGGTGGATAGTTGTCTCATTGGCAATCATACAACATCTCCTTATTTTTATAATCATTTATTGTTAAAGACATTTTCATATCTTTCTGATTTTACTCTATTGTTGAGTTACTGTCACACTGTGTTTACTCTAATGCCACATCTTTAATCCTTATGAAAACCTTCAAGAAAATCAAAACTAGACTAGCATATCTTTACAGAAAAAATATGTCACTTCTTCAAACAGGAAACTTGGAATCAAGTCGTTTATTGCAGTAGGTTCTTCAGTACTTACATTTTATAAATTATTTTCAGTGACTGAGTTAAAAAAAAATAGGATAACGTTACTTATCAGTAAGCATTGGATACATGTATACACGTATGGGAAGTTAAGCCGCTCTCTGTGTTAAGGGTTCACAGATGCTATACCTCTGCTCTAGGTATAGTAACGTCCCCTACCATACGTACCAAATATCCACTATTACTGGTACATACTGAGAGTGAGGCGGCTCAGTTCGGCTGATGTGCGGATGCTCAGTCAAAAAACCTTTTGTACCAAGTATTCGCTATTACTGGTGAAAACTGAGTGAGGCGGCTCAGTTAGCATGTGAAGCTCTGTAACATGCTTTTATTTTTTTTTATCAAATTTTAATTGGGAATATTTTACTGTTTTTTATCCAAATTTTAATTGGAGATATTTTACTGTTGTTATCCAAATTTTAATTTGGGATGTTTTACTGATTTTATCCAAATTTTAATTGGGAATGTTTTACTGTTTTTATACAAATTTTAATTTGGGATATTTTACTGTTTTTATCCAAATTTTAATTGGGGATGTTTTACTGTTTTTATACAAATTTAATTGGGAATATTTTACTGTTTTTATCCAAATTTTAATTGGGGATGTTTATTGTTTTAAAAGGGACTGGGTATTTTATTTGTTTTTATCAAATTTTACCTGGGGATATTTTACTGTTTTATACAAATTTTAATTGGGGATATTTTACTGTTTTTATCCAAATTTTAATTGGGATATTTTACTTTTTTTATCCAAATTTTAATTGGGGATGTTTTACTGTTTTTATACAAATTTTAAATAGGGCATTTTATTGTTTTAAAGGGACTGGGTATTTTATTTGTTTTTATTTCAATTTTACTTGGGGATATTTTACTGTTTTTATACAAATTTTAATTGGGGGTGTTTTACTGTTGGGGATATTTTACTGTTTTTATACAAATTTTAATTGGGGATGTTTTACTGTTGGGGATATTTTACTGTTTTTATCCAAATTTTAATTGGGGATATCTTACTGTTTTTATCCAAATTTTAAATGGGACATTTTATTGTTTTAAAAGGGACTGGGTATTTTATTTTATTTTTATCAAATTTTACTTGGGGATATTTTACTGTTTTTATCCAAATTTTAATTGGGGATATCTTACTGTTCTTATCCAAATTTTAATTGGGGATGTCTTACTGTTTTTATACAAATTTAATTGGGGATATTTTACTGTATTTATCCAAATTTTAATTTGGGATGTTTATTGTTTTAAAAGGGACTGGGTATTTTATTTGTTTTTATCAAATTTTACTTGTGGATATTTTACTGTTTTTATCCAAATTTTACTTGGGGATATTTTGCTGTTTTATACAATTTTTAATTGGTGATATTTTACTGTTTTATACAAATTTTAATTGGAGATACATGTATTTTACTGTTTTTATACAAATTTTAATTGGGGATATTTTACTGTTTTAACCAAATTTTAGTTGGGGATGTTTTACTGTTTTTTATCCAAATTTTAAATGGGTCATTTTATTGTTTGAAAAGGGATTGGGTATTTTATTTGTTTTCATCAAATTTTAATTCGGTATATTTTACTGTTTTTATCCAAATTTTAAATGGGTCATTTTATTGTTTTAAAAGGGAGTGGGTATTTTATTTGTTTTTATCAAATTTTAATTGGGGATATTTTACTGTTTTAACCAAATTTTAGTTGGGGATGTTCTACTGTTTTTTATCCAATGTTTAAATTGGTCATTTTATTGTTTTAAAAGGGACTGGGCATGATATTTGTTTTTGTCCAAATTTCAATTGGGTATATTTTACTGTTTTTATCCAAATTTTAACTCAGGATGTTTTACTGTTTTTATCCAAATTTAAAATGGATCCTTTTATTGTTTTATCCAAATTTTAAGGCAGATTTTAAATGGGCTATTTTACTGTTTTATCCAAATTTTAAATTATTCATTTTATTGTTTTATCAAATTTTAAATAGGGTATTTTACTGTTTTCATCAAAATTTTAAAAGGATCATTTTATTGTTTTATCAAAATTCTAAAGAGGCATTTATCTGTTTTATCAAAATTTTATTTCAAGATGTTTTACCAGTTTTATATTACATTTTTTATACAAAATTTTAATTGGGGAGATTTTATTGTTTAATCAACATTTTAAATATTTTTTTAACTTGGCCGTATGTCAAATCAGAGACTTTAAAACTGGTACTCCGAAAGGAAGAGGCAGGTGTCTTACTGCGGGCATTTGTCTTGGTGAACTAGCACCTTAAAGTCCAGATAACCCACAGGCCAGCTGGCTAGTACAAGCAGACATGTACTTTTGTACCATTTGGAATTTTAAAACTTTTGGTAATTTTTACTTTTGGACTTGTCTTTAACCTTTTTCTATTTAAATTCGTTTTTAATTGTTTTAAAATATTTTTAACACCTTTCAGTTAAATACACATTTTGGCTGCATAATGGTTATCCAAGGATAATTGTTTTTTTTAAATTAGATCACACTTTTTTTATTATTGCAACTTTGGCTGTTACCTTAGATTTGAAGAAATGAAATGATAACCATTTAATATTGAAAATAAAAACTACAACTTCAAAATTGGCTCAATACTAAAAACAAATTCCATGTGTCATGTCAAAAAGTTTTGATCTTTTTTTTAGTGTTGAAATTTTCATTCTTCCTTGCCCGGTACTTCATGATTAAAAATCTGTTCATCAACTAACGAACTTTACATAGGAGTATCTAACACATAGGGTAGGCTAAAATAGGTGGCTAAGGTTTGTATGAATTAGAGAGAAATGGAGGGAGGGAGACATAGGAAGGATTGAGAGGGTGAGGGTAAATAATGAGAGTGGTATGTAAAGATGTATGTTCTAGAGGGAGAAAGAGGAAGAATTGAGAGGATGAGGGTAATATTGAGAGTTGTGACAGTAAATAAGTAAGTTTGAGAGGGAGTGAAAGAGCGAGAGAATGTTAATTTCTTTATAAGGGCTTGATGTACTGGTCTGATGGAAGTGCAGTTTTCTCTTTTCATTCATGTAGTTTCTATTTTCTTCAGAAATCTTGTTAACATTTTAACTTCTAAAATTACTGCTGTGTAAAATTTAACACGTTAACAGCCTTTCTTGTTACTGATTATGTGCTGCTTACATGTTAACATAGTAGCACTTCTGAGTGACTAGATAGGGTTGCAGCTTTTCATCAATTTTAACAGCATCCTCTAACAGTTATATATGCAGTGATATAAACACTTACACTGTATGAATGTTTCTTTTGTAACTTTGCTTCAAATACATGCTCAACATCTTTTTATAACTTTCTTGGTCTTATTTCTTATCTCTGCATCTTTGCTGTCAATTTTATTATTCTTTCTCATCATATGGGTTTGATATCGGTTTTAAAATGCTGTACTTTTTTGCAGTTATATATAATATTTCATGGTCAACTTCCAATAATAAAATTAAGTCTCAAAAAGAATTTCTACCAAATACAAGGAGAATAGAAAATGGGTCACTAAGATATTCTATTGACATGCATCACGGTATATTCAAGCCTCTTTAAAACCGCCTAGGTCACGGGTGGTCCAGGAACATGCACACGTATAAAAATTGCGGTTTTTATCCAACGCAATCATAGGTTTGAACGTTGTTTTCAATTTAGACTTGTTTATATTGACATATTGATATATTGTTCCCAGGATGGTCCTGTGGTAGTGTGTTGGCCTCGGTGAAGGAGGTTCTCGGTGTTTGAAGCCTGGCAGAGTCGAACTAGACTATAAAATAGGTATATGCTGCTTCTTCGCTAAGCACGCTACATTGAGAAGAAACAGCAAAGACTGATCGACTTGGAGTCAGAATAATGTGTCCGGGTAGAGTAACACATTTTCCTGTGGACTGTTTGTTACCTTAAGAACTAAAAAATCCAGATCAATGTGTTGGTCGACAACAAAGCAGGGTTTTAAGAGAAACTTTTCATAGAAAAAATGATCAGCAGAACAAAAGCTTCAAACTGATCAGCAAAACAATCTACAAATACAAATCTACAAATATTTCAACAAAGGCAAAATTGTTAGTTCTCTTCTTAATGAAGTTATTGTCTTTGAATGACGATTTTTATCCATATCTTGTATTTTGTGCGAAAAAAAAATTAGACAGAGAGAAACTAAAAATAGGAAAAACAAATATCAGCAATACAAAATCAATAAGAAAGAGGTCATGAATTATCTTATTGCCGAGCCTTCGACTTTTGTCGAAAAGCGAGACATAGCGATCCTACATTCCGTCGGCGTCGTCGTCGTCGTCGTCGTCGGCGGCGTCCACAAATATTCACTCTGTGGTTAAAGTTTTTGAAATTTTAATAACTTTCTTAAACTATCCTGGATTTCTACCAAACTTTGAAAGAAGCTTGTTTATGATCATAAGATAGTATCCAGAAGTAAATTTTGTAAAAAAATATCATTTTTCAATATTTTACTTATAAATGGACTTAGTTTTTCTGCCAGTTAACATTACATTTACTCTGTGGTTAAAGTTTTTAAAATTTTAATAACTTTCTTAAACTATCTTTGATTTGTACCAAACTTGGACAGAAGCTTGTTTATGATTAAAAGCTAGTAACTAGAAGGAAATTTTGTTAAAATGTTGTTCCATTTTTCCGTATTTTAATTATAAATGGACTTAGTTTTTTCTTCCAGTTAACATTACATACAGTCTGCAGTTTAACTTTTAAAACATTTATTAGATTCATAAACTATCCTGGATTTTTACCAAACTTGGACAGAAGCTACTTACAATCAAAAGATAGAATAGAGAGGAATATTTTTATTAATTTTTTTCCTCATTTTTGTTGAGCCTGCGATTAACAGCAAAAGTAGGCGAGACACTGGGTTCCGCGGAACCCTTACGAATTTTGTCTTCAATGTTTAAAATGCACATAGATTCCAGGTGAGCGACTTAGGCTCATTAGATCCTCTGGTCTGTTTATGAATATAGATGACGCATTGTGCCGATTTTTTTTTTGCAAGTGAACATAAAAAAATAACACTTCCTGTGTGAATATCTTATTGACGGCGTAATATTACTTCTATACATATCGGACAAATTTTGTCATTTTACTGAATCTACTCTCATTCTATAACTTATATCCATGGAAAGATTATATCCAAAACTTAAACTGTAATGTTTTTTGTACATATATTTCTAGTATATAGAATCAACGTTTAATTTTTCCAATCAGGAACAGTTTTAAATACAAATAATGTTTGGTCCTATTTTGTCCCATATCATATCTTCTTCTGTGATCTCCCTTATATTTACTAAGGAATTAGTAAAAAAACTATATATGATTAAAATTTATTTGTGTAGAAGAAATTTTCATTCAATTTTATTCCTATTTATCGAAGTAACCTTGAAAGAACATTGATCAAATTTAAATGATCAAAAAGTTAATTGACATTTGTCTCACTGGCAATCACACCCATCTCCTTTTTTCGGTACGTCTAAAACCGCTCAGGACCTGAGTGCACTCAAGACATAAAAAGTGCACCAGGACATGTTATAGATGTTTTAATGAGTGTTGAGGGTATGCATTCGACAGATAATTCAATTTTTGATCATACATTTTTGTCCTAATACAATCCATTGGATATTAAATAAGTTATTAAAGTTTTTATCGGCATGCGCCGTTTTCCTGGGATATGTCATGCATGACGAATGATTATACACTGTAAATAAAAGTGTTAAGAATCTGAACACTTTTTGAACGCCCTTTTGTAACACTTCTGGAACGCGTAACAGTGTTCTAAATATTAACATTGATGTTCCAGTTTTTAACATCATGTGTGCATCTTTCGAACGCTATGTGTGTTATTCCGGAACGGATAGTGTGTACTCCTTGAACACCTAGTGTTTGAATCTGGAACATGTCATTGTGAGCAAAATTGTACGCCGTTACGCGTTCCAAGCCTTGTAACACTTCTGGAACGCTCGGACTTTGTTCCAGAAATATGTGTCAATATCCAGAACACATAGTGTATACTACTGGAACACATTTTTACATGTTCCAGAAAAAAGTGTTCCATTCTCTGAAACATTCTTGTGGTCTTGTAAAAATAATAATTCATTTGATTAAAAACATCTTTAATTGATTAAAAGAGGCAAAATTAAAAAAAAAAGTACAATACAATGTGAAACATTGAAGCAATTTTAAAATGACAAGTTAGACAAGTTAGAAATATAACATTTGACAACGAAAAATTACACTATAATTTATTTGGCAAAATGTGTCCAAATATCTAATCATACAAAAGTTTCGTCACATTGAAAATTATTATATTACAACAAAGTCTACTGGCTTATAAACACAGTTCAACTCATCGTTTGCAACTTCTTAAGTCAAGCACTGTCCTAAATTTCTTTACTAAAACTGATGTCAATGGCTCGTTTATCACCAATACTTCCCATAATCCACAGTCTGCATAGCACTTCAGATAGTCAATATCAAACATAAAATAACCTGTGCATATGCTGCTAGTAGTCGGAGTCAGTGCTCATGTAACACTGCTACCTTGCGTATTTTAAAACATGATTTGATTCGTCTACAACTGTTTTTGAGCTTCCACTTTTAAGAGGGTTCGTCTCCTTGGGTTATAAGTACTCTTTAACTTGTTATCCATCAACCGTAAGTTCTGAAATGTCAAATATAAAGTGTATGAGTAAGAATTAGAAACTCTTATTTCGTTTTTGTAATTCCATTATATTTGTCAGCATTATTAGAGTTCTTTTAATCAGTGCAATATTTAAAAGATGCATTAAATTTTTAATATTTGATTTGTTAAAGAATGGTATACATGTATTTTCAAGTATAGGGGCTCTCGTGTTCTGTGGCTTTTCGAAAAAAGATGATAGGAAATGTACAGCAAATGGTCATAATTATGTGTTTTAGGCAAAACTTTGTCGTTAGATTGTGACTAAATTTACTGCCAACATTTCAAGAAACTAATGATCATTTGCCTGTTTTCAAAATAATATGTAAGAATTTCACCAATGATCTATATACGGATAATTCTACCATTTGATTATCAAAGTACTTACATGGATTTAAATTGATGTAATTATATAGGTTCAGCTAAAATAGTTTTCTGATTCATGTACACAAGTGTTTGTAATGGTGCATATTTTATTGACAAATCTGCATTAACAAAACTAAACTTCTTAAACTTTCATAAAGTACTTTTTTGGAGCAGGATAAGTAGTCATCTCTAAGGTTACTGGATCTGCGAAATTTTTCTCTTCATTCCCGAGGTATGCACGAACAATTAACCCTAAGTAGTTGTGTTTGTATCCTATGAAAATAACATAGGAATACATTACAATACATGTATGAAGTACATTAGAAATTTAAAATTAGTGTGTTGCAGTATGCCGTTTTACAAATATCTGTCTTGACATTGACAGTACTTGTATATGTGAACAAAGTTTTTATCTTATTAACAAATGTACATCCTCAAAAGTGTGGATAATCGCGTAATCCTCTTGTTGCTTTCTATACACAATATTTGGAACACATGGTGTTCAGGGAAAACGATTAGCTGGAACGCATCATGTTCGAGACCAGAACACATTTACAATAGCAACGATATCATACAGCATTTACGTATAAATTTACATTGGTTAAACATAAGAAAACATAATCATTTTAATGTATTCTCTCAAAGAACCTCCTACTTTTTAATCGAATTATGGCAGTTATGTGTTCAAACAAAATGTTCTGCTTCCATTTATACTTCAGTGTGTTCTGTCAAAGTAGAAATTGGTTGTTTAAATACTAAAAAAATAAATGTTTAGTTCGTAATGTGTTATAAACATAGTTATACATACCTATTAAATCAAGTTTTGTTAATTTTCGTCAGTGAAGCTTTTTCAATCGCCATCAAAAAACAATCTTCCGGTACATTAATACGTCACGCGCTATTATTTACGCGGACATGTCTGGAACACATGGCGTTCGGGGAAAATGGTAAATTTGAACGCATCATGTTCGACACCAGAACGCTTTTACAACTGCAACACTTTCGTGAGCATTTACGTGTTTACATTGGTTAAAAAATATACCTAAAGAACTAGTGTCGTTTAGAAAAAAAGATATATATTAAAAATCAATCATCTCCACGCTTATAAATACGCTCTTGTAACATGTTTCAAAGTTTATTTTACCAAACTATAATTTGCTTATGTTGATACAGCTAAAATACATTTATCGTCAAACTATAAAACGAATCACCCTTATTCATCATCTATGTGACTCTGAAGCTATGAAATATTGTTTCACTCCCCATTACAGTATTAGAACACTAAAGTGTTCAGTTCAGAACACTGGTATTGAACATATGCGTTAAAAGACTGAACACAATGTGTTATATTCTTTAACGCTGGCGTTCATTGTGGAACACTAATGTTAATAACCGAACATATTGTGTTTAAAATTGGAACGCGTCCGGACGCGTGAAGCGTCCGCACTATTTACAGTGTATTGAATACAAATTATCATGTTAATTAGGTCGTTTGATCTTATATAGCTCTAGAATATTTTCATATTTCAATTTTCTTGTCGTATCATTGCGTTTTAATTTTAATTGTTTGGGAAAAACATAAGCAAAATTATCATCCATGGAAGGAATTGCCTTATTTATCAACATTGATTTTGTTTTGAGTAATAAAATAAAATAACGGATAATGTATCCATAAAGCGCATAATGCATAAAAAGAAACAATTTACCGAAATATATTTATATAAATATAAGTATGTGTATTTCTAATTTATTGTTATTAAGATTTATTTAAACAATTAATTTAACACGTTTTGATGATCCAGGGGCGTAGCTACCCGGAGGCACGGCAGCACGTGCATCCACGTCGTTTTCACAAAAAAAAAAAAAAAAAAAAAAAAAAAAAACAAAGAGAGAGAGAGTGAGGGACAAAGTTAACATATAGGAATTGGTCTTTCTATGTATGCATTTTAAAAACTACACAAAGAATAAAAGCAAGAGGAATACACACGCAGCGGAATTTTTAATCCTGTAAGACATGTATGTGTACGATAAATACAAACAACTGGTGTAGCCTTAGCTGAACTTTTTGTATTACGGGCATTGTTTAGAAAATACCAGCTACATAGTTGTCGGTACCACCACAACAATAACGTATACTCGCTTTGAGTGCAAAAAAAAAAAAAAACATAATCCCTTTAGGGTTAACAAAAAAACTTGAAAATTATTATTTTCCGCTTCGCCCCAAAGCACACATCTTACTAGAATGAAGACTCTTCAACTCGTATCGATCCGGGAATAATGACTGTTACCTTGTGAACTAGTTCAAAATTGACAAGTATGTAGGTCTTGATAACACGAATAGTTCATTTCCACATCACGTCAACGTATCTCGTCCTGTGTGCATGTAATATTTGCTACCGGACATTAATAACCATTCAATCAATCAATATAGTTTCCGTATACTAGTAGATGAGAAGTTGGAACTGCTGTTATTATAATAAAAAGTACACATTTTCCAGTACATGTATTACGTTTTTATTTATTTTACAAAAAATCTTTTATATAGATTTGATCATTCGAAGTCGTTTCTATATGGGCCGGCTATACGAATGGTTGATTGTAAAAGCATTTAAATAAATTGTTAATTCTAACTCGTTTTACTGGACTATTAGGTCATTCAATTTTAAAAAGAACTTTCTGTCCGAGTCGGACACTAAACTGCTGATTCTTGTTCGAAAGATACACCAAACGTTTATTTCACGTATCTTCACTGTCAACTGGTCGAATGCATATGCATTTGTTAATTAGCTGGCTAATTAAAAAACGCAGATCATGAAAAAGATCGTGATCAAAGTACCATTTCCTCTGAAAAAGTTCATTAATTTCAACTTCGAATATTCCTAACTACGTAAAATTCGAAATTCCCATCTCTCTCTTGTAGAGTTTACCCACAAAATTTTTCAACATTTAAATACATATGTTAAGCAAAATATATGAGAATGTGTCCACCAAGTATTTGGTATCCAATGATGTTTATGCTAACAGAAACTCCACATATAGTATTGTGTTTATGTTTGTTGTTTGTTTTTTTTTTTAAATCTACTTTGCTCAATACATATACTAGCATATGGATCAAATCTCCGTGATTTTAAAAGCTTTCACGTACAAGAAACGCAAACGACAATGTTAAGTCTTCATTCGACTCGAAGTTCAACAAATAGTTGACCAAAAAACAACAACAAAAATGTCCAAGTTTTATTTTGGTTGTGATTGTTTTGAAACGCTATATATGCGGAGCTTCCGGGCGGCTAACACATTGTCGTTTGGCGTTTTCCTTTTTTCTAAATTTCTTTAAACTTCTCATATGGTTAAATATTATTCATAGACAGCTTTCATATATTTAAAACAATATATTTCGCCATGAAAACTTATTCTTTTCCAGTAATACATTTCTTGAACGAGCTTTTATTTTTCATGCGATAGCCTATATGTAAAAATAAGTTGAAGTGCAAGAACCCCAGAAACTTGCCTGTTAGCCAAACCAAAGAAATCTTTTCAAGATTTTTCAAGATTTTATTCATATTAACCTCAGACACATACAGGTGTACAAGAGGACAATACAATTACAAAGATAAAATAATACATAGCGAGACAAGACAGACGAAACACAAATACATAGTATGTTATGAAAGACATTTGATGAAATTAATTTACGAAAATTGATAATTTCTTTTGCACTTGTACGTTACATATAGACAGCAGACCAGTAAATTTGTTCATGCTTGGATTAATTACATAATAATATGATATAAACTTTGATCAAAGAGCAGAAATATCAGGTAAACAATACATAAAACTCATCACCTATTCCCTCATTACATAAAGTACATATTCTATTTTCTCGCGAAATCCCTGCCCATCTCCCCGTCTCAATAGGTAACTTCAAGTTCGAACATCGAAGTTTAAAAATATAATATATGCATGTCCCTAGGTAATAATCATAATAAGTATATGGTTCCAAACAAATGCCAATATAAGTTAAATAAAGAATAGTATTCCCCCTGGATGCATCATGTATCTGTGAGAACCAATGCTGATATTACTGATCTGTAAATCGCTGTTTAACCAAACTCTTTAACCAATCATTATTTACAACTAATTGATCGTTCCATATAAAGCTTAGACCTGTATCATCAGAAATAGATTTTACATATTGAATCCACTTGAATCTGGTAGGATTATTTCCATGTAATCATCAGTCTTAGAAGGATATTTGACAGTTTGCTCCTGCTTTAAAGTTCAGCACCAGAATGATGCTTCCTAAGTTTTAAAGAGATATCCAAAGGAACCCGACCTAATTCCCCGTAAATCATACAATTTGGTGTAAGAGACCAAGGACAGCACGTTTTCAGCCATGAAATATAACAAAACAAAACAAAAAAACACTTGTCTGTCTTTATATGATTATACTAAATAAAATATGATATTCAATATACAATGTATTTATTTATAACAAACCTTTGTAACATTGTCCGTTTATAAATTTTGAAATTATAAAGAAACTAGGGTTTCAACTCCCTGAGGCAAAGTTGAACTTGGACATGTTAGATGGATTGGCTATTTTCTTTTTTTCGGTCCTTTTGGTTATATATAGCTCTTCAATTGTTTCGGTTCGTATACATCATTGGCTTTCAAATATTTGGCTTTGAGCGTTTCTGATGAAGGTAAATAAAAATAAAAGCGCTTCGGACGCATGCAATTTATAATTTGTTGTTTTCATTTTTTGTAAGTTGATGTTGAAGAGGGAAAACAAATTCACAAAGAAAAACAAAAACGAACTTGTAATTGATAAATAGACAACTATAAAATAATATCAATTGTTATTTCCTTTATTTATGAACTGAGTTAGCTGTCCTCATTACACATACACTGTACAAAGTACATTGAATGGGAGTTTTGATTTTTTTCTCAATCATCGTAAAAATTCACTACGCATAGAGTAAATTAAATTACATAAAACAATGACAAAGCAACTTTAAAACATCGTGTAATTCATTTTTTTTAAAACGCTGTTCTGATAACATGATACTAGTTTTTATACATAATAAGAATAATCCAATCAATTGTGTTGATCGGGTAATTCACGACTGAGTAGTTGTGTAATCACCGACACGTGCCCTCATTATTATAAAATAATGAGGGCACATCTATTTAAGTTCGTTTTCAAATTCTACCATAATTAACCACTAAAATAAACAGCGTGCAACGAATGCATACATTCGTCCTGTGTGCATATATGCAATGACTTTAAAGAGTCCTGATTGCACTTTTTATGTCCTGAGTCACTCAAGAGGTTATGTGCAGTGTTTAGACGTAATTATACTTGCAGAAGTCAGAATGATAATGGATAGTCTCACACAAAATGCAGGAAACAATTGTGTACATACGCGAAAATAAATTTTCCTGCGTCGACGCCACGGAAATATATTAGCACGAGTAGCAAAAGAGAGACGAAAGATACAAAAGGGATAATCAAGCTCATCGAAAACGAACTGACAATGCCATGTCAAAAAAAAAAAAAAAAAAACGAAAAACGGCCAAACAGACAAACAACAGTATAAAAAACACAACATTGAAAACTTAATAATGATTCAACACGAACCCATCAAAAACCGGGGTGATCTAATGAAAGAGGGACGAAAGATACCAGAGGGATAGTCAAACTCATAGATCGAAAACAAACCGACAACGCCATGGCCAAAAATAAAAAGACAAACAGACAAATAATAGTACAGATGACACAACATAGAAAACTAAAGACTAAGCAACACGAACCCCACCAAAAACTTGGGGTGATCTCAGGTGCTCCGGAAGGGTAAGCAGATCCTGCTCCACATGTGGCACCCGTCGTGTTGCTTATGTTATTACAAATCCGGTAAATAGTCTAATTCGGTAAGTCACATTCGTGAAAAGGGAAGGGTATTGTAGTTACAACATAAGGAACATATTCGATATCATCTGTGAAACGGTTATTCCATAACGGTCAACCAACTCGTGATGGCGTCCGTAAAATTTACGAAGGGATGATTTCAACTTCACCATTTGGAACTCTTGGTTATATGAAAGGTAAGCGGATCCTGCTCCTCATGCGGCACCTGTCGTGTTCCTTTAAATACGTTGATAAGTTACATCAATCTGATTAGGCATCACACAATAGCGTATTGGTAATTGACTCATAGCAACAGATGAAAATCATTAGTCAATCTGCAAATAATCGTCCTGCCTCCCCTTCGAATATCAAATAGTCGTCCCCTAATATCTAAATATTAATGGCAAGCTATTTTGGCTGTGTTTGCAGTTTTGCATAAAATGCAAGGATTTATAGCCCTAATGTAACTATGTAAAATAAAATATAAAGATATAAATACTGATGATTGAAAGTTAGTCTAATGTCCTGTGAACATTTAAAGGTTGTTATTTGACTGATTTATAATAATTTTTGCCCTTTCGAATTCAGAGGACCAAAATAATTTGCCTTTTATCATACCCTCTCCTTTAATTCTTAGAGACTAAATTTTGTTCAATGATTTAACGTTGAGTCTTTGGGTTATCATTAAAAAATACAATTTAATTGAATTACGACAAGCATAATGTGGGGTCTGGCGCATATCATCATGTACATCTTTTTCTTGAAATTGATACTGATGATGAAGAAATGTTGACCAGGATATATGAAAAATGTGATAATTGAATTTTTTTTTAGTCAAATTCCCATTATTAGGATGCAGCATAGCATCTACCCCTGAATATGACTGAAACATAATATACGTTTGATGTGAGATATTAGTATTTAATTCACAGTTCTTTATAGTTGATTTCTTCCAAGCTTACATAATTTGGTGGTTGTAGAAGACAATACCTCTTGAACTCGGAATTGTTACATTCCAATCAAAACTGTAAAATTTCTGTAGCCCCTTTTTATTCATATCATATCTATACAAACGTACTGGTAATTTGATCAGTATGATTGACTTTGTATCGATCTGATGAGTTGAGCCCTTTTCAACTGATTTTTGTAGTTTGTTCTTGTGTTGTACTGTCCCAAGGTTATGGAGAGAGGGTTGGTGCCTTCAAACTAGTTTAACCCCGCCACATTCTGTAATTGCCTGTCCCAAGTCAGGAGCCTTTAATTCAGTGTTTGTCGTTTGTTGCTGTATTTCATTTTTGTTTTTCGTTCATTGTTTTGTACATAAATCAGGCCGTTAGTTTTCACGTTGGAATTGTTTACATTTGTCATTTTGAGGCTTTTTATAGCTGACTATGCGGTATGGGTTTTGCTCATTGTTGAAGGCCGCACGGTGACCTTTAGTTGTTAATTTCTATGTCATTTGGTCTCTTGTGGAGGGTTGTCTCATTGGCAATCATACCACATCTTCTTATTTTTATATTAATAGTTTTGTTTAAATACAAACATTGTTTGTATGAGTTCGAATGTTTCCCCGACTTTCAACTCGAGAATTAAAACAATAAAACAAAACTATACATGCATATTTATTTTTATGGTGACAATATCAGTATCAGCATTCTTTACTTACATGTATTCTACATAGCATAATAAATTAAGAGAAAAAACTTAACAAACATTTGAGGAGTAAAAAAAAAATCCTCATTCTATAGAACCTCTCAAAAGATTGTATTTGGTCAAATGACGTCTTCGCATACTCATGATTAAACTGATGGGACTTAATGCTGTTAATTTAATCCTTTGAAGAGTTAAATCTCAAATATTATAAAACAGTAAGGAACAACGGATCGATAGAAAACCAAACATTGGAAACCGTATCGTAAATTCGTGTGGGGTGAAAAATAAATGCAGAACAATCAGCGTGCATAGACTGATTGATATTATGTCAAAATATTCTCAAATCGTATCATCACTGCTATCTGTATCACTATCACTGCTTTCATCAGAACTCTCCTTCTTTTTCACAACTGGGGCCCGATTTCCTTTACCCGCCAAAGTCTTTGCTCGAGCTGCCGAAGGTGGACGAGATGTGACTGTATGCGATGACTTGGTTGAATATACATTCTGTGCATGGTTTTGTGAAACTGGAGCCGTTTCCGGACTAGATGAAGGTGTTTGTCCTAAACGAGCTTTTAGACGAATAGTAGGACTGAAACGTAAATAATACTTTTTGTTATATTATAAATGATAAATTGTACTAGGATACTGCATTAAAATCAAAAATTATTTGGAATGACAGGGCAAGTCAAAGTACTTTCTAAATAGATACAGAGTAAGAGGTATTTAACTTAACTAAGCCTACACAAAGAACAAATCATAAAAAATAATCAATTGTTTTACCTGTCCAATATCTATTTACCTACAGTCGCTGGGCCATCAAATATAATTAAACAAATAAACACCTGCAGGAATTTTTGGGTAGCCCAATGTTCTCTGTGCTGATACTTCTGTACTAATACTCCAACTTATTCAGGAGCCTGTAGTTCAGTGGTTGTGGTTGTCGTTGGTTCATGTCAGTCATTTTTCGTAAGTTGTTTTGTTATAAATTTGGCCGTTAGTTTTCTCAATTGAATTGTTTCATATTTTTTAAGTCGGGGCCTTTTATAGCCGACTATACGGTATGAGTTTTTCTCATTGTTGAAGGCCGTACGGTTGCCTATAATTTCATCCACTTCATTTGAACTTTGTCTCACTGGCAACAATACCTCATCTCCTTATTTCTATATTGTATGATAGTCCTCTCGGGTCAAATCGTTTAATACTAGGCAAGACCCCAAAGACACGTCACGTCACAACATTGAGCCATGTTCAACCAATAAAAAAACTTGACACAATAATAATTTTACTAATTACGTTTAAGTAACAAAGCATTAAACTACACGATATTGAAATCTGGAATTAACAATTTATCATATGAAACCAGAGACATATATATATTGGTATACATTTGCTCTAAATATATTTAAAGAGACCGGATTAAATGCTGAAGATTTTGAAAATTATGATAAACCATAAAATAAAATTAAATATTCTTTAAAGATGAAGTTTAAAAGATATCACATGAAGTTTATACAAAAAGTCTTGAATAAACTTTCTTCTGTAACAGACAGTTCAAAATTATTTCTATATAGTCAAATAAAATCTGAGATAAAAATTGAGAATTATTTATTAAAAGAATCAAATTTTAAAACCAGACAATTAATTTCAAAATTAAGGGCTAGTAACCATAACCTAGAAATTGAAATGGGAAGATATAAAAATGTACCCAGAGATCAAAGGTTATGTAAACTTTGTAATAAACTTGATGATGAATACCATTTTTTTCTATATTGCAAACTGAACTCAACTTTAAGAGATTGCTTATTTTTAAAAATAAATAATATAAACCCTGATTATACAAATAATCAACCACTTTTAAAGCTAAAAACAACTTTTAAATCCTGAATCTGAGCTTTTGACAGAAGTTGGTGACTTTATAAAGCAATCTTTAGAATTGCGAAAATGAAGTCCATGTCCATCAAAGGTTACATTACCATTTATAACTATGTTTTTTATGTTTATATTTGTATAATTCTTCACTATCTGTATTAAATATGTTTGTATGTGTGTTTGCTTGACCCATATGGGTGCATTTTGCAAATAAAATTATTATTATTATATACACAATGTGTATATTTGTCTCTGGTGAAACTAATGAGACATTTTGTTAAAAAATGCCTCTAATGAAGAGTTTTACTTCGGTGTCTTCAGTAGAAAGATTGATATTCTTAAAACAAGTGCCTTGCAGTCAGCCTCCGATATCAGACCAGTCGCAAAGGCGTATTTGTACAAGCCGCACAGACAAATGATCGTGCCTTACAAATATCATGATGACCCGTTAAAAAAAATGTATGATACTGATTTTTGTATGAACACCACTTGTTTCAGAGACACCAGGTTATAATTTAGTACTCGTGCGCGTTTCGTCTACTACGATTCATCCGTGGCACACGAATCAAAACAGTTGGAAAGCCTAATCAATTACGAAGATGAAAAGCATTGAAAACCAAGCATTCCGACCAAATATGTAAGCGCATACAATTGGCGAAAAACTTTCTTAAAATTGAACAAGAGTGCACACGCTGAAATGTCTCGCCTTCTTTATTAATGATTGATATTATGTTGATAGTCCTAAATATAAAGCTTTACTACAACTATCACTGGACTTAACATGATCCAAGAAAATGAGGTCAAGGTCATATAAACCAAACAAGAAATACATGTACACCTTACAATCATTCAATACATTAAGTATAGTTGACCTATTACTAATAGTTTCTAAGATACATCCTTAACCAAGAAAACTAAACATTGACCAATGAACCATGAAAATGAGTTCAAGGTCACATGAACCATGCCAGGCAGACATGTACAGCTTGCAATCCTTCCATACAACAAATATAGTTGACCTATTGCTTATAATATCAGAAAAACAGACCAAAACACTAATACTTAACACTGAGCAATGAACCGTGAAAATGAGGTCAAGGTCAAATAAAACCTGCAGGACTGACATGTACATCATATAATATTTCCATACACCAAATATAGTTGACCTATTGCATATAGTATCAGAAAAAAAGACCAAAAACTCAAAAACTTAACTTTGACCACTGAACCATGAAAATGAGGTCAAGGTCAGAAGACACCTGCCAGCTAGACATGTACACCTTACAATCATTCCATACACCAAATATAGTAGACCTATTGCATACAGTATAAGAAAAACAGACCAAAACACAAAAACTTAACTATAACCACTGACCCATGAAAATGAGGTCAAGGTCAGATGACACCTGCCAGTTGGACATGTACACCTTACAGTCTTTCCATACACAGAATATGCTAGACCTATTGCTTCTAGTATCTGAGATAAAGACTTGACCACCAAAACTTAACCTTATTCACTGATCCATGAAAGGAGGTCGAGGTCAAGTCAAAACTGACTGACGAGCATGAGGACCTTGCAAGGTACGAACTTACCAAATATAGTTATCCTATTACTCATAATAAGAGAGAAATTAACATTACAAAAAATCTGAACTTTTTTTCAAGTAGTCACTGAACCATGAAAATGAGGTCAAGGGCAATGGACATGCGACAGATGGAAACTTCGTAATATAAGGCATCTATATACAAAGTATGAAGCATCAAGGTCTTCCATCTTCTAAAATATTAAGCTTTTAAGAAGTTAGCTAACGCCGCCGGATCACTATCCCTATGTCGAGCTTTCTGCGACAAAAGTCGCAGGCTCGACAATAAATGTATCAAAACTAAAAAAAAAAAAAAAAAAAAAAAAAAAAAAAAAAGTGCATAGAATTTTTTAAAAATGATATGCTGTTGACCGATTTTTTTTTTTTTTTTTTTGGAGTTTTGATGATTTTAAAACAATTATAAGAACGTTTTCGTCGATTTTATTTTCTTTCAATGCAAATTTATAACTATTTGAAAGGATCCATTCTTCAATATTACAGAAAAAATATATATATATATAGGTAAAGGCATTTTTTTTCGATTTTCAGTTCGTTTTATTTTCCGCAGCTGCATGCAAAATTTCATAAATATCTATGAGTTGACCCAACTACTGTAACGTGAACTTATTTAACGCGTTACCATTGACGACAGTAGAAGTCAAGAGTGTTGACCATCAGCTGATATGTGAAGTAAGCCAAGTAAAACTGTGTGGTTCCATAAATGGTGAACACTTTTGATTGTACATTCACGCGTCTTAAAACCTCTTCTAAACAACTGTTGTAATACATACTCTTTTTCAATCTACATTGTGATGAATTTAAGTTGTCCTCAGAAATTAATTTGTATCGTTTGGTTGGTGATATAAAGATGTTAATCCAATGTGAATATCACACAGACTGACCCTGAACAGAACCATACTTCTTACTTATGGTAACTTAATGATAATTATATTTAAGTAAATGACTATTGTAAGGTACTCACCAATGACTATTGTAATGAGGGGCCTGATGGGTTATTTTCGTTCTTCGTGATCGGCGCATTTTCGCTATCGTGATCCGTTTTTCTACAGATTTATTTTTTTTTCATATTTTCGTGATCCGTGATCATGGAAATTTATTTTCTGTGAATCGTGACTGACAAAAAAATCAACTCGTGAATCGTGATGAGACCTTCCCCATCAGGCCCCTCTGTAATGTACTCACCCAATTTTTATTGTTACAAATTCGCATTAATATTTTGTATTAACGTATTATATGAGGAAAACAAAAGTTAATTTATTTTACAAAATACTTAGTACTTAATTATATTCTATGTTACATTTAGGTTAATAATAAGAAGGAAAATGAGTTCAATATTATAAAAAGGTAGGAACTGCCAAGGCTATGCAAAATGTCTAGGAAGCGAATCTCTCGGTCCATTCTTCAGAGTTCAGAAGAGCTTATGTATGCAAGTCTGCATTTGATATTTTTCGTTTACATTTGGGAAAAAAATATGCTTTGTTTTAACTACATATATATAGATGTAACAATTTCAAAAATCTATTGTTCATTTTGTACTTTTTACAAAGGACAAACATTCTTACTGACAGCTCCAATTTGTTAGAACATAATTTAAATATACGTTTTTTTTTATCGGAGATTAATATATGCTCTGCTTGTAAGATTCGTATTGTGTTGATGGTGTTCGTTCATTTCTTCAGTAATTGTTGTCGACTGGCAATACATATAGAACAAGAGATATTATATGTCTCTGATAGAACCAACATAGTTCAAACCATGTGATTTCAACAAGTAGTGTATATATATCTATACAAATACATCAAGAATCTTGCAGAAATGTTCAACAAGTCATCTGATGTGTAGAAGAATTATATAAATCTCGTAAGCTTTTGTTTTCTGGAAGATGTAAAAGAATGGAAGTAATAATTCTAAAGAGATACTGAATTGTCAAATTCCAGGTCCAGGAATATGCCCTTCGATAAGTACAATAAGTAGTTTGTTTTAAAATATTTAATTTTCTCGGAACAAAATTTGTCAATCATATAAGTGGTCGGATCACGTGCGTATATATATACGCATGCATTCATGATTTGCTAAATATGCGCATGACGAACTGGAATCTAGATACAATAACTTTTTGCCCCTGTGTTGGATACTCTCAAGTTAAGGTTTTGCCAAATTACTCTCAACTAAATAGTCTACGAAAATAATCACTTCTGTTAAAGATCATATATCGATAAAACTTTCAATAGTGAATAGACTTAGTTCTTACTTCATATCAGAGACATATATACACACGTGTATATATGTCTCTGTTCATATATAGCAGTACATTACTCTCTATATGTTGTATATTAATTTGAACAAAGGATACAACCATATATGTCTCTGATACTACAGAACTCACAAAATTGTCCATGTTCAGTATGAATCAACAATTTGATAGAATCAAGTTCAAATTTGAAAAATTAATTTTAAGTTGAAATTCCCATGCAGTATCAGATAAATTCTATGTGTCGGGGATGTTCAAATACTCATTCATTTTTGTCTCTTGATTTGTTTCTTGTTAGGAGACGACCTTCTTTTATCTAATTAAACAATGACAATAAAAAAAGGGCCGAATGTTTAAAGTGACAGGAGAGTAACGAACACAAGGATACTTTATCGTATCTAGCAGGGAACACATTCAGCTAGAGTATAAAATCTAATTAAGCTTATTATCCTATAAAATAAATGGAAAAAATAATAAACTGTTTATAGAGATATGTCTCACCTGTCCGCATAAAATCCAGAAAAAAAATCTGATGGACAGCAACATTGCTTATTAATTCAAAGTCGCTGGACCATGATCTTGTGGGCAGGGCCTAGAAATGGTCGACAAACTGAGATGTACTGATAGTAATGCAACTTTATACAAAATATCATTGATCTGTCACAAGTAGTTCTTATCAAACTGACTTAAGAAGAAAACCTAACATTGAAAATTGCTAATTAATTCAGTCACTGGACCATGACCTAGAATACAGGGCCTCAAAATAGTTGTCAAACAGATATGTACTGATAGTAATGCAACTTCATACAAAATATCATTGATCTATCACAAGTAGATCCTATCAAACTAACTCAAACAGAAAACTTAACATTGAAAATTGCTTATTAATTCAAAGTCACTGGACCATGATTCAGGGGCAGAGCCTCAAAATAAGTGTCAAACTGATATGTACTGATAGTAATGCAACTTCATATTGAATATCAATGATTTATCACAAGTAGTAAACTATCAAACTAAATTAAGCAGAAAACTTAATAATTGTTGACGCCACCGGTGCAGCCGTCGCCTGAAAAGCAATACCTATGTCTCACTCTACGTGACTTTCGTCGCAGGCAAGACAGGAACATTAACAGATTATGGTGGAATCTGCGGCATTATAATACAATCAACATTATATTGGTGATAATAAGATTAAGATCACTGAACATTTAGAATCAAAACATAACAATGTGAATTTAGTTAGCTGAATATTAGTCTGGAAGAGGTGACAAAATCTAAAAATAAAATGGCAGTAGAAAATAAAGCACTATGTTTTACCTAGAATCAGCTTCCCTATAAATAAACAAATTTAACAACTTGTATTATATGTTTATATGATGTGAATGTTTGACTGGTGTAGTCATAGTTACAATACAACAAGTATAATCACACCATTAACAAATTATTGATTAACATAAAGAGGATTTAATAGGGTTCTGCAATTTGTTATCAGCTTCTCCAATGAGATCATCTGTTAATTAGGCGAGGTCATTATCGCTGTCAGAGTCAATACCACTGTCCTATGGGCAGTCCATGTATCACGATAATGACCAGTTCTTCAGTAACTATTATGTTTATTTCATTGAAGAACCATGTTTTTAAAAATTCTCATAAATTCAAATTGTTCAAAGCAAACTCGAGTTATTGTACGATTTCTATAGGAAAGAGTGAAGAACAGTCATAGTGATAACTATAAGACTAAGTCACTGCCATTCATTCAAGTGCAATTTTTTCAGTATATGAATACAACATAAAGTTTTCTATAATTTTATAATTAACGAAATGCCATTGCATTTTATTAAAGGGACATCACTCTAAACAGAGCAACCATGCCCCACTGGTCATTTACATGTAAAAGTCCTTTAACGACCGGTTTTCTTGTCCGTTTTTTTCTGTTAACGACCGATGGAATTTATTACTGAAGAATAAAGAATGTCATGTGGCCCCTTGTTATCCAATAAGAGAAGCTAATTCTTAACCGATATGAAATAATTCACATTACATATCTTTCCAAATCGAGTCAGCGTTTATACTTTTTTGCTTTTATTACTTTGTTTTTTCCCCTTTTTCATATACAAGAATTTTGTAGGTTTTGTATTGCTGATCATTTTTGCTGTTTACAGTTTCTACCTATCTATTACAGTTTTAGAGATAATGGGTAAAACACAAAAATTAGTAAAACATTTGTGCAAGGGTAATAGCTCCTTTGAGGAGTCTCTGAAAATTTTGGTGGAAATAGGAAGTAGGTAGATCTTGACATTCTGATCATAACTGCCCTGTCAGATTTTCTACATCTATAATGGTTTTAAAAATATAAGACAATTAATGCATTTTTCCCCTATGTACTATTATTAGCCAAGGCAGCCATGTTTGTTGACTGACTTGGATAAAAACACAAACTTTATACTCTATACTGTAATCAATCATAATAAGTTTAGATGTTATTGGTTCAGTAATTTCAAAGGAGAAGATATTTGAAAAAGTTTACGACTACAATGATGTTGATAATGACGAGCGCCAAGTGATGGCAATAGCTCACATGCCTTGTGCTACGTGAGCTAAGCAAAAACAACTTTTGACATAAACGTAACCTGTGCTACTTATCAAATCTGGTACAAAAGAGGAAAAAATCAAAATTGTATAATCAATAGCAGTTTGAGAATAAATTATCTTACCTTTTATTACACAAGAAACAATCTTATATAGTTGTAAATATAACTAACAGCTGAAATTTATTCCGTAAGGATTTTATAAATATTGTAAATAAGGAGGACCCCATTTCATTTTACAGCAAATTTAATTAACATGAGAAAATCATTCATTTATTATATACACATACATAATATATACCTAAGATATTTATATAATTCCAAAATGAAAAGGTTTGAATCTCAATCAAAATAAAAATCATATGGGTAATACAACAGCCTACAAAATTGACAAGATGTAAATATGTGTTCAGTATCAATTATATAAACTAAATTGTGTTAGCTGTAGGTTAGTAAACGTGCAAAGCTAATATAAAAGTGAATTGGTTAAGGAAAAGCCTCTACTAGAAAATTTTCTCCTGCACAGTGTGTATATATTTGAATATGAAACTTTCAACACCAAACTCCTCTTTATTGTTATTTATGGTAACTAACTATGTGCTAACACCTATACTGTAATGATTGATAAAACCTTTCACCAAAACTTGTGATTAAAACCTACCTTACCTTGCCCAGTATCAGAGAGGAGGAGTACAATTACCCGTCCAAATGACTATATTGTAATAGCATAGTGACTCTCATATTTCATGTTTCATCTTTATGTGAAATTGAATTTACATACCAGTTTATTGCAGTTTGTGAAATCTATAGAATACCTTTTGGTTTTCAAATATTTTTCAGACATGGGCCAGTTTCAAGTCTTGAACAAGGCATCCCTAAAACAAGGTCTTTCTAGAAGTTTTGCTTCTAAAATGATTGGAAAATAGTTAATATGCCTATACATTTCTTTCTAGTCTTTGCACAATGAATACCAAACTGCACAACATGCAAACTAAATATATATATGTATTGCATAAAAATTACTCTGTTATTAAATAGCTGGAAAAAATGTAATAATAAAATGAGCTAAATCATCTAGGTTTAAGCTAAAATAAAAAACAATATAAATCTAATTTAATCCAATTTATACAGACATTCATTTCTACCCTTGATTTGTTTAAAGTCCTCTCCTTGAAGATGTAAAATTTTCCTTTATATTCCCAAAGCAGTGTCTCCTTAACTGATGGTTTGAAATGTTCTCTTAATTTCAAAGCAGAGTCTTCCAAATTGATGAACTTCAATGTTTCTTTATATCCCCAAATTGATGAACTAGTTTTTGAATCTCCTTAATTGATGATACAATTACAATGTAGCTTTGAATCCCAGTGTCTCCTAAAGCAGTGTCTCCCCAAAGCAGTGTTTCCTAATTGATGAACTACAATGTAGCTTTGAATCCCTGTCTCCTAAATGAACTACAATGTGCTTTGACCTAAAGAACCTTGATGAACTAAAATCTTCCTTTATATCCCCAAAGGATTCTCTTAATTTAATGATTTAAAATATTTGTTTATCCCATTCATTCGCCTCCTTCTTGACACTAAGGATGATTGTTTATATCTCCTTATTTAACTAGTTATTTCACATTACGAATTACATTTCAACTTTCACTTTCTTTTTTTAATCTGGCTTTAAAGTTGCCTGGTTTGTGAAAGATTGATGAAGTTAACACAAAGACTGTTAAGTTCTGAAATCATTACACATGTCTGAGATGAACTTATCGTTGTTAATCTAGCCTACCATACATTAATGTTATTCTGTATATACTAGCTGTATTTGGCACAACTTTTCAGAATTTTTGCATTTAAATCATCTTCAACTTAGTTTTTGATTTGAGCACAACTGATGAGTGTACCTAATTATAAACCTGGTATCTTTGATGAGTTCTTATAGCTATCAAAACACATTAACATTTCTACAAATTGTTTAATGCTATAAAAAAAGTAAAACAATCACACAGTTTAAATATACAAAATGTATTATTCAACTAGATGATTCAAATAGTCTGCAATGCTCACTTGGCATCTGCATGTGTGTGTTTAGTCAATGAAAAAAATCCAACTAACTTCTACTTTTTTATCTAATAGCATATTTCACCATGATAAATTTCAAGTTCCAATTTGTGTATAATTTCTAAAGCCACTGAAATTGTAAAATATATTATTTTCCTAACGTTTAATGCCATTTACACCAAAAAAGCATATGAAACCCATCTTTATCTTTTGATGAAGCCTATGTGACATTGAATATATCTAAATAAGGATCATATCACTGAAATTTTGTAGAAATGATCTGTTGATATTACTCCCTGGCTTTTAATAAGTAGAAAATGCTGCCACGATGTCTTGTCAGAAGGAAGGTTGGATGTTATTTTGAACTAAACGTTCAACTGGTGATTTGGTAAATTGGCTTTCAATAATTCCATTTTATTGGGGAAAGCATTTGATTATAAAAAAAAGTTTATCATACAAGGAATTCTAAATGGAAGCAATAGCACTAATTTAATTTTTGAAATGTCTGTCCAAAAATGGCTGAAATTCTTCAAACATGAACCAAAAGTATCATAATCGAGAAAATCAATGTATACATATAAATTCACCTGCTTCTAGCTATGCTAAGACATATTTGGTCACACAAACATAGTAAAGCAATATGTGAGCATGTTTTTGTTTACATTATCTGCATAAGCATGGTATAAGGAGTGTATATGAATGCCTCTTCCCAAGAAAAAGAATAAATGGAGCTGCATTTCAGATATTTGAGCTAGGTAACAAAAACATTGTACTCATTCATTTGTACCCATCTCTTCATACATGAACAAACATAAAGGTTTATATATTGGGCATTTTTGCATCTATTCTATCATATTTTTTTTTAAAGTGACATATTCTTATTTTAACTTATAGCGCTGCTCTATATTGGATTTCAGATGACAAAATTATAATAACCAACAATTTTTACAGCTAATCTATTATTCTGAAATGCAAAGTGTGTGCCTTTAGCAACAAGCCCTATGGCTAAAAATTTTTTAGTTAAAATTAATATTGGCAAGTAACATTAGCATGAGATATGGTTCATCACAATAGTTTTGAAAGACACTATATGCCTTTTATAATTTCCAAGATATGTAAATATGGAAACACATGAAATATTAGTATGTAAAAATTTGGAAATTTATCAGTTTTACTTTTTCTGTATTAACATAATCCTGACTGTATGAACAGCTATATAGATTAAGATTAAATAATAAGTTTGTACTTGCTAGGAAAGACAGGTTTTGCATTTAAGAGAACTGAAATTCCTTTAAGCAATTTTATTCTAAATTTACAATCAGCACACAATGCAAAATAACACTATGGTAAAAAATTTAATTGAAACAATTTTTTTAAAGGACGAAACAAAATGTCATACAAAGAAGCAGCCCAACACCACATCCCATCCTCATTAATAATTATATATGCTTATCCTTCAAACAGCTACCCTGAAAAATGGAATTAAAAAAGAACTTCAAACTTGGTAAATATAAAACATGTTAGTTTATAAAATGTTTTGCTAGATCACGACAGATTTACCAAACCTTACATGATGATGTGATAAAGTAATTTTTACCACCTACTTTTTGTTTTAAATCTATTAACATCATGATTAGATTAATGAACACCATGCCATCATATCCATTGCATAAAGTTCCCTTCATAGGAGAACCAATTGTAAAGTTAATCTTGAGATCTGAGTTGATGTTAGCTGAGAAGTAAAAGAGGCAGTATCTATGAAATTCTTGTTTTGCAGTGATAATTCAAAAGCTGCGTAATTTATAGATATCAATGAAAAAATATGTTTCATGTCATTTGGAGGATTCTAATAAATTTAATAAAGAGCAAAACCCTTATTTTTTTGTCACATGTGATGTGCTTCACATTCTTGCATATATATTTAATGATCTCTAACAGAGGATTGAAAAAGAATGGGGTTTCTTTTCTGAGCTTAATTTGTGAATGTTGTAGGTCAAACACTATTCAATCTTGTTTTGGTAAACACATGTTATCACTGGTTATTATTTAATAGAACATTGTATGCCTGAACATTATTTAGGTTAATATATGAATATGGGTGAGATTTCAGAGGAGTTTTTGTATGACTGATAAAAATTGAACTTCTTGAAAAAATTTAGATATTGTGAAAAGAGTGTTAAGATTGGAATGAAAAAAACATTTCATTCATATCTTATATACAAATTGTACTACAGTGTAACTTGCCTAATCCAACACACGGAGGACCAGAAAAAAATGTTATATTAAGCAGGGTGTCTGAATATTCAAGTTTTTTCTGCAAGGATAGGAATATTTTGGCACCATGAATATTTGGTGAAAATCATAGATAATATTGTGAACTGCTTCTTTAATCAAAATGAATTGAATAACTCAATGTTACTAAAAATCTACTATATAAGATTTATGCTGATATAGATTTACAAATAAAAATATGAAATTTACAGATGTAATGGTGTTGAAAAGATAATTCATGTCTAGGCCAGCTATCAAAAAATGTAATATTCTGAAAATTTGAATCTCACGATCAAATTTTACCATTATCACCATTAAAAAAGGCTATCAGTATTAAATTTATGCAAGCAACCTTTATATGAATCAAATAAAACAAATTCACTGGCAGCCTTGGGTTGTGTAAACTAACTTTAATTGTGCCACAATTTGTAGTTTTTAAAGAATGTAAACATACACCAATTCAGTGTTCTCCCCAGGCCGTTTTAGCGTCGCGATGCTATATTTTTTTCCCGTGATGCTATAATAATTTCCGCGACGCTATAATTATTTTGAGGATGCTATTTTTCTTGTCTCTATCGTAAAACCATGTCCGAAATTTTGAACTTTTATCTAATTACCGCTTGTGATCATAAAAATTATATCACCTTTAATTGTAATCCCTGCAAGTCGGACACTAGAGACAATTTAGAGTGATTAAATAGGTGTCAATTGCCCTTTGGGTGATAACTGTTTGGATACGAATACCCCAAGCTGACACTTGTGACATGACTTATACCACGTGGTCCAATCGCAAATTTCGACATGCAGAAAATGTAATCAGAAAATCATAAAACAATTCGAAATCTATGTTTGCATAATGAAAATTCAAAGATACAAACGATTTATCTCTTTAGAAAAGAGGTTTGGTCGTATGTTTTACTACTTTCAAAAATTACTTTCTTTCCTTCCGTACTACTTGTCAATCAAGACCGTATATAAAACATTTCGATTTTGAGCTAAATAAGTTTGATACTTATTTAGAAAGTGATCATAATTGGCTTTAGTTAATGTTTCATCCCTTTAATGCATTAAAAGCGTCATATGCATTCCCAATCTCTTGTCAAACATTGTTTATTTTCGTAAATTTTCTTGCCAACATTGAAATATTTGTGTAAACTACGGATCGAACCGGCCAGATACGATAAAATCCGCATTTTAACGATAATGACTACAGATGCACAAATGGTACAGTTGACAGAAAAAATTATCCCAAAAGAGAAAACTACGCATTTTAAACGCATTAACTGACTAATTGTTAGAACTTCTTACTATATGTATACTTTTTGAAAATGCATTATTTCAATATACTGATTAAAGTAGCTTAACTTTTGTTAAAAATATATATCATTTTGATATAAAGAAGCAATTGGGACTAATTCATTGAGTACCACGAAACAATGAATTTCATAGACATGACAAAGAAAAATTGAAATTTTATTGCTATATGATACTTTCTCTTCCTTTTATATAAAATTCATTCATTCACCCATTCTTTAGTTGGGTAGGTAGGGTAACTGGAACCACACATTTATTTATTTGGCCCAAGAGGAAAAAATAACTATAAATGGATATAGAAAACATAAATTGAAACAACTGTTATCATGGGTGTAGTTAAATTGTATTCTCAGTTATGATTTGAACCATATAATGGAGAAAGAGACATTTTAGTTTTTTACGCCAAATCTATCCATTTCTGGGAGCAGATCTAGAGATCTAGAAGATACGACCTGCCTATCAAGAGACAAATCTTCAGAGGGTGATTTACACATTTTTTGCAAAAATTATAGGTAGGCTTCCAAGAATATCTGGAGAGTTGACACCTATGTATAAGGCAAATGCTGGACATGAAAAATCATATTCTATCTTATAACATGTCACCTCTGAAAAGGAATATTTAAAGTCATCTTGCATTTTCCCAATACATTGGTTAATTATCGATTACGCTAGCCCATAACCTAACCCTCCATCCTTTCTAAATCTGCACAAAAGTTTGGATTTTAAGATTTAAAATGGTAGTGATTAAAGCAAAAAGAAAGCTTTATAAGTTAAAAGAGATATGAAAGCAACTTTCTATGACTGGAAAACCCTTTAATACTAATATAATAATGCACAGCTTCTTATGCCATTGTTCAAACAAATTATCAAGAAGGTCGTAAGGTAGATGGGTGTCTTTTTCTGCGCATCCCTTCTGGGCATATTGCAAAAGTATTATTTTGGTTTGAAAATATTTACCAAGTATCAATCATTATACAACAGAAATATCTAAAACATGAAATTTTAAGATTAAACTATTAAAAATAAAAATTTAAGTGTGTTTAAGTGTAATAAAAATTTTCAGAAAAAAATCCTTTTAAAATCAAGGGCAGATAATTATATTGAATTTAATAGGACAATTTGTGTTTTTTGAATTTTCAAGAAAATAAGGCCTGGGACTTCTTATTTTTATTTGATATTTCCGATTTATTTATGAAAAGCAATTCTCTCATTGAATTTTAACCAATCCTATCATTTAATGACTCTTCAATAAAGAAAAATAAAGTTTTATATCCCATATAAACAAGAGTGCACTGAAATGTCTCGCTTCTTTACTAACCATTGATTTTATGTTGATAGTCCTAAATATAAAGCTTTAATGAGGACCTTGCAAGGTACGCACATACTAAATATAGTTATTCTATTACTCATAACAAGAAAGAAATTCAATGTATTTCACTGAACCAAAAAAACAAGGTCCATGACCCCGTTTTTGTATTGAAATTTGAAAGTACATTGACCCAGAAGTCTTTCACAGAAGTTAAGGAAAATCTATAGTCCAACATTTAAACAACCTGGGTACCTTAATATATTCTGATATAAATCTTTAGTGAATGCTTTTTAAGCAGATAATTTTATTTATATTTCAGGAAAATGAATTTGGTAGATAAAGGCAGTAATAAAAGAAGCATGAAGTTTATATTTTTATGTTTCCCTGATAATAGGAAAAATTGGTTTGGCGCATCCATAATCCAATAAATAAAAAAAAAGCTTGCCTTATAATTAATTTATTTGTTGATGATGTTCATTTTATTTTATTTAAAAAGTTCCCAAATCACTTAAAAATGGCATATATGAGTGGTAAAAATATTTGTTCAATTACATAGTATGACAGTTCCTATTTTTTTTTCCATAAAGATATACAATGTAATGTATATATGAATAAAAAATTTAACATTTTCTGTCGTAAATTATATATATATATATATACACACATCAAAAATTTGCAAAATAATATTAATTTTGAGTTATATATACATGGTCCACAAGGAAGTGAAAGGTTCTGCTTGGAGAAAATTTTCTGTATTAGAGGAAAGTTAGGTGCAGAGTGCAAAGTTTAAAGTTCTTACGATGTCAATTCTGAATCAGCTCCTTCTAACAGTTCAGATTTAGGTGGAAGTCGACCTAAAACATAGCAAAACATGATAAGTTTAGAAAATCTTACTCTTACACAAAATATTACACAATTTACATGTATCTATACTACTAAAATAATGAGGTCCAGTTTGTTAGCCGGCATGACTTAAAAATGACAAATCAAATAATTCAACTTTATATATAACTAATATAGATACCTGTTACCTTCTGTAAATCACTCCTCTATCAGGAGAACCTGGAATATTTCCGGTAGTTGTTTTATATCTAAGTTACACTATAGTACACTATTTAACAAGTCTGTTTTCTTCCACCTCAATACCACTATTAATTTGGGTTAATTAGTTAAAAAAATTAAATTTAGTTTATAGTAAGTTTATTGCATGTAAGAAAATCAGGACGGGTTCAAACAGACAGATTTTGAAAGCAGAGAAAATTGTGCACCTTACAATCAGTTGACAATGCGAATACTAAAAATCCAGACTAAATATAAAACATAAGTACTTTAATTCAGTCAAGGACCTGCGATGTCGCAGGTGTGTTCTAGTATAATATGTAAAACCAAGGATTTGTATTGTTACTATAAAAATCCTTGATTTAAACTTTAAACTATAAAGACTACCGGAAACAGAATCTACAACTTTTAACTATTTTAAGTTTAAAGGTTGTACACTTAAACAAAACACTTACACATAAGGAATTAAAGCAATTAAAAAAAATCTAGAATTTAGAACTGTAAAGAATGTGGAAAATGTCACCCTAAACAAAATTATTTTTGGACTTATATAACATCTAAAATTATTCTTCTTATGATTTTAACCTATAAATAACAAAAACATTAGGTGTCTTTATACAATATGCATATCTATAAAACATTTGGTGTCTTTATACAATATACATATCTATAAATCATTTGGTGTCTTTATACTATATGCATATCAATAAAACATTTAGTGTCTTTATACAATATGCATATCTATGAAATCATTAAAGGACTTGCTCTTTGGTAAATAAACTCATCATAGATACCAGGATGTAAATCTGCACTTGCGTAAAACAGCATAAATCATTTATTGACTATCTAGTAGTTACAATGGCTAGGGGCATTGACGTGTTTTGGTTTCTTAACAAAATTTGAATAACTGATTCTTTATTTTAAATACAGTTGAAACCTTGTTGTATCTAACTCAGTTGTGTCGAAAACTTGGATAAATCCAGGTATTTTGTCAGTCCCAGCAGAATTCCTGTTTGTTCAACATTTCTAACTCTGATGAGTCGAACTGGGTTATTTCAAAATCTTGGTTAACTTGAGTATGTTTTCTAAGTCCCCTTGAAGAAAAATGAAAATCATTCTCCCCAATGCGTCAAAGTTCTACATAAAAGAAATATTGGGAGGAAAAAAAAAATTTCAATTCGAAATAAGGAATCAAATATCGAAATTGTAGGTTTTTATTGTACCTCCTCATTCGTTTTAGACCAATCAATTTGTTTGTATAACAATCAGATTGGCATGTCACCCTTATTGTTTGTCAATAACTTTGACCATGTGGAAAATTATTTTTATATTAGATAACATTTAACCTGAGATAATTACAGTACGAATTAATAGACCCAAACACAGAAATTCATAAAAGATCAATGAATAATGAAACTTATAATTAAAGAGATCAAATTTTGATAAAAGTTTAAGACTTGACCTCAGCAGATAGTGGCTGAGGAGAAAGTTGAAAAATTATACATCTGTAATGATTTGTTTCTTTGCCTTTCGGAAATTTGCATTTGTGTTAATCACTTGACCTATACCAATGAAAATAAGTATCCCATGAATAATAATAAGTAGACATTTCTTAAAATCACTGGAGAACTTGGTCTATGTTTATCAGTTGAACCCTTGAACAACATAAAATACATAACAGAAACCCTGTGAACTTTACATTGTCCTAGGGTTAATGCTGATAGTAAAGAAACCATATGCATGTTTGTACAATTCAGCATCCTTGACTTTCAAATATTCAGCTTTGAGTGTTCCTGATGAAGGTAAATCCAGAAAAACACACGAAATTTATAAAGTATTCTTTTCATTATTTGTTTGCCACAGTATACATTAACATAGAAATTATCACTTGAGGATATTCATTATGGTAACCTAAACCTTACACAGAATTAAATTTTATACATACCCTGATTATGTTTTACCGTAGTACAAATCTGTTTACATGTACCTTTTATCTTGAAGGAGAGATTATTACACTTACCTATATGATCATTGATTGACTCACTCTTTGCCATGGCCATCAAAAAACCATAAAATGACACTCTGGGTACATTAAATAAAATTTCCTTTAAACTGTTTGCTGGTGGTGTACTGAAAAAAAAAAAAACATTTACAAAGAGTCAATATGACCAAAATCATCAGTCAGCTAATGACTTATCATCAAAGATATGTCTTGCCAGCTTAAACTAATTGTAGTGGTTGTATAATACAATAGACTATATACCAATACATGCAGACATGCAATCAAAAAGTAAACTGACCAGTGAAAAACAGCAATGTCACTGGGAGATGACTAAATTGTTGAGGTCTCAAATTTTGCTTCAAACTGATCTATATATGATAAAATATCATTATACTACTATATAAATACTATAAATGTAATAAATTAATACAGATTTTCCATTAAGGACGTAATCACATAAATATACTTATGTAGAAACATTGAGTGTTCATTCTGAAATGTCTCTCTTGCTTTACTGATTAAGAATTAATTTTAAGTTGAAAGTCTTTACAATCAAAATTTACTACAGGTATCACATTCTTTTATATTGCATTCTGAAAATTTGTAGCAGGCTAGACAAAAATTAGATTCAATGTATTACAATTGAGTTAGTGCTTAAGTCTGAGAGGATAAGCCTAAACTATGGTGAAGAGTTGTCTCATTCGCAATCAAACCACATCTACTTATTTTTAAAATCAAGAATAAAGACTGATAAACATGTGTATAAAATCTAAAATATTTATTTTTCTGGGAGACCAGTTCAGAAATCTCACAGAAGACTTGAGTACCATAATATACTCATTGATTCAGTAAAATAGAACCTTTCATATTGTAGTCTATGCATGTTCTGGTTATGTTAAAATTAAACTAATCATAATGTAGTCAATGACTGTTTATGACGTCTTTACACTAAACCCATTGGATGTGTACTGATTGATATTTAAGTCTTGGTAACATTATTATTTTATTAGTTAGTAGTTTGAACTAGCTTTCAGTAACCATGAGTTCTCTCAGATTGGTACTTTGAGTCTTAAGTCTTTTTTTATTTTGTTTGCTTTGTGTCGATCTGATGAGTTAAGCCTTTTTCAACTGATTTTTATAGTTTGTGCTTATGTTGTGCTGTTACACCCCTGTCTCAAGTTAGGGAAGGGTTGGGCACATGCAAACATGTTTAACTTGCCGCATTCTGTTTGTGCATGTTCCTGGGTTAGAAGCCTGTAATTCATTGTTTGTCATTTGTTGCTATACATGTGTATATCATATTTGTTTTTCGAATATTATTTTTTACATAAATCAGGCCTTTAGTTTTCTCGTTTTGAGTTGTTTAACATTCGTCATGTCCAATCCTTTTATAGTTTGCTATACAGTATGGGTTTTGCTCAGTGTTGAAGGCTGTACAGTATCTATAGTTGCTAACTGCTACATCATTTGGTTTCTGATGGAAAGTTGTCTTATTGACAATCATACTACATCTTCTTAATTTAATAAGGGCTCAGTGGCTGAGTGGTCAACACTATCCGTGGTCATGAGTTCAAATCTGGCACATGGCAGGTGCGGTCGACTCCAATCTTAATTGACTAGGATTGTCAGTTTTCCTACCAAAGGTCATGGTTCTCTCCTGCTTCCTCCACCAACTAGAGGCTCTCAAGAGCCTGTATCGCTCACCTGTATTTACTGATGCTTTGGAAATTATGTAAAATAAGGTTAAAATCATAATTAATAGTATTAGATATTAGATATTATAATGATATCTAAGATAATAACAAAAAACTGCAAAATTTCTGTAAAATTACTAACTCAGGGGCAGCAACCCAACAACATGTTGTCGGATTCGTCTGAAAATTTCAGGGCAGATAAATCTAAATCTGATGAACTTTTTTGCCGCCTATCAGATTTGCTCTAAATGCTTCAGTTTCAGAGATATAAACCAAAAACTGCATTTTACCCCCATGTTCTATTTTTAACCAAGTCGGCCATGATGGTTGGAAGGCGGGGTCATCAGATATCAAATTTTTTAAACTAGATACCCTTATAATGATTATGGCCAAGTATGGCTAAATTTGTTTCAGAGAAGAAGATTTTTGTACAAGATTACAAAAATTTACGAAAAATTGTTAAAAATTGACTATAAAGGGCAATAACTCCTAAAGGGGTCGACTGACAATTTTGGTCATGGGGAACTTATTTGTAGATCTTACTTTGCTGAACATTATTGCTGTTTACAGTTTATCTCTATCTATAATAATATTCAAGATAATAACCAAAAACGGCAAAATTTCCTTAAAATTACCAATTCAGGGGCAGCAACCCAACAACAGGTTGTCAGATTTGTCTGAAAATTTCAGGGCAGATAGATCTTGACAATGACGACGGACGACGGGACGCCAAGTGATGAGAAAAGCTCACTTGGCCCTTTGGGCCAGGTGAGCTAAAAATTTGTAAGGGTTCCGCGGAACCCAGTGTCTTTCCTACTTTTGCTGTTAATCGCAGGCTCAACAAAAATGAGGAAAAAAATTAATTAAAATATTCCTCTCTGTACTATCTTTTGATTGTAAGTAGCTTCTGTCCAAGTTTGGTAAAAATCCAGGATAGTTTATGAATCTAATAAATGTTTTAAAAATTTAAACTGCAGACTGTATGTAATATTAACTGGAAGAAAAACTAAGTCCATTTACAAGTAAAATACGGAAAAAATGGAACAAAATTTTAACAAAATTTCCTTTTAGATACTAGCTTTTAATCATAAACAAGCTTCTGTCCAAGTTTGGTACAAATCCAAGATAGTTTAAGAAAGTTGTTAAAATTTTAAAAACTTTAACCACAGAGTGAATGTAATGTTAACTGGCAGAAAAACTAAGTCCATTTATAAGTAAAATACTGAAAAAATGATTTTTTTTTTTCTCACAAAATTTACTTCTGGATACTATCTTATGATCATAAACAAGCTTCTTTCCAAGTTTGGTAGAAATCCAGGATAGTTTAAGAAAGTTATTAAAATTTCAAAACTTTAACCACAGAGTGAATGTAATGTTTCCTGGCAGAAAAACTAAGTCCATTTATAAGTAATATACAGAAAAAGGAATTTTTTTTACAAAATTTACTTTAGGATATTATCTTATGATCATAAACAAGCTTCTGTCCAAGTTTGGTAGAAATCCAGGATAGTTTAAGAAAGTTATTAAAATTTCAAAACTTTAACCACAGAGTGAATATTTGTGGACGCCGACGCCGACGGAATGTAGGATCGCTATGTCTCGCTTTTTCAACAAAAGTCAAAGGCTCGACAATAAAAACTGACCACCACAAAATAGCACAATAGTGCTGAAAGTGGCGTTAAGCACCAATCAATCAATCAATCATCTTATTTCTATAATGATCCTATTATACTTATAGTATAATGCAGTGCATGATATACCTATAATTTGACCTATCACATAATGGGAACACAGCTCTGAAGTATTGCATAGCATCAACTCCATCTGCTGGATGGTGGCTATTCTGATGAATACTGGTGTCGTCTGTGCCTGATGGGACTACAACAGGGTCCCTTGGACTTCTCTGAGTTTGAATTAGGGACTGGTATTGGTCATGTACTTTCTCTATAAACTCTGCAATGAAATATGATAACATTACCAACAAGAACTTGATATGATGGTAATGCCATCACTGAGCAGGTTTTCACCATCAATATCACAAGTTCTGGACTCAAATTGTACTGTTATAGTAATGTTTGAAATTCTAAATAATATTTTTGCCTGTCTATACTTATCAAGGACAATACTTAATCTCTTATGTTGTGAACAGAGTTCAATTGATAATTTGTTGACATGATTAATTGAAACTTTGGTGGAGGGAAGACATATGATTCAAAATGTATCCAGAATACCAAAAGTTTGCCCCAATTTCAGTCTATCAAATGCTGATGTCATCTTGACCTTTGACCTAGTTTCCTCAAAATCAATCATCCCATTAAGCATTACCAAACCAAGTTTTGTAAAAGTTAGACATATGGTTCTAAAGGTACCTCTATGAAAACAATATTTTGCCAAAAAATTTTGTCTTTTAATAGCTGCTGTGACTTTAACCTATGACCTATTGGATGCTCAAATGGCATTCATCATATTATAAACCCATTTCGACAAGCCATATACTTGGAGGGTATTCATCATATTACAAGCTGAGTTCCAATTTGCCACAAAAAGTAAAATGTAAATGTTGAAATTAGAATACCAAACTTTGACATGTCTGAGAGGGCATGACCAAATAATCTCTGAAGAAATGAAATATGACAATGCTAAAACTGCATACGAATATCTTTGACTTACCATTAGTGGTTGCCATTAAAAACTTAAACTATGAAAAATTTCAAGTCAATAGACCAGGATTGAAAGGGCAGAGCCATGGGGAGGGGGGTTATAAAAATGACCTTCCTTTTTAATGACATTCTATATAAAAATGCATTTACGTTTGATAACTGTATATTGATTTTGTTGTATGATCTACATATCATATATAAATATGCTATTGAGAATCTTACATTATTCATGATCAATTATTATACTGAAATTAAATCAATTCATTTGAAAGTTCACCTTTCAAATAAGTTCCCAAATGAATGGGTCATATTTTAAACATTATATATAAGTATAGGCCATTCTTTCTTAAATATTTATATAACTATAGGTACTGAATTTCCGTAGGCAGAGCAAAATGATTTCCATGGAAATGAGATGTCCTAATGCTTATACAACTGAATACTAAATATCACTGACTTATCATAAGGGATTCCCCTTAAACTAACCTAATCACAAACTTTAACATGTAAACTAGGCAACAATTTCAAAGTCAATAGGCCATGACTGAGGGGACAGGACCAAATAATCTCAATGGAAATGAGATATCCTTATGCTTATACAACTGTAATATTGATTTACCATTAGTGGTTCCCATTAAACTGACTTAATCACAAACTTGAACAAATTGTGGATGCTGGAAACAGTATACCTAGGTCTCGTTTTTGACTCCATCAAGGAGAGACAAAAAAAATACATGTTACTTAAGGTCATTCCATATTCTATAAAAGGTAAAATTATTCACTTTTAACTTGCTCTATTTAAACTTTCAAAACACAACTATTAGCATATAAATAAGTAATCAAACAATCAATATTGCAATCTGTAAACACTGAATGAAATATATAAAGTAATAATTACCTTCATAGTAAAACTGGATTTGAAATGCATAAATAAAATCAGAGAAACTAATGAGACAGTCCATAGCATCATCAAGAAGAATGATCCTACAATACATAAACATCAGACATAAGATAAGACAGTCCATAGCATCATCAAGAAGAATGATCCTACAATATACAAACATAAGAGATTTATATACAAACATAAGATATAAGACAGTCCATAGCATCATCAAGAAGAATGATCCTACAATACATAAACATAAGATATAAGATAAGACAGTCCATAGCATCATCAAGAAGAATGATCCTACAATACACAAACATAAGATATAAGATAAGACAGTCCATATCATCATCAAGAAGAATGATCCTACAATACACAAACATAAGATATAAGATAAGACAGTACATGTACCTACATTGTAGTAACCATCTTTAAATACCAGAACATGAAAAGTACAGAAAAAAAAGAAATCTCATAGTACCTCAGGAAGATTGAATCACACAGTTTAGTATGTTCACATGAAGCCTGATAACAAATTCCAGGAAGCTCTTATATGTGGTTCCACAGAAAAATGTGATAATAATTTCACACAGGGCCAGGTGTCAGAATATAAAAGCATTCAGTAAACAGGAAGTTGATAATAGATGAATCTGAAACCACATCACATGGTATAGCATATTCACATGAAGCTTAATAACAAATTTCTTGAAACTCTATTTGTTGTACCCTTTAAAAATACAAAGAAAATGTCACACATGGTCCTTATAAGTTAGAATATATAAGTATTAGGTAAACAAGAAGTTGAGGAATGATGAATCTGAAAACCCATTACACAGTAAAGCATGCTAATATAAAGCATGATACTGATACTGATTTGTAGTTTCTGAGAAAAATGCAAAGTAAATTTCATGGGACGGACAGATATACAGATGATCAGACAGTATAAAATATACCCCACTCTTTTGGAGCAGAGCTATAAAAACTTGCATTTAAAATTTGAAAGCATTATTTGTATGAAACATTTAACAAAAAATAGTGGAATAAACTAACCTATTTGAAATAGGAAACAACATTATAAATCTTACCTCGCTGTCTTCTGTACAATTTCAAATGGAAAGTCAGGACATAACAAAGTAAGCAGTGAATGGTATTCATTAACACTAAGTAAATCTACAAAACAAAAAATAGATTGGTGACTATCTTCATCACCAAAGTCACCTTGGAATGGTATTCATTAACACTAAAAAAATCAGCAAACCAAAATATAGATTGATGGATATCTCTGTCAAACATGTCAAAAGTGTTTTCCCAACTGCTAAATTAAACATTCAACCCCTGTACATTTCACACTCTAAGGTAAAACCAAAGAAATTTAAGTACAAATTAAAACATAGAAACTAAAAATGAGCATAACTTTCTTATCTTGAGAGAATTTAATGTCTATATCATATCCATCTTACTGGCTCCACTCAGCATCCCAAACTACATATGGGATTGTCAAATCAAAAATTGACAGTGGCAGCTCTTCATCTACAGTACCATATTTCCTCAATCATTTCATCAATCTAAGCCAGGCTTCAGAGTTACTGTTAAACTCTAGTCGTTCAAGCTGTGAATCATTATGGGATACCAAAAAATTGGTAACACTCTAAGTTGCTTTCATTGTGCAATAGAATAAAAAAAACATTTGATTGCTTTACCCGCAAAACAAGTATTCCACATTCTTAACTCGACAGATTTAAAGAATTAGTCCAACTTTCTAGTGAGAAACATATTTGTTAAGTTTGACAGACATTTTTCTTCAACAAACAGACAACATCCCTATGGGAACCAACTGTGCTCTTCTTCTAGCAGATTTGTGCCTTAATTTGTATGAGGCAGGTTTCTAAAGAATAATGAAAGGCAGTTAGCATTTAACCTCACTCGCTGCTCCTCTCATTGAATAATTCAAAATTTGGTGACTATGTTGATTTCAATTATCCTATTCTATCAGAAGGTACCACAGGTACTATAAGGTTTTACTTCATATCTCGACTTACATGAACATCTAGAAATTGACACTAAGGGTTGGTTGAGAACTAAACTTTATGAGAAGAGAGTTGATTTTTATTTTCCCACTGTAAAGTTTTCATTTCTATGTAGCAACATTCCAGCAGCACCTGCATCTAATGGTAAAATTGAAATTATCTTTTTGAAAGTTAAACAGACTCCATCATAATTATTCATTTAAGCCATGTTTTTATACTTCTAGTTTTGATTGCTCCCTTGGTATCTACTCCACCTTATTTTGTTATGTTTAAACAGACAACCAAGCTTGATACTTACCTCCCTTTTTACCAATCTGTCTGTAACATTTCCAGAATAAACGTACAAATGATGCTCTGTTGTGTGATGTCACATGTACAAATGAGTATTCTCTAAACATTGTGTGGTTTCCATCTCGTAAGGCATTAAAGCTAAAATCATAAATTTTCATTGAAAAAAAAATGCATGTACTAAAACTCTCAATGTAGTAAAGGTAAGTATTGTTTTTAACTTAAAATGAGTAGAAATCCACAGCTGCCTTTTAATGATAATATTATCAATAAAGCAAACGATTTTATAAACTGTCCTTCAAATCTTTCATTGAAAAAGGTTGCAGTTATACTGATGCTGTAAAATCTTTATGTTTTGAATATCAATTTGTTCATTTACATTTTCAAACACCATTTAATGACTCTTTTTTCATTTTCTGTGTTGAAATTCTTTACACAAATTTACTTTGGGCATTGCACCAGATCTTGTCTTATGCACTGTTCATGAAATTGCTATTTGAAATCTACTAAATTATTATTTGTTTGAAGTACATAAAGTTTGTTTTCAGAAAGAGAATCATTCTTTGCTATGGTATTATTTAGTATAATTTTACTGTTTCCTCTACTTTTATTATACTACAAACATAACTGATATTATAATGTGCTTTATCTAACCTATTTTTATTGTAGATGTTTCTGTGTACCAGTTTGAGATTAATACTCAATAAACTATTTTAACCATGCAACAGATGTTAATGTGCCTGTCCCAAGTCAGGAACCTTGTCAGCGGTTGTCTTTAGTTATGACTGAGTGTTTTTCTGCACTTTAAAGAATCCTAAAATTGTTTTATCACATGATAATAGCTGATCTTATTCAGTCTTTGTTAAAGTCATGAATGACTTAAACTTATGGGGGTTTTTAACGGCCTTGACTGGCTATAAAGCCCTCGCAGGGTCGGATGAATGACTTGTCCCAATGTCCTAGGCGATTTAGAGCCTTACATATAGTATTGATGCTTGTAAGTTGTATATTGATGAAAACTATATGTTAACCTCTAGATGTCTTTTGTGTTGTGAGTTGCTGTCATATTCAAGCAAATCCCATATCTTCAATTTGAACTTGAAATAGGTTTCAAGTAGCACTATGTTCATTATCAAAATAATATGGCTGATAAAGTTGTGATGATTGGTTAGAATAAAAGTGAACAAAATGCAAAATTTGTAAAATGGTATCAAATTTAGATTTGGGTTACAGGTCCTAATTATTTCACATGAAATGTCCAAACATAACCAAAAGTCTGCTTCTAAAAAAATGTAGGAAAACACAACTGTGAAATCTATTGTAATGAAGTTATGCAAACACATTCAAAGACTTTCCCAATATTTCAAATGTTGACAATCCCTTTCTTAGAATGTATCTATAGTGTTGTGTTGGTTAGCAAAATTTCCAATAGGACAGTATATTTACAAGTACTGATGGCTTATGTTATTTATAGCATAAATTCTACTTCTGTAATATGTCCTTAACTAACATTCTTCTGACTGTACTAAGATCTCAATAATACTTACTATTCACTGAGGAATTTAATGGAATTCAGTTTTGGATTTTCTTCTCTGTGTTCTAACAGCTGAGCAATACTATCCTCAAAGTATATAAGTATATTGTGTTTTGCTGAAAAAGAACAATATTTTTTTTAATTTTGTGCAACTACATGAAAACTGTGACAAAAATATGAGAATTTGCATACCATGTCACTTTCTCAATATTCTTTTATTATAATTACAAATACAATGCATTATAAAAATAAGAAGATGTGGAATGATTGCCAATGAGACAACTCTTCACCAGAGACCAAATGATGTAGAAGTTAACAACTATAGGTCACCATACGGCCTTTAACCATGAGCAAAACCCATATTAATGTATAAAAGGCCCTAAAATGACAAATGTAAAACAATTAAAATGAGGAAACTAACATGTATTAGGCCTGTTGTACTGGTTTTTTTTTTAGTGATTCCTGTTATCCCTCTTTAATTGTATGAATTATTTTAGTTCAATTTCAATTCAAGAGGGAATACCCATAAAGTATCATAAAACAAATCAAACATCTCAATTTTCATAACGTTTAATATTTATAGATTAAAGTTAATAAATCCACAATCATGATAAAATTACCCGGAAATCATATTTATAAAAATTAGAAATACATGTACTATGAAAAATGCAGGGTTCTTTGTTGTGAATGCGTCACCTGCATTTTAATTTTTTAGCATTCATTTCCACTAATCCCCTAAGGCAAATTATTTACTAAAGAATCCCCCTACCTTCCTTAAGTAATCCGATTACATATGTAACCAGTTATGCATATTTTAAAATTTTGTCCTACAAAATGTACTTCAATCTTCTTGCCAAAATACAAACTGTAGAATCATCTTGAGAGAAATTGTCCTTTAATATAAAGATATGAGCAACAGTCAAAAAGATGATGATCTGAGTAAATGTAATTTATGCTCAAGACTATCTGACATATTTAATTTGACCAAAAACAATGTGTAAAAAGGCCATTATAGGTCAAATGTCTATTTTATGTTTCCCATATGAATTTGAAAATGTTTCTAATTTGCTTGCTAACCTCCAAATCCCAAATCACCATTCAGGGATAAGGCAAATATTTTTTTTTGCTTCCTGTGTCACCTCTGGTAAAAAAAAAAGGTAAGTACCGGTAGGTCAGATTTCTTTTCTCATTAAAATCACGTTTTCTATAAGTCCCAGTTTACAATACACATCTAGTAATAGGTGCATACAGAACTTTTGAAATTTCCAATGCAATGACAATTTCAATCTAATTCAGTCTTCAGTTTTATTACAAATTTTACATTAAGTCAGCAGAAATAGACTTCATAGCAGGTGGTAAAGTTTTTTTCCTGTAAATGTGTTTGCAATTTTTTCAAGAGCTTTTGTGCTTGAAACTCATTGCTTGAAACTCATTATTCACACCGCTTCATGCAAATTGATTCAAATCCATGCACATAATCCCCTTTTATTACACTCTTCATGATACTCTCTATTTTTCTTCAATTGAGGAAGAAGTCCTCATATTAGATGAAAATTAATAAGATGAAAAAACAATTTCAAAATAAATACATTAGTGAATCTAAAATTGTAAACTCTTTTTACAATATAAGCACTTGACCATTATGCTGATGATAGAGGGTGCCATGTATATAATAGTTAAGCATATGATTTAACCATAAACAGTGTTCTCCCCAGGCTGTTTTATCACTGCGGTATTCAGCACTATCTCATTTCAGAGCTGTGGTATTGGGACAGACCAAAGTGGTATCCAATCACAACACAGCGCTTGTGATTAACAATTTTCAAATTTCCATGTTTACTTGTACAACTTCGATCACATGATCGCATTTGTTTTGACAGGGTTGCTTATTTTACCTAACAATGTCAAATTTCAAATGGGCCAGTTCAATTAAATAACAAAATGGTGTTATTCTTTTAGATACAGTAACATTTTGGAAATACCACAGGTAAGAACTACCTCATATGGTAAGAAATCTTTTAGCTTTGCTGCTGTTTTTTTAAGGAATAGTTTTCCAGACCATTTCAGGACTGAAAACTGTGAGCTCCACACATTTTAGAAGCCTCATTCGGTCCCGGGTAGGATCAGACTGTTTTTGCTCTGCTTGCAGGTAATTTTTTATATATTTTTTATGCTGCATAAACAGCAGGCATTGCAACTGAAATTTTTTTACTTTTTATTAATTACAAGAATTAAAGTTTTACTTTAAATTATTTACTGAAAATTTCTAGCTGCCAATTTTTATAAATTATTCTTTTTTTATAATACGTCTTAGTGCTTCATATATATGCTTTTAGTGTTAGCAAGATACATTTATATTCTGGAGTTAATGTGGTGCTGTTTTATTACTATTTATTTGCATGTTGCATGCATGTTTATTGGTTATAATTATTGTATATGTTTTTATATTCGGTGAAAATCTCATTAGAGCTTATGTTTAATTTGTTTGTCAAAATGCTGAATCAAATTTTACTTACTTACTTTTATGTATGATATCCATTTAAAATAAAAGTTAAAGAAAAAACATCACAACTTTGCTATTAAAATCTTTCTTTGCATATATATATGTGTCAGTAAATTAAGAAGTTGTAAATGAAATATATAAATATATGCAAAACAACTAAAAGAGAATAAATGACAAACCTACTGTGAAAAATAATTACTCTTTAAAAAAGGGGGGGACGGGCTTGGTAATCAAATCAAAATTCTTCAATTATTTGGCATTTTAATTTTCAATGCTAAATAAATGTAAATGTAACTTGTTTCCATTTCTGTAAATGCATATAAGTATTAAAAAAAACTGTTTTTTGTCTATTTAATACGACATATATATAACCAACACGACAGTTCAAATGATACACCAGGTTGCAAACGCGTACAGTGATTTGATCTAATATCATGCGCTTACCACAGCTCTATCAAAAAATCCTGGGGAGAACACTAACCAAAAATTTGGATGTATATATATATATATCTGATTACCAAAAAAAAAATAATATGGATTCTTCATTTTTCACAGGTAGCACATGCCTCATATTATAATTTTGGTAAGGCAAAAAAAAGTTCAAGGGTTGGCGACAAACATTTGGTTGGTGTGGAGGTAGGAAACAGACATTTTTTTTGGACTAAGTTCTCCGACCACTTTTCATGAACAAGAAGTCAAAAACACTGCAAAAGTTATTTTGAAAAACGCACCAAGGTATTTTTCTGCTGACATAGAGAACCTATCTTCCGCTGACATTGCGTTTTTCTCTTGTATACATCAGTTTAAGTCACAGAATGTTTTTAGTTGTCACAGTTGACATGACAACCAGTGCATTTTTGTGGATATCTCGAATTTTCTTATCTTGAATATCTTAAATGCCATTTAAGCTGTACAGCAACATGTCCTCATTTAAGTGTTAAGTATTTTTTCCCAATTTTTAGAAAGGGGTTAAGATTGGTTGAATAAGACGTTTAGTGTTGTTGAAAAAATATAATTCTGAATAGTGCTAGTCTGCGTCTAAATGATGTTTAGTGAAAAGCGTAGAAAAACGTTACATTGAAACGTTTAGAAGACATTGCAATATTTATAGAAAATGTGCGCATGCGTTACATTTTTTCTGACGAAGTTTTGAGATGCAGGTAAACTGCTGATACCCAACCTTGTTTAAAATTGCCACAATATATGATTACATTCTCAGCGTTTTTTTCTTCTTTTCAGTCAGGAAGAGTAGCAACAGCAGAGTATCGCGATCATATCGGCATCAACAACTGAACAAGCAAAGCAAAAAGCTAGCTTTCTGAAAATAATCCAAAACAAATTTTTATTTTTATCTTATTGTAGTCCGAGATTACTCTGACGTCCAACGGCTGTTTTGCCAGACAAGCTGGACGTCAGAGTAATCTCGGACTAATCTTATTGAAACACAAAATGCAATTAACTTTTATATATCTAGTTGATAATAGACCTTAAAACTAGTTCAACTGCTCAGGTTTGCCTGTGCTCAGTAATTTCCGAGGGCAAACAAAGCCATTTTATCCATTTGCTATGATGTCAATCTTAACTTTTATATATTTAGAAAACGATACTAGTCAGAAAGCCATCCTAAATTCACACCAAATCCAATGTCTTCATTGACCGCATTGTATAAGTGATCATACTGAGAAAGAAAGATATAAACAAACAGCTGATTGTTTACATAATGACTTTTTTATATGTTCATCTCATACGTGCATCATGTAAAATTATAACTCAAACAGTCGCCTGGTTCACTTTTAAATTGTCGACATTTTAAATTCATGGAGGTTCAAAGTCAATGTTGTCCTTATTAGATTAAATCATGAACCGAAGTTGTACTTTGTCATTTCAAAAATGTTCAGATATACACAATTACAAAATTTAATAAAATATCTCCAATTATAAATTGATTTCATCCAAAGGGAAACAACTCGAAATAGTCTTTAATAAAAGATAAATTGCAAAACCAATTTTAAATTACGGCAGAGTGTTATAAAATACAACAGAAAAGGGGTTTGGCGCCATACCAATTAAGCCAATATCTCCTGTAGGAAACACTAAATACCAGGGGTTTCATTATCTTTCATGTTGACCGGTACATTCCTATTTGAAGGTGGTACTTTTCAATATATTCAATGAACATTTTATATAAAAATTTCTGAATTCAGGCGGTACTTATCAGTAGCATAGGAGGGTAAAAGTACCGGGTACCACCTCCTAATGAATGGCCTGAAATACATGAAATACATACTTGAAATAAATAAATGGCTAATGTTCATGTGGACCTTCAGGGGTCTCCATGACCTGTTTTATGATGGTGCCATCATTAAATTATCTTCCGCCATCATTAAATTATCTTCTGTCAACATCAAATAATCCCTGCAATTGACAAAATTTGTTTTTTCGTTTCGCTAGCTGCCGCCATTTTTGATAGCAATTATAATCAATTGCATGTATTATAATCCAAAGGGTCTTCCTGATTACAGTTTTAAATACCTGAGGGATATCCGGCTAAAGATCGCTAATCACTTGCACAGGTAGATCGACAAACCTGACAGGAGAACATCAGCAAATGCTAATGATAATTTAGATTAAAAAATAATTTTTAAATCCAGTTAAGAATAAAAAGATTTAGCAAACAAGTACAAAATAAGACATAAAACAGAACATAATTTCATGCCAAATAACACGAGTACAACAATTATCGATAATATTGAATCACTTTACAAGTTTAAAAGTAAATACGTGAATATCAACTGCAAATTGATAATCTGAAGAAATTTCGTATAGTAATTCCGAATTCATTTCATAGTTTACAATCAAATGAAAACATCCGGTTTACATTCAGAAACGAAAGATGCATGTTGCATAGTCTATTACTATGGAATTTGCAATTTAAAGTCCTTCAAACTATTTAAGTTGTAAATGTTTGCCCTCCAAATCTTTCTTCAACGTTTTACAAAACGGGTACAAAACTTCTTGTTGGTGATGCTGCAAATCGTTGATACCGGTTCATGACTTCTGAATTTGACAGTGAAAAAAAGATCCTCCCGATTTTTAATTCCTAAACAATTACTGAAATAGCAAGAAAACGACTTGGGAACCTTAAGGACAGCTTGTGGTCATTCTTGACTAAGGGTAGCCATGCAGGCTTGACCTTGGAATTGTTACAAATGACAATGAATGAAAATATTGGTTATTCTATAATGAAATAAATATAATAAGCAATTTATCAGCCTGTTCACCATTCTGTTCATAGAAATGCAGGAAAGAAATACTTTCCATCACGACACGCTGTAGAGGCGGGGTTTTGTCATGGTGAAAGTTCCTCCATCGTTAAATTTCATCTGTGGAGATCCCTGACCTTACAGCTGAAATTGCTACATGTTTAGACCCAAAAATTTGCTCTGAATACAGAAAAACCTGTGCACCTGGAAAAGTTTTAATGCATAGCATGATCTAGATAAATAAAATTCAAATGCATTTTATGTTTTAGAAAATTAAAATAACTGGATTTTGCTGTGCACTTTTTTGTCGTCCCTGCAGATGATGATAAAATTATAAAACACCTGAATTTCACTTGATAGTTTTGAAAATAGATGCTGTGTGTGTATCATGCATGGCCCAAAAAGATTTGTATAACTTTATAAGTTCGATTAACTTGTGTCTCATCGTTTTTGCATATTTAAAAAATTTAGGCAAATAAAATATGTTTAAACTAAGATAACTCATGAAATCAAATATTCTGACTTCCATTTGAAAGAAATAAAATTGCAACAGCAATTGTAGATGTATAAAACATAAATGCCTCATTAGTCCAGTAACTGCTCCAGTGGGAAAGGAGAGGGGTTAAAAAATTACAAACAGTACCCTGATATACAGATTATAAAAAATTTATAAAATGTTGATAGCTAATTTAAAATGTATTTTCTCCCCCAACCTTTTTTTTACTAAAATAATGCATGATTTATTATATTTTTTTTTGTAGACTTGGAAATGAAGAATGACTCTGTTGATTTAATCTATACGTAGAAGTTAATAAGAAAGAAGTCATAATGGTATGTAATGTATATTAGTGTTTGCTGAAGCTGATAAGTTACTTGATTTCAGATAAAACATTTAGAATGCAGCTATAATAAAAATTTCAAAAGTTTAGTACAATCGAGCTCACAGTCACTAACAAAGTTCTTTTTTTTGCTGGACATAAACAACTTGCATGAATAACCTTACTTTTGGGAGTAGTCACAGCTTACTTATCATGCTTATGGAACTTCTACAATAGCAGAGCCAATGAGAAAACATGTTGTTAAATTCAACCCCATAAATACACTTATAGTATATACTTAAAAGATATTGCTTTAATTATGACAACAAACAATGCAATGAAATAAAGACATCCTTGGATATTACTGATTCAATGAATGATTATGTGCTGAAATCTACCACAATGATTAGGTACTTTAAATCTACCACAATGATTAGGTATTGAAATCTACCCCAATGATTAAGTAATTTAAATCTACCACAATGATTAGGTACTGAAATCTACCACAATGATTAGATACTGAAATCTACCACAAACAAGTTTCCTACAGATAATAAGATAATAAAAATCTTGTTTTAAAGGAAATGTATGTGTTCTTGCATCATTTTACTATGGTTTGGGTCTTCCCTTAAATTTTGCAGTCAACTTTCCTTATCATTTTGGAATTTTCAACTTCCAACACTAGACCCTATATCCTAAGACCCTTGAACTATTGACATCTTGCAACAATCACCTCTGCAATGTTGTGTCAGACGTCATCTCTTATGATGTAAAAACGTTTAGGGAAAGTCTGACTCTGTGATGGCAAGTTATGGTGAACAAGTATACAGTATAAGGGGTATTGGACCAGCATGTGTTTATTTGATGAAATTCGTATTTTATTTGTTACAGTCTAAGAAGCTTGTAATACCAAACAAAGCAGAGAGTGTAAAGGTAGTGGTAAGATGTCGTCCTATGAATGAAAAGGAGATAAAAGATGGACATGAAAGGTAAAGACTACAAGTATTATCAAGTGCTGAAGCACATGTTTTATGAGTTTTGTCTGTAAATGCTGATGCACCTGAATGAGTGTGATTTTGGTTTTTTTTTGTGCTATCATCGATGTCTTCCTTAACCCTGTATTTTCTTTTATTTCTGTAATTTGTCAGATCTGTATCTTGAGCTATATATTTAATTCAAACTGTTTTCATTTAGGAATGATGTAGATAAAACAATATATTGAATGGCATGCTTTTAACACAGATTTAGATATGGATTTAGGGTACAGACTGGGGTCAGATACAGTGTAGTTAAACTAGGCAGTGATTACACAACCCTCTTTTATCATCTTGATCAAGGGATAAATAAACGATAAGACATTAAAAATCAAACATGAAAAGTACTAATATATACAACTACATTTAAAGAATAAAGTAGTTCTATATAAAAGAATGATGGTAGCTACTAGAGTATTTTATTCTTAGATTTTGATACAAGTCAGTCAAGTGAGGTCTTAGAGGTCATGAACTTTCTTCAGAGGCTTTCTTTACACGGTCATCAGAACTTTCATATAAACTCATTAAAGACCTTTAAAAGATGTATCAGATTTTTCAATATTTCTCATTGTTTTATTTATATTACAGAACTGTTGATATGACAGTAAAAAAGGGACTGATAGAGGTGAGGAATCCTAAAGGACTATCATCAGAGGCTCCCAAATCTTTTACATTTGATTCAGTTTATGACTGGAAGTAAGTGTGATCAATATGATAAAAGCAACCTTGTATTATCAAACCGTACGGATAACTTTATAATAAGGTTTGAGATCTGGACGTAATCATTTTATAGTGTACCTTTGATTGTTCCTACATGGTTTATGAAGTTGTCAGTATTATTATTTTAAAATATTTGATTTTTTGCTTTAAGAATTTGATGTGCAAGCAATGATGACTTAAAACTTACTATTAACTGTGTGTTGAATTATTCATTAAAATGTTGAAATGACTAAGGTATATAATAAAAGGCCATGTAAACTCCATAAGGTACTTGGCAGTGAGAAATAGAAAAACAAAGGATATAGGGTATCCATCCATGACACAAAATCAGTACATGCACAGCCAAAAAAAAACTCACAACAAGCATAGGAACAGCGCTTTTATTGCTGTTCTTCATCTCTAAGTCACAGTGAGCCTTCAACACAGAGCAAAAAAAAAAAATCTCACCTCACTGCAAGTTTAAGACGGCCCCTAGCACCGGCTTGAGCGGAATTCTTTGCAAAAAAATAAATTTGGATAGACTTTGTAAGTTGTAACACCCTCTAATCGGGTCCGGTCAAAAAAGAACATACTGGAAAGTAGTACATATTTAAAACAAAACAGTTCCTATGCATAGGTGTAAATCTAAAACTATGTAGCATATATTTTATTAATTAAGGTATCAGATGAATAGTGAAGGACTGGTGATCCTTGTAAAACACATAATTTACTGATAATTTTGAAAGCACTTTATCTAATATTTTGTTAAAATAAAAGTATTTAAAACTGAAAATAGAAGTCTTCCAATTCTTAATATGTATTTGTTTATGCATTTCATTGAATGCTCTATTGTTCGAATAAAGTACTATTTTTTCTCCAGTTCAATACAGTTAGAGTTATACGATGAAACATTTCGTGACTTGGTGCAATCAGTTATAGAAGGATTCAATGGTACTATTTTTGCTTATGGACAGACTGGAACAGGCAAAACACATACAATGCAGGGTAGGTGTTTCAACACAAACCTTATTTATAAATGTTTTTAAACCACTTAACAATTTAATAATATTAGGGTAATAGTTTGGCAATATTTGCTATGTGTCAAATATATACTTTATGTTCCTTTCAAGTGTCACTGGTTTCATGATAACATGACAGTGAAATTTGAAATATTTCAAAATTATTTGAGAACTCCTGTATTAGTTAAAATTAAATAGGATATAGGTTATTCATTGATTTAACTACTTTGATGCAGTGTAGCATTTGGCTTACATATATATTGGTCTTTAAAGTTTGATTGAATAAGAGTTTATGAGATAAATGTCCCATTAATTAAGATCAAGAAGGCTTCTATTGTCAACTTGAGCAATATTATTCATTATCAACGTTTTCTTAAATTTCCTCTCATCATTTCCATCTCATGCTGTGGGTCTTTCTAGGTCAAGTAGAAAGAGAATACATGATGTCATGAGCTTACGCCATTGACGTTGATTAGGGAAAAAGCAATAAACATGTTATTAATGGTCTTTCAAACTAGATTTCTAATCCTAGGGCTATCACCTTTAGATGAGATTATAGCAAATGTTCTGATTTGTTTAAAGTTAACAATAAACTATTTTTGTTTGTTTCAGGTATTAAAAATGATCCAGAACAAAGAGGAGTTATCCCCAACTCATTTGAACATATATTTCAGCATATTTCACGCTCAGAAAACCAGCAGTATTTGATACGAGCTTCATATTTGGAAATATACATGGTAAGAAAAATATTGTGGATTCATTTATTTTGGTTGGTACAAGGTTTTTATATGACCACAAAATTTTTACGGTCGTATATTGGTATGACGTTGGCGGCGTCGTCGTCCGAAGACATTTGGTTTTCGCACTAAAACTTTAGTATAAGTTAATAGAAATCTATGAAATTTAAACACAAGGTTTATGACCACAAAAGGAAGGTTGGGATTGATTTTGGGAGTTTTGGTCCCAACATTTTAAGAATTAGGGGCCAAAAAAGGGCCCAATAAGCATTTTTCTTGGTTTTCGCACAATAACTCTAGTATAAGTAGATAGAAATCTATGAAATTTTAACACAAGGTTTATGACCACAAAAGGAAGGTTGGGATTGATTTTGGGAGTTTTGGTCCCAACAGTTTAGGAATTAGGGGCTAAAAAAGGGCCCAAATAAGCATTTTTCTTGGTTTTTGCACAATAACTTTAGTATAAGTTAATAGAAATCTATGAAATTTAAACACAAGGTTTATGACCACAAAAGGAAGGTTGGGATTGATTTTAGGAGTTTTGGTCCCAACAGTTTAGGAATTAGGGTCCAAAAGGGTCCAAAATTAAACTTTGTTTGATTTCATCAAAAATTGAACTATTGGGGTTCTTTGATATGCCGAATCTAACCGTGTATTTAGATTCTTAATTTTTGGTCCCGTTTTCAAATTGGTCTACATTAAGGTCCAAAGGGTCCAAAATTAAACTTAGTTTGATTTTAACAAAATTGATTTCTTGGGGTTCTTTGATATGCTGAATCTAAACATGTACTTAGTTTTTTGATTATGGGCCCAGTTTTCAAGTTGGTCCAAATTGGGGTCCAAAATTAAACTTTGTTTGATTTCAACAAAAATTGAATATATGGGGTTCTTCGATATGCTGAATCTAACCATGTATTTAGATTTTGGATATTGGAATACCACAAAGGGATGGTAAGAATTGTCTTTGGGAGTTATGGCTCAAACCGTTAAGGAATAAGGTGCAAAAAAGGGGGGAAAAGGGTTTCCAGGTTAATGGACAATTACTTAAGTACAAAACATAATTTAAAAGGCAGTGTAAGGTTGGTAATTGAGACTCATTTGAATATCTCACCTAAACTGCTTTTAAATTATGTATATTGAAATTGCCAAAACTTTATTATTAATAAATTCCAATGGAAATTTGCCAATAACTTTAGTTTAATGAACTTCATTGGAAATTTGCCAATATAAAGTGTTGCTGATGAAGCTTTTTTGTTTATCTCACCTAAACTGCTTTTAAATTATGTATATAGCACAGTATTGCGCAGTAGCAAGAAATCTTCAACTGCACAGTATTGCGCAATAGCAAGAAATCTTCAATTGCACAGTATTGCGCAATAGCAAATAATCTTCAATTGCACAGTATTGCGCAATACAAATGTTTTAACCAATTTCGATGGGATTAATTAAGTCTTTAATTTTGGGGGTTCTAACCTTGTATATTTTTTTTGGGTATTGGGGCCCCATTTTTAAATTGGTCTACATTGAGGTCAAAAGGGTCCAAAATTAAACTTTGTTTGATTTCATCAAAAACTGAATTATTGCAGCTGTATGATTTGTTGAATCTTATTGTGCATTTAGATTTTTATTTTGGGCCCTGTTTTCAAATAAGTTCATATTAAGGTTTGAAGGGTCCAAAATTAAACTTTGTTTGATTTCAACTAAAATAAAATTATTGGTGTTTTTTTATATGCTGAATCTAACCATGTTGTTAGATTTTGGATATCAGACCATTCTAGGTAAATTAAATGTCCCATTTCAAATTTTTAAGATCTTTGACCACATTTATTTTGTGTCAGAAACCTATATTATGTTAAAAATTTAATCACAATCCAAATTCAGACAGATCAAGCTTGAATATTGTGTCCAAACTTGCCCCAACTGTTCAGGGTTCGACCTCTGCGGTCGTATCAGGCTGCGCTCAGTGAAGCATTTTATTATTGATTAAGGAAAAAACACATTTTTTATGGATACTTGAATTCTTAAGTAAGTGACATGTATTATCAAGGTCTTAAATCTATCAAATAAAAGACTTAATATGTTGACAAAACATTAGTCTATCAGATACATAGATGTCATCACAGTATTTGTAAGAGCTTCTCAACATTTTTTCAAAAAACCTTCTTCTTACCCTCTTGTGACCAAACTAATTTAACTTACAAGGGAAGGGGAGGGGGTCAAATGCCTTCTTTGGAGTAAGATTCACCCTATTTCTGCCCTTATCACAAGTATTCTGTCAAAATTTATATCTTGCTGTCAGAACAAGCTACTTAACATAGCTTACTTTTTTATAAATGGTTGAAATCATACATGAACTGGGTTTTATTGCAAATAATTTGTCATTTAGACAATGCTATAATTAGAAAACAGCTATACAGTGTAAAACATGTGTGAAAATAGTATTGTCAGCAAGTCTTAAGTCTATATTAGACAAACTTAGTAGAGATATTTCTGCAGACTATTTCCTTCAACAAAATCATAATTGAAAGTAAATTTTTATTAACAGGAAGAAATAAGAGATTTGTTATCCAAGGATCACACAAAGAGACTTGAACTGAAAGAGAGGCCTGACACTGGTGTTTATGTAAAAGTAAGTACAGAAACGGTTTGGTTATTTTATATTGGTCTAAATACTGTAATGGTCACTGCATTTTTATCATAACATTCATTGCCTGTTTGTTCTTCAAACAAAAATTCACACTCAATTTAAAATTTTCACTGTAAAGGCTGCTACACCTTATGAACATTGTAAAAATAAATCCTCGTTAATTGTAATTTCCCCCATGAAAAATGCTAATAAAACAAGTTTTGGAGTAAACAATGAAAAATTGTTGAACAATATTTTATTGTATGTACATGCCAGGGACCTATTTCTCAAATTTTATGGGGGGAAGGAAGGGGCATCTGTGCCTGTATTACCCTGCTCAACTCCTTGTAGAGTCCCATATGGCTTTGTATGGCTTTGTGCTGTCATAAAGATATGGAGGTGTGGTATGGTTGAAGTTTTGTTGCCAATGAGACAACTATCCACCACAGTTCAAATGACAAAGATATAAGCAATTATATAATCAGTTTGGTTCGAAAATAGATGAGATCATATGAAAACGGAAAGTAAGGATTGACTGGGATGATTAATTATCTTACTGGTACCTCAGACTGAACCACTGTAATTTTTCAAAGGATGGATTTTATATGTTCATTTTAGGACCTTTCATCTTTTGTCACAAAGAGTATTAAAGAAATAGAACATGTAATGAATGTTGGGAATGCCAACAGAGCCGTAGGGTAAGTACCTTCATATACATTACAGTAAAAATTAAAGTAAAGACTCTGCAGATCAATTTCCACCTACTTCCACTGCTGAAAGGGTTTGATAACAGAACTGACGAAAGGTTCCTCAGACAAAGTTTTCCTTAGGTGGATTTGGTTATTCTTTGAGGTCCCTTTTGGTCAAGTATTTGTACATCCTTTGGCTTTAAACATTTTTGGTTTGAGCATTCTTGATTAAAGTTAAATACAGAAAAACACTACAGATGCACCAAACTACCTTACATTGAAAGAGACTTAAAAGAGACAGAAGATACCAAAAAGAAGAAGAGAAATCAACAAAACCATGGCCATAAACATAAAAAGGACAAACAACAGTGTGCAAAACGTTATATAAAAAAACCAATGAGAAACATGAATCATCAAAAACAGGGAGTAATTTCCATTGCTTCTGTAGGGTAATACTATAAAAAAGATTCTAATATGACGTTCTTTAAACGTTTAAGTACACACCTGTGTTAAAATACAAATATATTGTATGTCAGCTGATCGGCAACGTCATGATTTGTTTTGGATGTTCCACTCATTCTCCCACGTTGTATGTTCTTTATCAATGAGCTACCCCGGGTCGATCGGTGTAAATGACGTTGTTTAATAGCAATAACGTAAAAATAAAAAGAATATAGGCATTCTATGGTAAAATGCATAAATATGAAACTGGAAGTCATCTAAACATGGAAACATAAACAAACCTGGATACAAAATTTGTTGAAAGCTCATTTTTTTTAATAAAAGTAAGATAATCATCTAGTTTCATCTAAATCTTTCTATTAAAAGTATGTTATTGTAAAGTGTTTAAGAATGTCACTAATTCAGTTTTCTTAGTCTTGTACGTCAATATTGATAGTGTGTTTAATAAAGGGAATAGCAAATATTTGCCTTCGCCTAGAGCACTTCGATCCAAAAGAATTGCAGAATTCTATTAGAATAGAAATAATTCAGGGGGGGCTTGAATTATTTTTTAAATATTTTCACTTTGCTGACGGAAGAAAAAAAGGATTGCAGTTTACAAATGAAAAAAAAATGATTTTATTTTCTAGAGCTACAGATATGAATGCCCACAGTTCCAGATCACATGCAATATTCATCATAACCATAGAGTGCAGTGCTGTAAGTATTTCATCACATTTGATGAGGTTTATGGACATAACAGAAAATCTAAAATGACCAAGCTGTAGTTGGTTTTTTCAGTTGAACCGAGTCATCATTAACATACACTCAAAAGTTAATCTGACAACATTAACTGCAAAGTGAAATAGTAGTCTTTAAATGGAGATAAGCTGTAAAATTGGAATTATTTAGTGTATTGGAATGTATTTGGCATTTTGAAAATGTCAGTTGTTTTGTCCTTAATTTACCTTATGTTAATTTATGTATATTTGATAGAATAAAAATGAAAGCATTTTTACAACAGAGTATACAACATGAAATTTACTCTATTTATATTTTTATGTTACAACAGATGGCAGAAGATGGTGAGAACCATATTAGAGTAGGCAGACTAAATTTAGTGGATTTGGCAGGCAGTGAAAGGCAGAGTAAAACACAAAGTCAGGTATGTGTTGGAAATAGTACTGTTTCGCTACAAAAACTGCTGTAAATTCAGAAATTTTTGTAATGTTTTTGTTTGTGCAAAAAATATGATGGGATAGGTTTGCAAAAATTATAAAAACTAGCAGTTTAAATTTTGATAGCATTATTTGTTTGCAGCATTTCCAGAAATTGCAACAATTAATGCATTAGTGTCTTTTTTTGACATGTCATTTATCTAGTATTGCTTTTATTTTAAGGGTGACAGATTCAAGGAAGCAACAAAGATAAATTTGTCCTTATCTGCCTTGTGCAATGTAATCTCAGCTTTAGTTGATGGACACAGTACTCATGTTCCTTACAGAGACTCTAAACTCACTCGATTATTACAAGGTAAAATATAATACTCGTGTTCCTTACAGAGACTCTAAACTCACTCGATTATTACAAGGTAAAATATAATACTCATGTTCCTTACAGAGACTCTAAACTCTCTCGATTATTACAAGGTAAAATATAATACTCATGTTCCTTACAGAGGCTCTGCAGAGACTCTAAACTGACTTTATTATTTCAAGGTCAAATATAATATCTCTTACGGAGACTTTAAAGTGACTTGATTATTACATGGTAAGTTATGATAATCAAATCTTTCAGAATCCAGAACTCAAAACTGACTCCATTATTACTTGGCATTATTTTGTACTTATTGTACCTAATAGTCTCAAAACTGACCTAATCATGACAGTGTAAAATATAATATTATGGTGCTTACAAAGACTAAAAACTGCTAACTGTTACCTTATGAGCTAGCATGTTAAATGTCCAACAATAGGTCCAAGGATACAGTTATCGTCCTTTGGTTTTCGTTGTCTACAAATATAGTCCCTAGTGTGAACAGTGTATAACTTGCCAATTTTTTTCATACACTTTCCCAATTTATTTCTTTATATTTTATGCATGAAATAATAAGTAAGGGATGAAATTACATGTTCAAAACATTTGGGTGTTGAATCTTTATGTTAATTAGTGATTTGGTCCAGTTAAAAAAGGTCAAAAATTAGTATGTCTGAAGCTGTCAAACTGAATTTTAGACCCCCTTAACACAGAATTGTCAATATTTTGAGTTAGAGCTGGTAGAAGTTTCTATAATTTTGATATTATTTGTCCAAATAGTAGTACACTACACTGTAAAAATCTTTTTGAGGTAGAGCAGGTGCGATTTTTTTAATTTGAATTTATTGTCTAAAAGAAATGCACTACAAAATAACTGTGTTCTCGGGCCAATACAATGCAGGATATATTCATATCTCATGAACATTTATCGTCCTGAAATCTAATTATTGCATATATTTGCTTACATCTACATCATACCACATCTTCTTTTCATATGTAATATATCCCACTTTTCATATGTAATATTTCCCACTTTTCATATGTAATATTTCCCACTCTTCATATGTAATATTTCCCACTTTTCATATGTAATATTTCCCACTTTTCGTATGTAATATTTCCCACTTTTCGTATGTAATATTTCCCACTTTTCATATGTAATATTTCCCACTTTTCCTTTGTAATATTTCCCACTTTTCATATGTAATATTTCCCACTTTTCATATGTAATAGTTCCCACTTTTCCTTTGTAATATTTCCCACTTTTTATATGTAATATATCCCACTTTTCATATGTTATATTTCCCACTAAAATGTTTAACAGCCATTTATCCTATGCTTGGTGAAAAATTTGTCCCATCACATTCTTTTTATTATTTGGAGCATTAGAGGAGAACAAACTCTCTTAGCTCTCTGTTGTCATGGTATATAACATGATTCATGAATGTTATTTTTACAGATTCTTTAGGAGGAAATGCCAAAACAGTGATGGTAGCCAATATTGGTCCTGCTAGTTATAATTATGATGAAACACTTAGTACACTCAGGTGAATAATAAATAGTAATACAGTAATTTAAGTTTTCTTGTGGTGAAGGATTTGATCCAGTGACATAGTTTAGATATCATTTATTGCAGTCTATGACAAATTATAGTACATAATCAATGGGGTTCTGTGGATTCATTTATTTTTGTTGATTGAGGAAAACTCGAATGGATTTGAAAAAGTCTGTATACAAACCTTTAGAAAATGTGTACTTCCTTGAACATTTAAATTTGTTAACCTATACCCATGAAATCCACCAAAATTTGTATCCCACAGTTAATAATAATGAATCCACAGCAATGAAATGAACTATATAAGCACAAATTACCTGATCTTTTTGTTTTTGAAAATCCTCTTAGTTGACCTTGAAAGTACTTGTGTACTTGCTATGACAAAATTAACATCCCTAATGTTTATCCAAATAATATTTAAAAAAAACTGAGATATTTCATTCATCAATGAAAGTACAGCTACAGTAGTAAGATATGCTTCATAGTTAAAATGATGGATTTATTATATATTAACAGGTATGCTAATCGTGCCAAGAACATCAAGAACAAACCAAAGATTAATGAAGATCCTAAAGATGCCTTGTTAAGAGAATTCCAGGAAGAAATTGCAAGGTATAAACTGTGACAGTGTGATTAGTAGTAGATAATCTATTTAGGATAATCTGGTCCTAATAGATGCCTACACTTTGTCACAGAACAAAACAAAACATCGCTATCTCAGTATAACTGTTCAGGGACTAGTACTTGTATTACAGCAATGAAGTAAAAGGTTGAGAAACGACAAATATCAAAAACATTATTTTCATGTAAAAATAAGTTTTATTAACAGAATTGTCCATGGATTTATCAGTTTATTTTTAGCACATTTCTTGCTAACTGATTGCCAGATAAGATCTTTACAAATGTTGGCTTAATGTTTGGTTCTTTAAAGACAAAGTAAAAATAAGGAGCTGTGGTATGATTGCTAATGAGACAATTATAATCCAATAATTAAAAATGGATTTGTACGTACGTCCCAAAGTTGGTGTCCGTTCTCTAACTTTAGTTTGCCTCAACCAAATACAGATCAAGTTTGAATTTTGGTGGTGTCACTTTAACCGTTCTCTAGTTATGCCCCTTTACAAATGGAAAAATTGCTGAATTATTCGTTTCCTTTCTCTAGCTTAAGTTAGCCTCAACCAAATGTTATGAAACTTATACACAATGCTTATTACCACAAAATACAGATCAAGTTTGAATTTTTGGGTGTCACTTTTATTGTTCTAGAGTTATGCCCTTTACAAATGGAAAAATTGCTGAATTTATTGTTTCCATTCTCTAGCTTAAGTTTGCCTCAACTAAATTTTATGAAACTTATACACAATGCTTATTACCATAAAACACAGATCAAGTTTGAATTTTGATGTCGTCACTCAAACCGTTCTAGAGTAATGCCCCTTTATAAATTGAAAAATTGCAAAATTTTTAGTTTCCGTTCTCTAACTTAAGTTTGCCTCAACCAAATGTTATGAGACTTATACACAATACTTATTTCCACAAAACTCAGATCAAGTACAAATTTGGGTAGTGTCACTTCTATTGTTCTTCAGTTATGTCCCTTTATAACTTTATATGATATGCTAGCGGGACATTGTCTGTGTCCCATGGACACATTTCCCATTTATCTCTTAATAATTTTCAAATTTGTTGTGTAAGAAGAAAATGAGTTCATTTTCTCCAAGTTTCTGGGCTTGATTTTTTTGACATCTTTAAAAGTCAATTGTTCACACAAACATTTGTACAGTTTAAATTCATACTGGTCTGGAATTTTCCTAAAATCCTATATTTCAACCATTTAAAAAATTCTACACATTTGTTATTTTAAATTAAAGATAAAAGTAATGCTAGTCTGACAGATTTCATGAAACTAAAGCATGAGGTAAAAAAAGTCCGTTGTAATTGTGTTGAAGTATTTAAATACCCTTGATGGTATTAACATGTATTTTTGAAATTAAATAAACGACTACAAATAATCATCAATATTGTCAAGACCAGCTGTGACCAATCAATTGAAAAAGAAAGAACTCATTTGAAAGTTTGTATTTACAGGTTGAAGGCACATTTAGAAGCTAAAGGAGGACCAAGGAAAAGAAGAAGAAGAAGAGAGTAAGAAGAAATGAGGATGGTAAGATATGGTATTTCTTCAACAGAAATCAAAATTATAATGATAAAGATGTTTCATTTTTAAGAAATTCAAAAAATGAGAGTGTTTTATTGATGTTATCAAACTACTGAACATAAAATTGTGTTCCAGCTATTTTGATTTTGGGGTTTCCCATACCAAAACATGGACTTATTCATTTCTGCTTATATCAGATAGTTAATTCACAGCTATTTGAAACAGCTTCACAGAATTCCTATTTACTTGTACAGTTTCTTCTACAGGACATGAAGTTATACACCTGCTATTTTATTTATGACCTAAATGATTTTTGGGGTTTCCCATACAAAAATGAAATTGAAACACAAATTTTATATCATCCGAAAAATTCATTTTTGAGAAAATTTCTTTAGAGAATCTTAGAAATTTGATTCTTTATCTCTTTGTTTCACAGTAAAAAATCATGGAAATAAAAGTAAGAAAAATGCTCATCAAGAACTGCTCCTTCCTAATTTTTGTTTAAATACCAGATATGTTTGAAGCAATTGAATGATGAGATATTATTTAAAAGGCAATCATAATAAATTCAATATTACTGACCAAAAGATTACATGATTTAGAAACCATGCTTCTACTTTTTTTTAAAAAATCCGAAACTAACAGCTCAACAAAAGATGGTCAAAGAACCGTTTTCTTTTTCATTGTATATGTGGTATGCCACCAAAAACGTATGCATGTTTGTAGAATTACTCTGTAAATTGAAACTAACACTTATAATATATAGATGTATAAGAAGTTTGCTAATGAAATTCCCTGTTTTTATTGGTAATTAACAATACAGGGAGGAACTTTAATGCCATTGTTGTAACACTAAGGGGTTTTGTTAACAAATATTAGTGCAATAAAATATCTGAAGTTGGTTAAAAAAAAATTAAAAATGTGGACTTGGCCATTCTGCATATAATATTTGGGGACAGCAATCAACACTTCCTTGGAAGACTCACATATATTTATTATACAAAATGGTCTTTTTCCTACAAATACTTTCACTTAAAAAAATTGTATTCATGCTGGTTACATTACATCTGTTTTGTTACAGCAAGATACCAACAAAGTTGATAAAAGGAATGTTTCAGGTGGTTTGAAACTGATATTTTTTTCATGACTTCAGTGACTGATATTTTTTAGGTGAGATAGTTAGTGAATCTGAAGGTTCAGAAGATGATGATGATGAGGGTGAGGATGGTGAAGGTGAAGGAAATGAAAAAGATGCTGAAGCCTACATGAGTGAACAGAAAGCCAAGTTGGAGCAAGAAAAACAGTCTATACTCAATAACCAGACAATGGTTATAGAGGTAAGAAGAAAAGGTCTGATAAAAAACAGTCTATACTCAATAACCAGACAATGGTGATAGAGGTAAGAAGAGAAAGTCTGATAAAAACAGTCTATACTCAATAACCAGACAATGGTGATAGAGGTAAGAAGAGATAGTCTGATAAAAAAACATTATATACTCAATAACCAGACAATGGTGAAAGAGGTGAGAAGAGAAAGTCTGATAAAAAAACGGTATACCCAATAACCAGACAATGGTGATAGAGAGTAAGACGAAAATGTCTGATAAAAAATTAGCCTATACTCAATAACCAGACAATGATGTTAGAGTTAAGAAGAGAAAGTCTGATAAAAACAGTCTATACTCAATAACCAGACAATGGTGATAGAGGTAAGAAGAAAAGGTCTGATAAAAAACAGTCTATACTCAATAACCAGACAATGGTGAAAGAGGTAAGAAGAGAAAGTCTGATAAAAAAACAGTATACTCAATAACCAGACAATGGTGATAGAGGTAAGACGAGAAAGTCTGATAAAAAAATAGTCTATACTCAATAACCAGACAATGGTGATAGAGGTAAGACGAGAATGTCTGATAAAAAAAAAGTCAATACTCAATAACTAGACAATGGTAATAGAGGTAAGACGAGATAGTCTGATAAAAAACCAGTCTATACTCAATAACCAGACAGTTGATAGAGGTAAGAAGAGAAAGTCTGATAAATATATTATATACTCAGTAACCAGATAATAAAACAGATAATGGTCCATTATCATGGTTTAATACTCATCTACAAGATGCTTGTCAATGAATAGCCTTGTTATATCCCATACTTAAACAACAAAATAGCATTTATCCTCCATAGAAGTTTTCCCACCTTGTTTGAACCCACAAGGTAGTCCAGGGGTAATGGTTTACCAGCAAGTAGTAGTCACTATATAAAATCACAGATAAATGTGAGTTAATATAAATTTGATTTTTTACAGGAAAAAGAAAAATTGCTACAGGAAATGAAAGACAGAGAAGAAAAATTACAACGAGAAAAAGAAGCTAAAGAGGCACTGTCTTCAAAAATAAAAGCTATGGAGAGTAAACTGCTGATGGGTGGTCGAAATATTGTGGATCACACAAACGAGCAGCAGAGGGCACTGGAGCAAAGACGAATGGAGATTGCAGATCAGAAAAGGAAGGAAAGAGAAATGCAACAAAAATTAGATGAAAAAGAAGGATCTACAGTCGAGATGCAGGAAACCTACCAATCATTACAGCAAGAAATAGAAGTCAAAACCAAGAAGCTTAAAAAAGTATGTCAATATAATTAGAGTGTGACACATTATACCAAATGAGATTTGTGGAAATTGGCACTGGATATTTCTCTATTTTGCAATCTTATTTTTAAATAAAATTTTTTGATAAGTGAAAAAGTCACTTGAATACCATCATAACTGCTATCTCTTATTGAAATAAGTATTTGTGATATAATGTGTAATTTTCTAATAAAGAAAAATAACTTTTGCTTTTCATTTCAGTTGTTTGCAAAGCTGCAGGGAACAAAACAGGAAATATTAGATCTCCAAGAAGAACATTCCAAAGAAAGACAAGAACTGGAACAAACTCAAGAAGAATTAACCAGGGACCTCAAACTAAAGTAGGATATGTTATTCCACAGACACTTTTAGAAAGCTTCAGTATAAAAAGAGGCGATGTGGCATGATTTGAGATTTGAATGAAAGCTAGCAATCTAGCTGTGAATTTATTATTAACAATTTCAGCCTAAAACAGATCTTTGATTGTGGCATTAACATAACTGCACTTGTAAGGGTTACAGTGATGTTAGGTCTGATTGTAGACATGATACTGTTAATTCAGAAATGTTTGTGATGTTAGGTCTGATTGTAGACATGATACTGTTAATTCAGAAATGTTTGTGATGTTAGGTCTGATTGTAGACTTGATACTGTTAATTCAGAAATGTTTGTGATGTAAGGTCTGATTGTAGACATGATACTGTTTGTTCAGAAATGTTTGTCATGTTAGGTCTGATTGGAGGCATGATACTGTTTATTTGGAAATGTTTGTGATGTTTTATCATTGTGAAAATTGTGACAGGATAGGTTTCACGAAAAACTAAAAATTTGCAATTATAATTTTTATGCCCCCGCCGTAGCGGTCGGGGCATTAAGTTTTACCCTTGTCTGTCTGTCCGTACGTACTTTAACCGTTCTAGAGTTATGCCCCTTTATAAATGGAAAAATTGCAAAATTTTTAGTTTCAGTTCTATAACTTAAGTTTGCCTCAACCAAATGTTATGAAACGTATACACAATGCTTATTAACACAAAATGCAGATCAAGGGTGAACTTTGGTGGTATCAATCAAACCGTTCTAGAGTAATGCCTATTTAAAAATGGAAAAATTGCAAAACTTTTAGTTTCCGTTCTCTAACTTAAGTTTGCCTCAACCAAATGTTATGAAACTTATACACAATGCTTATTACTACAAAATACAGATTAAGTACAAAATTAGGTGGCAACACTTTTACCATTCTCAAGTTATGGCCCTTTATAAACATAAAAATTACTGAATTTTTTAGTTTGTCTCAACCAAATGTTGTAAAACTTATACACAACAGTTCTAGAGTTATGCCTGTTTACAAATAGAAAAATTGTTGAATTTTTAGTATCTGTTCTCTACTTAAGTTAGCCTCAACCAAATGTTATGAGACTTACACACAATGCTTATTACCACAAAACTGAGATCAAGTTTAAATTTGGGTAGCGTCACTTTTACCATTCTTCAGTTATGTCCCTTTATAGCTATATGATATGCAGCGGGGGCATCCTCTGTGGACACATGTGGACACTATCCACATTTATTTAGCTTTATTTGTATGCAGGATATCCTGGAATTGCAATAGTGAATCTCTCATATGTGTCTATTGTTCAGCAATTGCTAAAATATATCCATTCATAAAATTTTGAATTTACAGTTAACAGAAATAGGTGAATAAATATATGTCATTCACATGCCTTGATTTCTTTGTATTGCAGACTGCTTATTATAGAGAACTTCATTCCAGCAGAGGAAAAACAAAAGCTGAATAACAGGGCATTCTTTGATGAAGATGAAGAAACATGGAAGCTTCGGCCACTTGCTCAGAAAAAGTAGGTTTCCATTCTTTAAAAAGATCAAAAAACAAAAATATATAAATCAAGAGGATAGTGATTTCATCTATGAAGCACTGAAACTGTAGCAAAAGCAATGAAAACCACTTAAAAAGGCAATAAAAATTCAAGTTTTATGATGTTGAAAGGAAAACTTGAGAAATGTACAATCTCTGGGTGAAAAAAATCAAAATAATGGTAGTCTCAACGAATGACCATGTTTAAAAATATTTTGATTACTTAGTTTTTTATTTTTAAATCTTTTAGTCTATGTTTTTCTTCTCTGCAACAAGGCCCATTGTAGTTAACAATAAATCAACCAACAAATTGCATTTTCTAAGACCAAACTTCATTCCCTGATCTTCTTCCATATGCATTTGAATAATAAACAACATTTGAAGATATATTTATCTTCAGTTTTATCAAATATTATATCATTGTTCAATGTTTACAGTACAATAACAATGGCAAAGAGACCACAGTCAGCCTTAGGTAACAGACGACCTGTTTCAGATTATGCTAAAGTTGCATCTGCCATGGGAGGTAACCCACGTTTTAAGGTTTGTATTACAATATAACTGTCTTACCAAATATAATAGGCAGAACAATGGCAGGATTTTTACCAGTAAAAGGAGTATTTTAAAGAATTTATAATTAAAGGATGTATTCTTCTGACGTTTTAGTCTCGTTGAAATCTCGTTCTGGAATTATTTCCAAAACATGTAATATAAGTGGAAAATATCAATGAATTTAAAAAATATTATAATCAAACTTAACTCTGTGAAAAAATTGTGTATTTACAATAAGTAGTTTTTGAGTAATAAAATTTTCAAATTTTATTACCAATCAAGTCAGTCTCATAAGCCAAAATATTGAGAAAATGAGTGAGGGGTACGAGAAATGATTTTACCAGAAACATGTACATCCCATATCAATTTTTTCTTTTCAAATATTCTTAGATATGTATTTTTTCAATCATTTATAACAAAGAAGTTGAAATAATATGCTTTTGTTCTGAAAAAAGAGAAAAATCCCAAATTTGCAAAATTGACAGCATGGTAAATTTGACACGAAAAAGCAACAAAATTTTATAAAACTTTCTTATATTAACACCTACCTATAGTTTTTTAAGTTAAATTTATTCAAATTGGTCCTCTTCATCTTTATTGAAAGTATGAAAAAAAGTTTAATTTGTGAAACTGTGATTTTTTCCATTATAATAGCCCAAAAATGGGTAAAAATTGATGAAAAATGGGAAAATCATCAGAATTGGGTACTTTCAAATGGCCGTAGCAAAAAAGAAGTGCACCACCATATGATTTTTTCTTCACCAATGTTTTTTTTACAGTCATATTAACCCAAAAATCAGGTTAAGAAAAAAAGTTTAATTCTAGAATTTTTGGCTCCTCAGAGGTGTACATCCTTAATATATGTTAGAATACAGTGCATATGCATAGAATAAAAAGAATAGTACTAAAGGAATATTAACCCTCTTTTATCTTTTAATGTGGTCATATTCACGTTCTATTTGTTTTTCAATGAAAGAAATAGTCCCATGAATTTGGATGTAAATATACATAAGTTTCAAACATTGTTTATCATTTTATATAATAGAACTAACTTACAAACATACATTACAAATATGTGAAAAGAAGAAAAAGATGCAAAAAAGGGGAGACAACCATGTAAAAAAAAAACAACTACAATTTACATGTTACAAAACACACAAAATAAAACAACACATTATACATATTAATTAATAAATTGAATATTATTGTAATTTTGTCATTATTGTCTCAAAATTTAAATTTTTCTTAATAAATGTGTGAAATCATTTTATCTGATAGGAGAAGGTATACTCATGCCAATTTTTTTACCTATTGATTTCCTGAATCAAACTACCAAAATAGCACCCTTCAGATGATCACAAGACATCAATGTCAGATATCATTGTTTTTCAGCAATTTGTAAATTTTCCCTTTGATCTTACTGCCTAATATTTTTAAGATCATGGGCAGGACTTGATACTCAAATATTAGGCAATGACGTCATGTATCGCATGCTCAAGTCCATCCGCGTCAATTTATCAATGAAATGCACTTGACTTCATTCATACAACCGAACAACTATCCCAACATTTGGTACATGTAAAAGTAGTTTAACTTACTTTTTCATTTTACTCCATATTCTCAACAAAAAGACATGCAGTTAAGACTAATTGCCGATAAAAAGAATATTGACATTTAATTTTTTATACTGACTTCATCAGCTTGAATATAAACTGGTCTTAGCTGGTTCTCTTGATATTCGTGCTGATAAAGTCATATCAAATACAAAAATACCATTATTCTGTATTTAATTTTTTATTTGTGTTACATATTTGCTTTCGGGCTTGAGGCTTTTTTCAATGAATAAAAATCTGCAAATTAACCTTATTTTGAGATCTTGTCATTGATATTTAGATATGAACAACAGCATTACCCAAGATATTTTTCTACAAGTGTCTAAAGTAAAAGGATGCCAAAATTCTAAACTTTTAGCCATTATTTTGACAAAGGAGAAGGTCGGTTCGGTAAGGGCTTGTTTTGGCCTAATATTTGAAGTACATCTAATGAAAGATTTTTTGCATTTTTCAAACACGTAAGTGTATACTTCAGTCGATTCAATTAGTGTTTGTAAAAGATTTGGACTGATTTGGTTATTAAAGACGCTCAAATAGAGGCTTAAATATGAAAACTTTATCAAATATGCCATAAAACGTCACTTTTCAGATGGTTTTTGTCTCAAATGAAAGTGGCCTTTTGTGTTCAGCTCAACCTTTATATATGTTATGTATTATCATCAAATACAACATATATTTAAATATTAAGAATGAACACAAATGCGATCACTTCCATTTTAGACAAAAACCACCTTAAAATTAGCACAAATGCTAAAATTGTGAAGATTTCAGTAATATTGCATGAATTTATGATGCTATATTACCTGATGCATGTGCATTGTATTTTCAAAATCAGCCCATATTTATGGAACAGAAGTATTCTTCTTTCCAATAAATAGCTAAAAGTTTACATTTTAACAAATTTGTAAAAATGCTATATTTTGGGGCCAAAAAGGGATCTTACCGGTCCTACTCCTTTATAATGGGAAAAAAAATTATCAAATACAAAACAAAAAGGTTTTCTTGAATCAAAAATTTTCTCTCCTATAAAAGTTTCATGTGTAATGAAAAGTAACACATCTATTGTGAACAAGTACTCATTGAACATCAATAAGGAAGAATAAATTATTATGTATTATAGGGGGAGAATATAATGATGGTTGAATTAGACATGCCTAACAGAACTACACGGGATTATGACCTGCCACAGGTGGCGCCACGTATTCAAGCAGCACTAGATGCAGCTCTACAGGATGAAGAGGATATAGATATTGAAGGAGGGTGGGTACTGTTCATGTGCAATTTTTGTCTTGAGATGAAAAACTATAGTCTTTATCTTCAATCATTTTATATTTGTATTAACTCCGCAACTAGTAAGCCAGTATTAACAAAACAAGAATAGAATCAGGTATAAGTTGTCATTTTGTTTCAATTTGGAGAAAACTGTACAGCAGCTTGATTGGTCAAATTTATTCCTTTTAAACTACATGGCAAAATCTTGCATACTTTCTGGGAATGAAGAATTGGAGACTTTCTTCAAATTGACTTCTTTTCATGCTGTTCAGATGCTGTGCATAATACAAGTGAGGCTGATTAGGTTTACATTACCATGAAACTTTCATGGCAAATATGTACCAGACTTGACAAGGAATAGTGTTTGATAGGTATGGGAAAACTTATATATCTTTTTTCAATCTGGTAAAAAAACATGTCTGCAAGGAACAATTCCTTATTCTAATTGTTCTATTTTTGGAAAGTTTGCTATTGCTTGCTATAGCAAAAACTTTCCTAAGGCATCAGCCTCAAACCGGAAGTGACAGACTAACTTACTTTAGGATGTGTGTTCTACTCCTAGATAATGTAGTACTGGTCTTTGACAACTAATTCTAGGAAGATGCTTTTGAAATTTTGAGTTACTTCTATTTTGATTAGCTTACAGTTTGAATTAAAATGTACTGAATGTTCATCGATAATTCAAATAATTCAACTTCATTTTGAAAATGGCTATCACAAACACTACTTCGCGGATCTGCACTGCGCAGAAAGTAAAATCAATACACATCTACACGAGACCGCAGTTTCTACGTTATGCTTTTATCGGTATTCCCCAGACATGCGTGAGATCCATATCAACGGTAGTACTATAATCCCGGTTTCAGGGGTTTCCTCACGTCCTTGGGTTGAAGAGAAAATAAATACAGTGTTTAAAATATTTCATGAATGAACATTTTTTGACGCTTACTATGATTTTTACAATGTTTACTAAAGACGTAAAAGCCCGAGTGTATCGAAAGTATCCCGGTATCTCATCTTGGCCCACAACAAACTCAGACTATAATAAACTCAGCCTATTACATAATCGGCATCAGAAAATCGGACTATAACAAAATTCGTACTTTTACTACTTGCTATTATTGTTTTGTTCAGTTCTTATTATTTTTCTTCTTGAGGTCCATTTAGGCATATTTTGAGGGGCCAACAGAAGGGAGGGATTTACTATAGAACCCTATGGGATTTATTTTTTAAATTTTCAAATGACTATAACTTGAAAACAGTAAGTGATAGACACACACGGTTTTCAATAATGATCACAGGATCATAAAACAAATCAAATGAAATATAGCGGGAGTCCCTCTGGATCAGCCCAACCCCCTCCTATTTGAGAACTTTTAAACGGTTGAGATCCCCACCCCTAAACCATATATATTCCTGTATGGGACAAGAAAGCAAGTCAAATGAAATATAGGGGGAGTCCCTGGGTGTCACCCCCACCCACCCCTTCCTATTTTGAGAACTTGTAAACGGTCAAGATCCCCACCCTGAAACCATATATGTTCTTGTACGGGACAATAAAACAAATCAAATGAAATAAAAGGCGAGTCCCCTGGGGTCACTCCCACCCCCTTCCTGTTTAAGAACTTGTAAACAGTCGAGATCCCCACCCATAAACCATACATATTCTTGTATGGGACAATAAAACAAATCAAATGAAATATAGAGCAAGTCCACAGGGGTCACCCACCCCCCTTCTTTTTGAAAACTTGTAAACGGTCAAGATCCCCAACCCTAAACCATATATATTCTTGTACGGGACAATAAAACAAATCAAATGAATTAAAAGGCGAGTCCCCTGGGGTCACTCCCACCCCCTTCCTGTTTAAGAACTTGTAAATGGTCGAGATCCCCACCCATAAACCATATATATTCTTGTATGGGACAATAAAACAAATCAAATGAAATATAGAGGAAGTCCACAGGGGTCACCCCACCCCCCTTCTTTTTGAAAACTTGTAAACGGTCAAGATCCCCACCCCTAAACCATATATATTCTTGTATGGGACAATAAAACAAATCAAATGAAATAAAAGGCGAATCCCCTGGGGTCACACCCACCCCTTCCTGGAAATGACTAATTATGGGAGCTTTGTTTGGGAGACTTGAAACAGCATCATGTTACTATTATTTCTTGTATTAAGTAATTTTTTTTTAAAGTCAGAAAAAAAGTTAAACACCCAATCTACACATTTACAACCTATTTGAAATATTACACATCTACCGTTGCAAACTTTCCACAGGTGCTATCCAGCACTTTGATTAAATTTCTTTATGAAATTATATCAAAATAAAATCTTTTCAAACTTTTTAAGAAAGGTGATTGGGAGAACCTGATTTTGTGCTGATTGAATACATATGTAGCAGGAAGGTGCCAAATCTGTTCCCATTGAAAACTAGTCTAATAAGAATTTCATCTTTTTCTTATTTTTCTATATTAGAGCAAACCATACTTGGACAGAAGGAATTTGTGGAAGAATTTTTTTTTTAAATTCCTCATTTTGCTGCAATCAGTATAAAGGCATGATTGGAAGAAGAAATTCCTGGTTCTCATTTGTGCCCTTCAAATCTAGATACTGCTTTTGCCTCTTCAAACTATGTAGTGATTTTGTCCCTTTAAACCTGATGAGATTTGTCATCCTCTAAACATATCAAAGATAAAGTACTTTCTGTACCTGAATGCATGACTGAATGACATACCTAATTAATCTAGTGATTTTGGAACAGATTATGATTTCAATAGCTGATGTTAGAAGATAATCGATAATGAAACATGTAAATGATACACAGTCTGTAGATTAAGAAAATACTACTCATTATAAAAAACTAAAATGTTGTTATTAAATTTACTGCTCCCTGAAATTTTGATTTTTTGTACGTTTCAGAACTCCAAATGTATTTAGTATGAAAGCCAAGCCTCGTAAAAAGTAAGTAATTTTTTTGTTCTTAAATATCTACTTTTGATATGGAGTTCTGCTGATAAGATAACCAGAATGTTAGGATAATCAACTTTTTTTTATGCCCAGCAACAAACAAATATTTTGTGGAAGATTTTATAAGAATCACCCTGTCTGTCTGTCTGTCAGTGCCCCCCTTTTATACGACCGCAAAAATTTTTTGTGGTCGATATTGGTATGACGTTGGCGTCGTCGTCGTCGTCGTCGTCGTCGTCATCATCGCGTCAGTCCGAAGACACATTGGTTTTCGCACTCTAACTTTAGTTTAAGTAAATGGATCTCTAGGAAATTTTACCATAAGGTTCAATACCACAAAAGGAAGGTTGGGATTGATTTTGGGGTTATGGTATCAACAGTTAAGGAATTAGGGGCCAAAAGGGCCAAAATAAGCATTTTGTAACTTCCAGACAATAACTTGTGTGTAAGTGTATGGATCTCTCTGACATTGTACCACAAGGTTCCATATCACAAAGGAATGCTGGGATTGATTTTGGGGTAATTGCCTCAAAATTTTAGGAATTAGGGGCCAAAAAGGGCAAAAATAAGCATTTTCTAGTTTCAGGACAATAACTTGTGTGTAAGTGTATGGATCTTTCTGAAATTGTACTACAAGGTTCCATATCACAAAGGAAAGCTGGAATTGAGTTTGGGGTAATTGCCTAAACGTTTAGGAATTAGGGGCCAAAAGGGCCAAAATAAGCATTTTCTAGTTTCAGACAATAACTTGTGTTTAAGTGTATGGATCTCTCTGAAATTGTACTGCAAGGTACCATACCTCATTGAAGGCTGGGATTGAGTTTGGGGGTGATAAATCATAAGGGGGTTCAAAAAATGGGGGATTTTTTTCCCCTTTTTCTTCCTTTTTTTCCTTTTTTTTTTTCTTTAAAATTTTCCATTTTAAGTTGGTTATTTCTGATTTATATTTAAAAGCAAATAATAATGATATGGCAGGAGATACACACCAAACAGGATGTGTAAATTATTATATAATAAGTATTGTGCAAAAGCAAGAAATTTTCAATTGCACAGTATTGCGCAATAGCAAGAAATCTTCAATTGCACAGTATTGCGCAATAGCAAGAAATATCCAATAGCACAATATTGCACAATAGGAAGAAATTGTCAATTGTACAGTATTGCACAATAGCAAGAAATATTCAATTGCACAGTATTGCGCAATTGCAAGAAATATTTAATTGCACAATATTGTGCAAAAGAAGATACTTTGTATAAATTGCTTATTTCTTGACCAATTTCAATGGGGTTTTATTCTTGAATTCTTGGGGTTCTTTAATATGCTGAATCTAACCGTGTATTAAGTTTTTGGATTTTGGGCCCGCTTTTAAATTGGTTCACATTGAGGTCCAAAGGGTCCAAAATTAAACTTTGTTTGATTTCATCAAAATTGAATTATTGGGGTTCTTTGATATGCCGAATCAAACCGTGTATTTAGATTCTTAATTTTGGTCCTGTTTTCAAATTGGTCTACATTAAGGTCCAAAGGGTCCAAAATTAAACTTAGTTTGATTTTAACAAAAATGAATTCTTAGGGTTCTTTGATATGCTGAATCTAAACATGTATTTAGATTTTGATTATGGGCCCAGTTTTCAAGTTGGTCCAAATCGGGTCCAAAATTAAACTTTGTTTGATTTCAACTAAAATTGAATATATGGGGTTCTTTGATATGCTGAATCTAACCATGTATTTAGATTCTTAATTTTGGTCCCGTTTTCAAATTGGTCTACATTAAGGTCCAAAGGGTCCAAAATTAAACTTAATTTGATTTTAACAAAATTGAATTCTTAGGGTTCTTTGATATGCTGAATCTAAACATGTCTTTAAATTTTTGATTATGGGCCCAGTTTTCAAGTTGGTCCAAATCGGGTCCAAAATTAAACTTTGTTTGATTTCAACAAAATTGAATATATTGGGTTCTTTGATATGCTGAATCTAAACATGTATTTAGATTTTTGATTTTGGGCCCCATTATCAACTTTGTCCACATTGAGGTCAAAAGGGTCCAAAATTAAACTTTGTTTGATTTCAACAAAATTGAATATATGGGGTTCTTTGATATGCTGAATCTAACCGTGTATTTAGATTCTTAATTTTTGGTCCTGTTTTCAAATTGGTATACATTAAGGTCCAAAGGGTCCAAAATTAAACTTAGTTTGATTTTAACAAAATTGAATTCTTAGGGTTCTTTGATATGCTGAATCTAATCATGTATTTAGATTTTTGATTATGGGTCCAGTTTTCAAGTTGGTCCAAATTGGGGTCCAAAATTAAACTTTGTTTGATTTCAACAAAATTGAATATATGGGGTTCTTTGATATGCTGAATCTAACCATGTATTTAGATTCTTAATTTTTGGTCCTGTTTTCAAATTGGTCTACATTAAGGTCCAAAGGGTCCAAAATTAAACTTAATTTGATTTTAACAAAATTGAATTCTTAGGGTTCTTTGATATGCTGAATCTAATCATGTATTTAGATTTTGATTATGGGTCCAGTTTTCAAGTTGGTCCAAATTGGGGTCCAAAATTAAACTTTGTTTGATTTCAACAAAATTGAATATATGGGGTTCTTTGATATGCTGAATCTAACCATGTATTTAGATTCTTAATTTTTGGTCCTGTTTTCAAATTGGTCTACATTAAGGTCCAAAGGGTCCAAAATTAAACTTAATTTGATTTTAACAAAATTGAATTCTTAGGGTTCTTTGATATGCTGAGTCTAAACATGTCTTTAAATTTTGATTATGGGCCCAGTTTTCAAGTTGGTTCAAATCGGGTCCAAAATTAAACTTTGTTTGATTTCAACAAAATTGAATATATGGGGTTCTTTGATATGCTGAATCTAACCATGTATTTAGATTTTGATTTTTGGGCCCTGTTATCAACTTTGTCCACATTGAGGTCAAAAGGGTCCAAAATTAAACTTTGTTTGATTTCAACAAAATTGAATATATGGGGTTCTTTGATATGCTGAATCTAACCATGTATTTAGATTTTTGATTTTGGGCCCCATTATCAACTTTGTCCACATTGAGGTCAAAAGGGTCCAAAATTAAACTTTGTTTGATTTCATCAAAAATTGAACTCTTAGGGTTCTTTGATATGCTGAATCTAACCATGTATTTAGATTTTGGATATTGGACCATAATAGGTGAATGTCCAATTTAAAATTTTTAAGTTCTTAGACCACATTCATACTGTGTCAGAAACCTATGCTGTGTCAAATAGTCAATCACAATCCAAATTCAGAGCTGTATCAAGCTTGAATGTTGTGTCCATACTTGCCCCAACTGTTCAGGGTTCGACCTCTGCGGTCGTATCAAGCTGCGCCCTGGAGCATTTTATTTTCCTCTTTTAACAGCTAGAAAAAGAAAGGATATAAAATTGAGATTGGAAACAGGGAATGTGTCAAAGGGACAACAACTCAACCAAAGAGCAGCTCAATGCCACCAATGGGTCTTCAACACAGCAAGAAAATCCAGCACTGGCAAAATTGTTATCTAGACTTCAAAAACTTAAAAGAATTGAAAATGGAAGTAACTGGATGTCACAAGAAATAAATTATTTGACAAATGTATCATCAAGCAAATGCAACACTATCATTATTCCCTATTTTAATTATACTACCCCACCACGAGAGATCTTTTAGTTAGCACTAAAAATCTGAAAGTATTTGAACAAGTATAGTTCGAGGTTTATTTTGCCATGAATATTTGTGTAATAGATTTGTCAAATATAAGAACACTGTTACATTTGAATCATTGATTTGAAAGTCATGTATTTGTTTCTCAAGAATTATTCTTTTGAATGTAAAGAAGTTATAGAATCTATATTTAAACAAGTTTAATTTTTGTGGTAAGAAATTCAGTACATCAAAATGAGAGGTCACTTTTTTGTAGTAATTACAAATAAAGATTATTATGCTAAAGCTGGTGGCATAAAATGTTTTAGATTTCAAGTTTTATGATTTTGTTTTTTAAAATCCGTGTATATGGAAATGCAAAAGTAATAAATGCTTGAAAGACAAAATGGAAATCCATTATTAGTTACCTTTTGTTTAAATTTCAGTATGTTTCTTTCAAAACTATTTTTTAAAGACTTCAATAGCAGATTTGTTTTAATATTCTAAACATGACTGGAAATTTACTATAAAACATTTCTTTTTTGTTTTGTTATGTCTCCTCCGTAGCAGAGGGGCCATTAAGTTTTACCCTTGTCCGTCTGTACGTACGTACGTCCGTACATCCCAAAATTTATTTCCGTTTTCTAATTTGAGTTTGCCTCAACCAAATGTTATGAAACTTATACAACAATGCTTATTACCACAAAACACAGATCAAGTTTGAATTTTGGTGGCGTCACTTGAACCGTTCTAGAGTTATGCCCCTTTATAAAAGAAAAATTGCAAAATTTTTAGTTTCCGTTCTCTAATTTAAGTTTGCCTCAACCAAATGTTATGACACTTATACACAATGCTTATTACCACAAAACACAGATCAGATTTGAATTTTGGTGGCGTCACTTTAACCGTTCTAGAGTTATGCCCCTTTATAAATGGAAAAATTGCAAAAATTTTAGTTTCTGTTCTCTGACTTAAGTTTGCCTCAACCAAATGTTATGAAACGTATACACAATGCTTATTACCACAAAATACAGATCAAGGGTGAATTTTGGTGGTGTCAATCAAACCGTTCTAGAGTAATGCCTATTTAAAAATGGAAAAATTGCAAAACTTTTAGTTTCCGTTCTCTAACTTAAGTTTGCCTCAACCAAATGTTATGAAACTTATACACAATGCTTATTACTACAAAACACAGATCAAGATTGAATTTTGATGGCGTCACTCAAACCGTTCTAGAGAAAGGCCCCTTTATAAATGGAAAAATTGCAAAATTTTTAGTTTCCGTTCTCTAACTTAAGGTTGCCTCAACCAAATGTTATGAGACTTACACACAATTACTTATTACCACAAAACTCAGATCAAGTTCAAATTTGGGTAGCAAAACCGTTCTTCAGTTATGTCCCAATATAACTATATGATATGCAAGCGGGGGCATCATCTGTGTCCACATGTGGATACCATGTGGGCACAATCCACATTTATTTTATATAAGATCAAAATCACTGAAATAATTGTTTTTGCATGAGTGATCTCCCATGGTTATATTACTATACAGATACCTATACATCAAACCAGATATGACTTCAGAAAAGACATTTTTATGTTACCACATTATCTTTCCCAAAGGACAGTAGATTATTACAAGATTTACTTAAGAATTGTATTCAGATTTTAAATTGTTCTGTTTCAATTCTATAAGAGGTAATAAAAAGATAACTGTGCAAAAAGTTCTTCAGGCTAAAGTGTATGGTCACCTTAAACTGTTTCATGTCAGATTAATTTTGACTTTACAGGTAACAGTTTTTTTGATAACTTTTATTACCAACTAAATAAACCTCTGCCAGGTGAACATATGAGGGAACTTTCATGTAAGACCTCCAGATTGCTTTTATCAATGCATGATCTTGACAAATGTAATTTGAATATTTTGTAGCAGCAGACCAAAATCATCAAAGAGGAATGAACAGTCACAGAAATTTCCACAGTCACGAGGTCTGGTTCCTAAGTGACCATGAGGTCTGGTTCCTAAGTGACCATGAGGTCTGGTTGCCATGTGACCTCTATTTACAGCTGATACCATGTCTTTCTGCACACAGATCTTCATGCAAACTTTTTCCAATTTGATTTTACAATTGTTCACAGATGAAATGTTCAAAGTTTAAGTATGTAATATATAAGTTGTAGAAATTCTGTGATTTTATTTATTATGCTGTAATTTTTGTCTGGCTTGCTACAAAAGTCTCAAATATAGAAAAGTGTCACTACTACTCAGTCAGTGGCAACATCAACCATTGTAACATGTTTTAAACTCATGTTTAATTGAATGATAAAGTCTGTTAAAGGGTTTGTTTGTACATGTACTAAATATTGTAAGTATTGTTTTGTTGTGAAATTGTTTGGTTTCCCTGAGAGTCTGTCACTAAGGATAATTTCTGTGTTAAACTTTCATTTCATAAAAAATTGACCATAATTACATAAAAAAAGACTTTTCATGAAGATATATTGTTCACAACAGGGAGTTATGTACATTAATAACATATTTCTATCTGTGATATTTAATGTTGTGTATACATGTGAATTTTGGAAGAAGAGTGTTAATGATATTTACACTGTATACAGTTATTGTCTAAGTTAGTAATCTATCATTGTCATGCAGTTGATGTGCCAATATGTGCATTTCTCATATGAAAGCAAACAGGACAAAACTATGAACATAGTGCTAGAAACTGACATTGATTTGTGACACATCTCATGTACTATTAATTACCTTTTAACTCACTAAATTGTGAACTGAATAATTTACAAGTAAAATGATATAGTGGGTCTTTTTCAGTAGCCAAAAAAATTAAAGCAACGAAAATTTCAAATGCTGCACCGAATCTTACCAAAATTCACTATTTATGATTACAAAAAACATGACAGCTTCCTTGTATTTTTTAAAACCTATATTACATTTATGTTTTGAGACATTTAATACATTTATGTGCGAGTCAGTTGTAAGGTATAAAATGTTTTCAATATATTCGGAAGAATTTCTTTAACAGAAAAAGTAACATTCAAATTTTTGTGTGCTATTCAAGGGTGAGGCCACATTCACAGTGTTTAATTAAGTTAATGAACATTAATTATAAAGTATCAATGAGTTAATTTTGAAAATTCTTAAAGATGTTAAAATACTTTTGAATATAGAATTGATTGCATGTCAAACAATTGATTAGTTTTATTTCAAAAAGATGTAAACAATAAATCTTGTGTTCACAAAACATGTTTCACTTAGGTAGTGTAAATGTGGCCTCTTAGTTGCAATTATTTCGATTTAGTTCATTCATATAAATGTTACTTTACAAACTTATTTGAGAAAAATTGTACCTTTGTCACTGTTCTCTCACAAATTTCTATAGGAAAACACTGTTACAATCTTTTTTGTATGTGTCATTTATTAGCAGTATTCATTTTATCTTAATTTCCGTCCATATTTATTTTTATTGATTGTATATGTCATTTATACAAACTAAATGGTTGTTTCTTTCCATGATCTATTTTATATTTATTATGTGGTAATTATCTTAATAAATTATTTCATGCTGATATTTTTATGTCGTTTTATTCTGTCACAAACCAGTGTTTGTCATGCCTGTCTGTCTAAAAATATGTAAGCCTGTCTGTCTAAAGATCTGTAAGTGCAACCCACCTTTTAAAAGTACAAAAGGGGAAATAATTGGTTTGTGAAACCTGTAATATGGTCATTATATTATAATAAACTTGTAAGTGATAAACCATTTGATATATTTAAAAGTAAAACACCATGATAAGAATGATGTTCATGAACCAAAATAGTTCATGATAGATTTCTGAAAGGGGTCTTTTAAACATTCCTATTTTTGTCTTGCCTAGGACAAGAGTCACAAAATGCCAGATATTGGTATCTCAATCAGGGGGCAGTGTTAACTGTTTGTATAAAGCAGTTTTTATCAGAAGGTAGATAGATGCCTTATGTTACAAAATGTCTGTCTGTCATATGTCCATTGTCCTTAATCTCATTTTAAATGTTCAGCAACTGCTTAAGAAACATGGATGGTCATGTGAATTCCTCACTTATCAAAAGTAATAGAAAAGTAATATTTGGTATATGGGAACTTTGCAAGCTCTACATGACCATTAGACAGGATTCACCTGACTTCAACCTCATTTCATGGAAAAGGTATTGGGTCTGTTTCACAGATACTATAAGCAATATGTATGGAATGATTGCAAGTATCTTCTGACTTTGACCTCATTTTTATGGTTCATTGGTCAAAGTTTAGTTTCTACAGTGAAAAATATTTGTGTTCGTATAATGCTATCATGTCGGAGTTGTCAGCAGACACATTTGGTTTCCGGACAATAACTTTAGTTTAAGTGAATGGATCTCTATGAAATTTTACCAGAAGGTTCAATACCACAAAAGGAAGGTTGGGATTGATTTTGGGGGTTATGGTACCAACTGTAGGAATTAGGGACTAAAAGGGGCCAAAAACAAGCATTTTTGTAGTTTCCGGACAATTACTTGTGTGTAAGTGTATGGATCTCTCTGAAATTGTACCACAAGGTTCCATATCAAAAAGGGAAGGCTGGGATTGAGTTAAGGGGTAATTGCCCCAAACGTCCAGGAATTAGGGGCAAAAAAGGGGCCAAAAACAAGCATTTTTATACGACCGCAAAAAAAATCGTATATTGGTATGACGTTGGCGTTGTCGTCGTCCAAAGACACATTGGTTTTTGCACTCTAACTTTAGTTTAAGTGAATGGATCTCTATGAAATTTTACCATAAGGTTCAATACCACAAAAGGAAGGTTGGGATTGATTTTGGGGGTTATGGTACCAACAGTTAAGGAATTAGGTGCCAAAAAGGGGCTACAAATAAGCATTTTTGTAACTTCCAGACATAACTTTTGTGTTAGTGTATGGATCTCTCTGACATTGTACCACAAGGTTCCATATCACAAAGGGAATGCCGGGATTGATTTTGGGGTAATTGCCTCAAAATTTTAGGAATTAGGGGCCAAAAAAGGGGCAAAAAACAAGCATTTTTCTAGTTTCATGACAATAACTTGTGTGTAAGTGTATGGATCTTTCTGAAATTGTACTACAAGGTTCCATATCACAAAGGAAAAGCTGGTGTTGAGTTTGGGGGTAATTGCCCAAAACGTTTAGGAATAAGGGGCCAAAAATAAGTATTTTTCTAGTTTCCAGACAATAACTTGTGTTCAAGTGTATGGATCTCTCTGAAATTGTACTGCAAGGTACCATACCACAAAGGGAAGGCTGGGATTGATTTTGGGGTAATTGCCTCAAAATTTTAGGAATGAGGGCAAAAACAAGCATTTTTCTAGTTTCAGGACAATAACTTGTGTGTAAGTGTATGGATCTTTATGAAATTGTACCACAAGGTTCCATGTCACAAAGGAAAGCTGGGTTTGAGTTTGGGGTAATTGCCTAAACGTTTAGGAATTTAGGGCCAAAGGGGCCAAAAACAAGCATTTTCTAGTTCCAGACAATAACTTGTGTTCAAGTGTATGGATCTCTCTGAAATTGTACTGCAAGGTACCATACCACAAAGGAAGGCTGGGATTGAGTTTGGGGTGATGAATCATAAGGGGTTCAAAAATTGGGGGATTTTTTTCCTTTTTTTCTTTAAAATTTTCCATTTTAAATTGGTTATATCTGATTTATATATAAAAGCAAATAATAATGATATGGTTTGAATAGGTAAATTAAAATTTTTAAGTTCTTAGACCACATTCATTCTGTGTCAGAAACCTATGCTGTGTCAAATATTTAATCACAATTCAAATTCAGTGCTGTATCAAGCTTGAATGTTGTGTCCATACTTGCCCCAACTGTTCAGGGTTCGACCTCTGCGGTCTTTTCAAGCTGCACCCAGCGGAGCATTTTATTCTAGTTTCCAGTCAATAACTTAAAGTTAAGTGTTAAAGTTTATGGAACTCTCTGAAATTGTACATTTCCTGAAAAGAAAATAATCTTCAAAATTTCAAAAAAATTGGGGGATTTTTGGGGTTCATATTTTTCTTCAAAATTTTGAAATTTCAAATTTTTGAAAATTTTTTTTTTTTGGGATTTTTTTTCTTCAATTTTTGGGGTGTTCATACTTTTTTCTTAAGATTTTTCAAAAAAAAAATTTTGGGGGGGGACAATTTTTTTGGGGGATTTTTTTGTTTTTCATAATTTTTTGGGTTTTTTTCCCAAAAAAATTTCCATTTTTACATTGATTATTTCTGATTTATATATAAAAGCAACAAATACTGATATGGCAGGAGATACACACCAAACAGGGTGTGTACATTATTATAAATAACAGATTAACTAAGTATTGTGCAACAGCACAGTATTGCGCAATAGCACAGTAAAGCGCAATATCACAGTATTGCGCAATAGCAAGAAATTTTCAATTGAAAATAAATACAAATCTTTTAACCAATTTCAATGGGATTAATTTAAAGTCTTTAATTTTGGGGGTTCTAACCTTGAATTACAATTTTGGATATTGGGCCGCATTTTTAAATTGGACTGCATTGAGGTTCAAAGGGTCCAAAATTAAACTTTGTTTGATTTCATCAAAAACTGAAATACTGCGGCTCTATGATATGCTGAATCTTATCGTGCATTTAGATTTTTATATGACCTCAAAAAATTTTGCAGTCATATATTGGTATCACGTCGTTGTCCGCATCGTCCGAAGACCTTTGGTTTTCGCACAATAACTTTAGTATAAGTAAATAGAAATCTATGAAATTTAAACACAAGGTTTATGACCACAAAAGGAAGGTTGGGATTGATTTTGGGGGTTATGGTCCCAACAGTTTAGGAATTAGGGGCCAAAAAGGGGCCCAAATAAGCATTTTTCTAGTTTCCAGACAATAACTTGTGGAATGGTGTATGGATCTCTCTGAAATTATACCACAAGTTTCCATACCACAAAGGGATGGTAAAAATTGGCTTTGGGGGTTATGGCTCAAACTGTTTAGGAATTGGGGGCAAACAAGGGTGTCCTGGTTAATGGACAATTACTTAAGTACAAAACATAATTTAAAAGCAGTGTAAGGGAAGTAATTCAAACACATCATTTTGAATTACCTCCCTTACACTGCTTTTAAATTATGTATAAATAAATGTTGTATTGTCTTGAGGTGATTAGCTGTCAATTTATTTTTAGAAGTTACTATTTTAAAAATGCTGATGAAGGTAATTTAATTTTAGCCATGATTATGTATGTCATTTTCTATTTTAAGACTTTTATGATGTATTTAAATGGGTTATTATGGTTGCAAACTCAATTGGAAATTTGAATTGAGATTATGACCATATCTTGAGGGAAAGAATTTATGTTTGGAAAAGGGGAGGTTAAAAAAATTGGGGTGGGTGGGGTGATGACAATTTGTTCTCAAAATTTCAGAAAATAAAAGAAAATTTCAGAAAATATTTTTTTTGCAAAAAAAAGGGGAAGGGGGATCAATTCACAACTTCACAACAGCATAGTGTATTGCACAAAAGCAAACAAAATGAATATAAATTCAAATCACATAACCAATTCAAGTTCTTTGACTACAGTTATTCTGTGTCAGAAACCTATTATGTGTCAAATATATAATTACAATCCAAATTCAGACCTGTATCAAGTGCGAATATTGTGTCCATTTTTGCCCCAACTGTTCAGGGTTGGACCTCTGCAGTCGTATCCAGCTGTGCTCGGCGAAGCAATTTATTTATTTTTGGGCCCTGTTCTCAAATTAGTCCATATTAAGCTTTGAAGGGTCCAAAATTAAACTTTGTTTGATTTCAACTAAAATAAAATTGGTGTTTATTTATATGCTGAATCTAACCATGTTGTTAGATTTTGGATATCAGACCATACTAGGTAAATTAAATGTCCCATTTCAAATTTTTAAAATTTTTGACCACATTTATTTTGTGTCAGAAACCTATATTATGTCAAAACTTTGATCACAATCCAAATTCAGACAGTATCAAGCTTGAACTTTGTGTCCAAACTTGCTCCAACTGTTCAGGGTTCGACCTCTGTGGTCGTATCAGGCTGTGCTCGGCGAAGCATTTTATTCAGATTCTATAAGCAGTAGGTCTATGGAATGATTATAAGGTGCACATATTGATCTGTCCCTGATCCTGACTTGATTTTTTTTTATTGTTCACTGGTCAATTCTAAGTTTTCCTGGTTAATATGAAAATAAGGTGATGTATGGTTGCCAATGAGACAACTATCCACCAAAGTTCAAATGAAGTGGATGTAAGTCTGTTTTTAGCTCACCTGATACAAAGATTCAAGTGAGTTTATTTTCATCATTTGGCATCTGTTGTAGTTCATTAAGTTTTACAAATAACTTCTCCTGTTTAAAGTGAATGTTTTTTAGTTGTAATATCTGTCCTGCCTTTTTTTATTAGTTTATCCTGCCTTTTTTTTTTTGCAGTGTCTCATCCTGCCTTTTTTTTACTCAAAACTCTTGTCCTGCCTTTTTTTTCAAATTTCATCCTAGCCCCCACCCCCTAAAAAATCAAATGGTAGCTCCCTAATGTCACATTTTCACTTTTATCTATAAAAAAACAAAGATTTGAAAAAAAAATTGTGTACATCTTTTAGTCCTTTAAGATCTTCATATAGGAATATAATAAAATAATAAAATATAATCTAGTCTGGGCCAGTAGAAATGCTGCAAGATCTTAAGGCAAGTCTTCCTTGTACCTAAGTGTCCAGCCAAGGGGGTGTCATGGGCAAGACCAATAATTTCTTGCCTATAAACTTTAGGCACCACCACTTGGTATTCCACTCTCCATTCCTCCTCTTGGGTAGCATCAGGAGGCCTCCACTTCCTCATTAAAATGCCGTCTTGATAGTAGTAGCATTCGGCCACTTTGTCTGCTTCCTCCTGTGGTTGAGCCCTCTTGCAGAGCTGAAGAACCTCAGGGTCTTTATTTTGTTCTTCAACAAATTTCCTTCGGTCTAATGAATGGCTGTCAACATCTGGCCATGGCATAATTACATTCTTGTTAGTACTAGGTGGTCTTACCATGGCCTTCTCTGAGCTACTGGGACCTTCAATGTCGGCAAGGAAAGTGTCAGAAAGGTCCATGTAATCAAACTGGTCTTTTTGCAAATCCTCATTTTGTTGTTTTCTTGCCATCGCCCTAGTAACAACACAAGCTGTATACAGTTCAGCATCATCTTCCGCTGATTTAACATCCACAACCGGTTTACTGGTAACAATTGGTTCAGCAACCACTTTGTTCCTAGCTAGATCATTGCCTAGCAATAATAAAACACCCTTAACAGGGAGATCAGGACAAACACCCAACAACAACTGGTCCAATAATCAAATCTGACTTCAGATAAATACGATGGAGGGGACCATCTATACAACCTAACTCCACACCTTGTAACAAAACGGAGGCACCAACAGAAGTCTCCTCGGACAAAGGCAACACACCTTCTAACAATAAAGTCTGAGAGGCTCCAGTGTCCCGTAAAATCTTAATAAGCTGCGGAGTAGTATTATCAACAATAGAAACAAACCCATCAGACACAAAGGGTTTATAATCCTCCATGTAATCACAAAAAAAATGGACTTAAAAGCCTGTCTCGTAGGACATTCCAACTTATTGGTAACAAGGGGTGTCGTACAAGCACTGGTCTTGGGCTTATTATCTCTTTCATTCTTCTTCTGGGATCTAAAACAATCAGCCATCAGGTGACAATTTTTCTTACAATAAGCACAAGTTAGTGACTTCTTCTCAAAAGTATCAAATTTCGAACTAGACATATTATAACTACAGTGACTCTTATTCTGTGCAACAGACTTACTATCAGTACGCTCAGTACTTTGATTTTGTAATTTCCGCTCGAAGTATTAAAATGTTGACCTTTGAAACTTCTTTTGTGTGAAAGGGTATAATTATCGGAAATAACAGCTGCATCTTGCAATGTCTCAATAGTTTTGTCGTCTAAATAGATATAGGAAGATGTGGTGTGAGTGCCAATGAGACAACTCTCCATCCAAATAACAATTTATAAAAGTAAACCATTATAGGTCAATGTACGGCCTTCAACATGGAGCCTTGGCTCACACCGAACAACAAGCTATAAAGGGCCCCAAAAGTACTAGTGTAAAACCATTCAAACGGTAAAACCAACGGTCTAGTATATATAAGAAACGAGAAACACGTATAAATTACATAAACAAACGACAACTACTGTACATCAGATTCCTGACTTAGGACAGGTGCAAACATTTGCAGCGGGATTAAACGTTTTAATGGTACCAAACCTTCTCCCTTTTTCTGAAACAATAGTATAACATCACAACATAGAAAAACACACGATAAAACATCAATTGGAAGGCTTAACTCAATCAAAAACGTAAATTAACACACTATGAAATGTGTTTTAAGTCTAAATGAACACACTGCTTGAACTCTTCTTATAACATTAATTGTTTTATTCTATCAAAAGTGTTATCTTTTTTCTTTAACGTAAGCCATTGATCAAATAGATCTTCTTTTCCCTAGCAAATTCAACATAGGTTTGTGAATCAAACTTTTTATAAGACCTACATTTCTGTCTATATGCTTCTGGCACTAGCTCATAAGCTTTCAAAATATCCTGTTTCGCCGTGTCATAATCAGAACTATTTTCTGATGAATGTGCTGAGTAAATTTCAGCGGCCTTGCCCTCAAAAACACTTTCTAGTATTGTAGTCTAATAAGGCTTTGGCCAATTCAAATTATGAGCAATTTTCTCTAATTGTGGAAAACATTTATCAACTGTTTTTTTCACAAAATTTGTGAACCAAACATATATTTTCAATTTTCATTTTCTCCATCTCTAACCTTTTCCTCATTTCAAGTTCTGCCTGTTTTAATTTAGATTCCTCTTCTTTTTATTTTTCTTTCATCTTCTCCATCTCTAACCTTTCCTTCATTTCAAGTTCTGCCTGTCCTTCTTCTTTTTCTTTTTCCAATTGTTTTAATTTAAGTTCATCTTCTTTTTCCAATTGCTTTAATTTAACTTCGTTTTCCAGTTGTCTTAATTTAAGTTCATGTTCTAATTCAAGCTGTTTTAATTTGGTAGCATCAACATTTTCGACCTTCAGTTCAAGAGCCTCTTCAACAAATATTTATGAGTCAACTAAATAGTCTATTACCAAATTTTTTATAATTTGTTTTCTCATAGATACTCTAAAATCTATTTGTAGATGTTTAGCAAGCAACACTTATTCTTCCTTAGTTTATCAAACACTTTCCAGGTCTGGCGTTTTTAAAAAACTTATTAGCATCAAATGCCATTTTGTAGAATTTTGTTGACTAATTCTAATTCAATAAAAATACTGAAAAAAATTTTAATCTGATATTAACGTTATCCCGGACGAGCCCCCAATTTCTGTTACGGCCAGAAATCACCTTTAAATTGTAGCTAACAAAAGACACAAATCAATAATAAAATTTAACAAGATTTATTATACACAAGTTTACAAGAAGTATTACACAAATATAAATGTCAACTTAACTGTCAAAATATATGTCAGATCTTTTTTTCTTTTCTTTATCCGGAATTCTTCTCGGGAATCCAAACAGAATATTACGTCCAATAGGTCACAATCTAGTATGATGTTGTTCGTAAATAAAAGTGTCAATCCAATTGAGAAAACTTCTAAGAATCCAATGTCCATGTCTGATCTGAGAGTCCAACTTTAGTGTCTGTATATATATAGTTGTCACGGAAACTTCTAGAACATTGTAGAAAGGAAACTCCTAGAAAACTGTAGAACGGAAATTTCTAGAACAATGTAAGAAGTTTAAATTACGCATCTTTTATTATGATCATTCTGGAATCGTTATGTAAGCCAAATAGAAAGTTCTAATCATTCCATCAGTCTCTATGATTGTTCCAGTGATTTCTAAACTGCACAATATAATATTATTTTGTAAACAACTATACATGTTATATATGTTATAAGGCCACACAAAACAAATTAGGCCAACTAAATAAACATGATAGTTACAATATCATAACAGTGTCGAACTAAAAGTGTTGCTTGCTATATGATGGTGTCCGGGGACGATCGATCGTTTCTTTTCTCGAAAAGAAAAATGGAATTGTAATTGCGGCCTCCTACTCGTAGAAGTCCTCGTTCGTCCAAAAACGGATTGAGGTTAGCTTTCGGGCTCCGCTTCGTGATTTGTTCCTTACGTCGAATGGTATTTATTTCTTCTCCATAAACTTCGTGTTGTGCGGATATTAAAATGAAATTTTCGGTGTTTGAAAAACTTTCTACAATAGTCTGATTCAGCCTTTCTTGCCCAGTGTAAACGTTCCAAAAAGGCTATCGCGCGTACAAGTAATGTCCAGCTGTACAGTCAATGAAATCAAGTTCCGATACCTAAATACACTCAGGTTTGGCATAATGTCTTTGCAACATTGACGGTTGCACGGATTTCTCGATCGTCACTCTGGATCGATTAGTTGATATTCGTCCTCTGAATTTTCTTTCTGCTTTATGGAAAAAGTTGTATCGGTCCCAATAACCACTCAATACTATGAATTTCGTTGGTTGGTGCGAATCTTGTTCCTGAATCTGCAAGATCACGTAATTCCATTGACTTGGAGAGCTAAACTTCCTTATTCTTTCTACTCATTTGCAACGAAGATAAAGAATCTTCTTGTCATATTACTGATGTAACCCAAGACCACTTTACTGTCTGTATAGAATTTCACGATGTGTATTCGTAAATCTAAATTATCCACGATGCTTTGTGTTATCTCAACTGCTGATACGGCAGCATATAGTTTAAGTCGTAGAAAAGTGTGACCACTTGTATTCATAAAAATGTATTTCAAGAAAAACACCAAAATGATTGACTTATATATGGATAAATTAATTGGTTGTTAGTTGATGTCCAGCAGCAAACATTTCATGGATAATGAGGACCACAACAAGTTAACACTTAATCAATATTAATTTGAATACAGATTGTTCAACAGATACTTTTTGACTGACATTAAAGAATAAGAAGGAGCTGGTCCACACCAACATATTTTAAACTGTTGCCAAGATCTAAATTTAACATTAGATCTGTAATAGAGGCAATTTTCAACCATCACTTATTCAAAGATTTTACCTAAATTTGAGTATACAATTTCTAACAACTGACAGACTGCTTTATGAAGATCTTAAAGGACTTAAAGATGTACACATTTTTTTTTCTTCAAAACTTTGTTTTTATAGATAAAAATGAAAATGTGACATTAGGGAGCTGCCATTTGATTTTTTGGGGGAGGATTTTTATGGAAAGGGGGCTAGGATGAAATTTGAAAAAAAGGCAGGACAGGAGTTTTGAGTAAAAAAAAGGCAGGATGAGACACTTGGCAAAAAAAAAAAAGACAGGATGACAATTTATGTAAAAAAAAGTCAGGATAAACTAATAAAAAAAGGCAGGACAGAGATTACAACTTAAAAAAAATGCAGGACAAAATTTTTCATCCTAGCCCCCCATAAATATCAAATGGTAGCTCCCTTATATGTTTTCTTATTATTCATTCCATTTTCTTTATTTTAACACTAAAAAATTTCAGTTCTCTAACTTTAGTTGACCTCAACTATATGTTATGAAACTTATACACAAGGCTTATTACATTCACTTGAAACAGGAGAAGATTTTTGTAAAACTTAATGAACTACAACAGATGCCAAGTGATGAAAAAAAAAAACTCACTTGACTCTTTGGATCAGGTGAGCTAAAAGCAGACTTACATCCACTTCATTTGAATTTTGATGGATAGTTGTCTCATTGGCAATCATACATCACCTTATTTTCATATTAACCAGGAAAACTTAGAATTGACCAGTGAACAATAAAAAAAATCAGGTCAGGATCAGGGACAGATCGATATGTGCACCTAATAATCATTCCATAGACCTATTGCTTATAGAATCTGAATACAATGCTTCGCCGAGCGCAGCCTGATACGACTTTGTAAGTCAAGACTATTTCAGTATAGCGATTAATTCCAAATATAGAATCTGTTTGTATGACCTACAGCTATGCACCTACGGTGTCGGAGGAGATAAGTGTAAAATATGTGTTTGTTCATATGACTGAACACCCTTTCCCCGTTTTCCCTCAGCCGTCTACGCGACTTTTAACTTGTTAATAACATGCTATTCATATATTTGAATATATAGTTTTCAATTAAATGTGTTATGTATTTAATTTAGGGATATAAAGGACCTTTACAATTACTATAAATAAGTGACATCAAGTAATCTTGTAAAAAAGTATATTTTTCGGTATTTAAGAAAACTGTTAACGCCTTACATAATGCAGCTACTATTGACGTTCACAGTGAAAACATAAATATAAAATACGGAAAGACAGGTGAATCAAAGATTGGATGTCACAAAATTCCTGTTCGGCAGCACTGAGCAATTCATACTTTAAAGATTGAAAACTTCTACAGCTAAGAATATATCAATTGGAAAATTATCAGACAACCTCATACGCATGAAATTGTTGTGTTCATTCTTTACAGCACTGTGTCGATACCGGCCCTTTTGGTGGACCATCAGTCCCCGAGGGTATCATCAGCTTCGATACTGACATGATTTATAACAAACCTTTCTAAAATTGTCCGCTCATAAATTTTTGAAATCATAAACTAAGGTATAATCTCCCTCAGGCAAAATTGACCTTAGGTGGATTTGGCTATTTTTTAGGTATTTTTTGGTCATATAGCTCTTCAACTGTTCCGTTCTTATACGTCATCGGTTTTCAAATATTCGGCTTTGAGCGTTCCTGATGAAGGCAAATCCAGAAAAGCGCTTCGGACGCATGAAATTATTTAACGTGTTTTCATTCTATTTAGGAAATACTGAAAATATGAAATAGAGAATTTAACTGAAATAACAATTTTGTGTGAATTAGCCGACGGAGGACACAGATAAGACAACAATAGAGACAAAGAAAGAAAGAGAAGAAACAGCAAGTGAAGAGGAGAGAGCAGATTTCTTTAGAGATTTAAGAAGCAAAGAGTTTGACAGGTTTACTGTAAACAAAGAGACTGTCGAAGAAATACAGAGGACATAGAAACAGCGAGTGAAAAGGAAAGAGCTGCTTTCTTTAGGGATATTAGAAGCAAAGAGCTTGACAGTCTAACTGCAGCACTGAACAAAAAAGGTGATGAAGCAGGTAATCATGACGTCCAAGCCGAACCAAAGATTATAAAAAAGGAGAGTTTGCAAAATCAAAAGTAAAACAGAGACACTAGATACAGAAGAAATAGCTAGCGAAGAGGACCCCTTAGCCTTCTTTCAGTCTGTCAGAGACGCCGAACAAAAAAAGCTTGTTGAAGCTTCTGATCGAGATAAAATTTTGAAAGAAGAAAGAGAGACGAGACAAATGAAAAAAAAAACAGGAAAAGATCAAGAAAATGTATGAAGAGTTTCACACACCCACTGTTAGTCCATTGTCGGCCTCATATTCTTCACCAGTGCAAGAACCAGGTTCATCCAATGAACACTACCATAAGGTAGACAATGCTATAGTATTTAGCCTCTTTTTTTAAAATTGATAAATATAATGAAAATTCCCGAAATGAGAATGATAATACAATTGTTCCATATGATCGCATTCAGACGAGTCGTTATTAATGTTGACTTTTTGGATGTTATAATAAATTGTTAGAAGTTAATTCATAACTACATGTATTCACTTGATTTTGAATGTTTGTTGTTTGCTTGAAGTTCAATAGGGCATTCACTCGATATTTTTCTTTAAAGAAAATGACTAGTGTATTAATTGCTAAAAACGTCATGCCAAGAAATCCTGGCTAAAAATTCCGGTAGACCTCCTACGGCACCTATTAGTAGTTAAAGGTTTGATTTCATTCAACAAATTAATTTATGACCTTCATGTACGTGTCGCTTAGAACACGGCCATATACCAAATGGTCAATATTAATCATCCATGTAATTTGCTCTATGGGATACTTGCAGAATTTCAACGGAGGCAATTTCTTTGTATGAGGGGGAAATGTATGGCATTAAATCATTAGTTATGTTATTTCTTTTATACTGATGTGTATCATAATTTTTTCAATTTTACTTTTCATATGGCATTGTGGGATTAGGTGTCGGAGTTGTATGAAGGGCAACTCTGTCTATTTAAACAGCGAAATGGGAAATCGTAGCTTTAAAAGTGCGACTTTTCCCATGTGTCTAATGACTTTATTTCATGTCACTAAGCAGTTCATAATAAGTAAACACACGAGTATATGTCAAGATGTGCTACAGATTTCAACTTTTGTTTTATTTAGTAACTGTCAACCTCAAATGTGTGTGTGCAAAAAAATGTCTTCACTGGGAACCCCAGACCTGAAACATGCAGACTTCAGTTTAGCAGGGACGTTACTCTATATTTATTTATGTCATTTGTGCACATAGGATCTTTACAGACACAGTCAGTGTAGCGAAGTTATGCTTCCCAACGACATGTCTATTTAGCTACCGAATTCAAATAATGACTGCGCGATACGTTCCCATAAATTTCGCAGTCCTTGGACATAAAACACACCCTTTCCTATTAAGAAAAAAAGTTATATTTAAAGGTGTAGACCTAAAGTTAGAGAACGAACTTACTTTACCTTTAAAGAGTTTAACTTAATATAAAGGCTTAAAAAAGGTCACCACACATAAAATGTGATGGACACAAAGACCTTTAAACGCAGGCCCTATCTTTATTGCTTTACTCTTCCAACCCTTCATTAACGCCTAACTATACTTCTTTGTAATGTCCTTTTTTTTTAAATATATAACTAACATTCTAAATATATTTCTAAATAAATTTATCTATTTTACGAGGTATTCAAGAAGATTTTTTATTTGATGAAGCTGCTTGATGTCCAGCGACAAATATAACAGTCATAATGCAAAAAGATAGTAACATGTATGTGATGCAATACATTGTTTTAGTCAAATTAAAATTCCAGTTAATAGATTCTTGTTTACTAAACCAATGATCGGTGTAGGAAACGTCTGAAATAAATATTGATTGATTTTATTGATTTTTGGTGTTTAGTACCACTTTCATCACTATTGGCTTTTTCATGGCGGACAGTTCTTATTAGTGGAAAATAAAATAATTCGAAAAAAAAACTATTTGTAGCATCAGACAAGTGAACATTTCATTCATATATATATCTTTTGTCGCTGGGATGCTGTCTCATTGAGGGAAACTCGCATCTTCTTTTCACCGTTAAACGTGTACATGTCTTTTGGTTACTTTTGTCGCTAGATTGCTGTCTCATTGACGTTTAGCCCACATTATCTTTTTGATGCACACTTTATATTTTCAAACATGCAGTTCAGGTGTTATTTCATATATAATAAAATGAGAAAAGCAGAAGAGAAGATCAAAGGACTTGATAGAAAAAAGAAGAAATGATCTAAATTTTAGAAATGACCTGTTTGGTCGCTCGTAATCGGTTGTCTATAAATATAGTTCCTGTCATTTTTATGAATGTAAACTATAAGTACTGTGTCTTTTCGGTAAAGTTTTTATTCTATTTCATGTCCCGCGCGCGTCTCTCGCGCCAGATTGAGACGTCACGTGACGAGGGTTTATAATAGCGAAAACTTAGCATTTCTATTTCTTTTTAGGTGGAGACGTTGGACAGACAACATGTATAGCGACGGAATACAAACAATGTATTTCTTTTGTCATTGTAGGTAATTGATGTTTTGATCACAGTTCACGAGCAGTGCATGCTTTGGATTTAATTGATCATGTGTACATTTAAAACACGTTCATCGATTATTTTCTTACAATGTACATTTTTCAGCACCAGGTTGTAACACAGATTTGTATTTTAATCTAGGACCAGACATTTTATTGTAGGATTTCACTGAGATTTACGGAGCTAGCAAGCGATTTTTACGGCATTGCAATTTCTTTTCTCTACGAAAATTCTTGGGAGGTAGATGCAGAACGTTGTTATATGAAGATGTAATACATATATACCCTGCTGACTGCAAATTTTGAGGTCGATTGGACATGTAGTTTCAGAGAAAATCACATAAAATGCATGGGGATTTTTTTTTTTGCAGAACAGATCTAATAACAATATTAAAGGAAAAGAAAAACGGAGTTGTCGTTCTTCTCCGTTGACAGGATAGCACACAGCTTCATTCAAGGATCGTAAGTGGAGGGAATAAAAAAGGGGGGCCAAAAGGGGGTCCCAGGGAGACATTTTGTGATATAAACGGTACATAAGAATGGTTAAAAACGCAGATTTATAATATAAATCAATTGCTTTAAAAAAGCAAATGTAAACGGTCTTTTCCCCTTTGAAACATGATTGATTGATATGTGTGTGTGTGTGTTTGTTTGTTTGTTTGTTTGTTTGTTTGTTTGTTTGTTTGTTTCTTCCTTTCTTTCTTTACTGAAGGTTCCATATTATTGTGTTGCCTGAGGGGGAAATGTATGGCATTAAATCATTAGTTATGTTATTTCTTTTATACTGATGTGTATCATATTTTTTTTTCAATTTTTACTTTTTCATATGGCATTGTGGGATTAGGTGTCGGAGTTGTATGAAGGGCAACTCTGTCTATTTAAACAGCGAAATGGGAAATCGTAGCTTTAAAAGTGCGACTTTTCCCATGTGTCTAATGACTTTATTTCATGTCACTAAGCAGTTCATAATAAGTAAACACACGAGTATATGTCAAGATGTGCTACAGATTTCAACTTTTGTTTTATTTAGTAACTGTAAACCTCAAATGTGTGTGTGCAAAAAAATGTCTTCACTGGGAACCCCAGAGCTGAAACCTGCAGACTTCAGTTTAGCAGGGACGTTACTCTATATATATTTATGTCATTTGTGCACATAGGATCTTTACAGACACAGTCAGTGTAGCGAAGTTATGCTTCCCAACGACATGTCTATTTAGCTACCGAATGATGCATTCAAATAATGACTGCGCGATACGTTCCCAGAAATTTCGCAATCCTTGGACATAAAACACACCCTTTCCTATTAAGAAAAAAAAAATTATATTTAAAGGTGTAGACCTAAAGTTACAGAACGAACTTACTTTACCTTTAAAGAGTTTAACTTAATATAAAGGCTTAAAAGGTCACCACACATAAAATGTGATGGACACAAAGACCTTTAAACGCAGGCCCTATCTTTATTGCTTTACCCTTCCAACCCTTCATTAACGCCTAATTATACTTCTTTGTAATGTCCTTTTTTTAATATATAACTAACATTCTAAATATGTTTCTAAATAAATTTATCTATTTTACGAGGTATTCAAGAAGATTTTTTATTTGATGATGCTGCTTGATGTCCAGCGACAAATATAACAGTCATAATGCAAAAAGATAGTAACATGTATGTGATGCAATACATTGATTTAGTCAAATTAAAATTCCAGTTAATAGATTCTTGTTTACTAAACCAATGATCGGTGTAGGAAACGTCTGAAATAAATATTGATTGATTTTATTGATTTTTGGTGTTTAGTACCACTTTCATCACTATTGGCTTTTTCATGGCGGACAGTTCTTATTAATGGAAAATAAAATAATTCGAAAAAAAAAAACATTTGTAGCATCAGACAAGTGAACATTTCATTCATATATATATATCTTTTGTCGCTGGGATGCTGTCTCATTGAGGGAAACTCGCATCTCCTTTTCACCGTTAAACGTGTACATGTCTTTTGGTTACTTTTGTCGCTAGATTGCTGTCTCATTGACGTTTAGCCCACATTATCTTTTTGATGCACACTTTATATTTTCAAACATGCAGTTCAGGTGTTATTTCATGTATAATAAAATGAGAAAAGCAGAAGAGAAGATCAAAGGACTTGATAGAAAAAAGAAGAAATGATCTAAATTTTAAAAATGACCTGTTTGGTCGCTCGTAATCGGTTGTCTATAAATATAGTTCCTGTCATTTTTATGAATGTAAACTATAAGTACTGTGTCTTTTCGGTAAAGTTTTTATTCTATTTCATGTCCCGCGCGCGTCTCTCGCGCCAGATTGAGACGTCACGTGACGAGGGTTTATAATAGCGAAAACTTAGCATTTCTATTTCTTTTTAGGTGGAGACGTTGGACAGACAACATGTATAGCGACGGAATACAAACAATGTATTTCTTTTGTCATTGTAGGTAATTGATGTTTTGATCACAGTTCACGAGCAGTGCATGCTTTGGATTTAATTGATCATGTGTACATTTAAAACACGTTCATCGATTATTTTCTTACAATGTACATTTTTCAGCACCAGGTTGTAACACAGATTTGTATTTTAATCTAGGACCAGACATTTTATTGTAGGATTTCACTGAGATTTACGGAGCTAGCAAGCGATTTTTACGGCATTGCAGTTTCTTTTCTCTACGAAAATTCTTGGGAGGTAGATGCAGAACGTTGTTATATGAAGATGTAATACATATATACCCTGCTGACTGCAAATTTTGAGGTCGATTGGACATGTAGTTTCAGAGAAAATCACATAAAATGCATGGGGAATTTTGTTTGCAGAACAGATGTAATAACAATATTAAAGGAAAAGAAAAACGGAGTTGTCGTTCTTCTCCGTTGACAGGATAGCACACAGCTTCATTCAAGGATTGTAAGTGGAGGGAATAAAAAAGGGGGGCCAAAAGGGAGTCCCAGGGAGACATTTTGTGATATAAACGGTACATAAGAATGGTTAAAAACGCAGATTTATAATATAAATCAATTGCTTTAAAAAAGCAAATGTAAACGTTCTTTTCCCCTTTGAAACATGATTGATTGATATGTGTGTGTGTGTTTGTTTGTTTGTTTGTTTGTTTCTTCCTTTCTTTCTTTACTGAAGGTTCCATATTATTGTGTTGCCGTTATTGGTTTGTTTATTTTAAAGTATCCAAGCAACAGCAATACTGAATACAATATAATGCTGAAAGCCTCAGTTTCAAAACTCCACGAGAGGGTACAAGCTTTCGCCGAAGTACAAAGAGATCTCCAGCAAAAACTTCAGCAAACCCATGCTACAAAACACAGAGCTGAACCAGAAGAAAATAAAGATAATAGTAAGGTTATCATAAGTTTTTTTTTTCTATTTTAAGTATGAACATTAAAAGTAAGACATGTATTCGTAAAAAAAAAAAATACTAAAGAGGCTATAAATCTTTTTTTCAGCCATTTGATTTAAGTTGAAAACTATGATAATCTGGCCATACGCTAAATATATAAGTAAGTTCGAAGACTGGATTAATCATTTCAGCTGAGATGAAATTGAAATTAATATTCTCTATATATACTAATATCATAATATGAAAACCGGAATAGCAACTATATTAAAGTAAGCAACGACTAATTTGGAAGCTTAACTGACTATGAACAGACATGTCGAGCTCCTGGGAAAATCTGTAAGATAAAGTATGAATAAGTAATTTTAAACTAGCAAATACTTTTAGGTGGTTGGTCTTTTTTTTTTTTTTTTTGTGTTGTTGTTTCAATATGGTATTGGAGATTTGAAACCCATAAATGATTTGGTTAAGGTTTTTTTCTTCGTGAAGCCATTCATTCAATCCATACCCACACTTAAATCAGTAAAAAAAATGTTTCTTCTGTATTTTGCCGAGACTGAGCAATAAAAATCTGAACCAAGCCATAAGAATATTGCAGGCAGGAATACATGAACGTGATGTTGCCAGACAATTTCACGTCAAAAACTCGTCTTACTGTCCTTACAACAACGGTACAGGCTGCCATGGCAGACAGATTTGCGTCATTAATGTTTCCCATATATTGAAATGCCAAAGAATCGATTGCAGAAAAACTTTAAAAAGTCATAAAGTTTAAACCCAATAACTGCCAAAACACACTGCAATGGTTGAGACAGAGGTACGAAACAGGGCCCATATGCATAAAGCTACTTAAGTTAAGATTTGTTCCGAACGGACGGATTTTTCTACATGTCCTACGATAAATTAGCACTATACGATTGGATATCTTAACTTAATAGAAAATGAAAGGATATGGAGTAAATGTACATGGGACAAAATCGCACACAATACATAGAAAACATAGAAAATTATCAATGAACAGGGCTTTTAAGTAGCTTTATGCATACGGGCCCAGAACTCAAAACAAGTCTAACAGAATTGATTGACCTTTCTAACAATTATTTATGCGTTAGTTACAGACAGTCATTGCCTTTGACGGTAACACATCCCTTGATAAGGGGAAAACCAGGGTTTCAGTGAATACCACATGATTGGAACATTAAAAATGACGTATTCAATTCATCTTTCGAACTGCAAACTTTAATATTTAAGACGGTGAAGTACTGAACGAAAATTATGCTTATACATTTATTATACAAAAAATGCATATTTGAAAATGGGAATTAAAAAGAATAATCTAATGTTGCGTTTTTAAAGTCCATCAGTATATATATTAACATCGTTCTAACTAATATAATTGTCTCTATTTCCTTTAAAGAAGTCCATGATGTATATAACCTGTATCTTTCTTTTTCTCTCTAATGTTTACCATTACTGAAGTCTTATTACAATTATTTAAATTACATGACAACTAGAATTTCCCTTCTAAATCAAACTTACCCACTTTTATCGGATAGAGACACTGTGTATCATCGCCACCGGAAATTGGGTACTAACGAAGCGGAGAGAAATGGAAAAAAAGTAAAAAAGGTAAGAATTCATTCAATTTAAAGCATTTCTACTGATTTGACGAGGGTACCGCATAAGAAATGATTTTCTGATATATAATTCTTTAAGTTATTAGGCCAATAAGTACAAAATTAAGACAAGATTTTGTGTTATACTCAAGAACTTGCCACTTAGTACCTGAAAATTTCGAGGTCGATCGTCCTCTGTCGCCCCATTGGCAAGATATTCAACTGTTTTTCATTATTTTCCAGACACTTTTAGATTATTATAGTGTGGCATCATATTTACTGAAATTTGTTGTCAAAATGATGGTTTTAAAGAATATAGACCATAAGGTCTAGGGTACGGCAACTTGCTCGTGTTGACATATTTACTGTATGGCAACTTGTTTTCAACTGTATGACAACTTGCTAATTTCAAAATATTTATTTGCCGTCTTTTTCAAGAAAATAAAATATTAGGTTCAAATATCTAATTATGCATTTGATAAAAATACAATTCGCTTGACACCATTTAAGATGTATACACAATATAAGGCTTGAACACAGTGCTATTACATCTTTTACATACCTGATGTATACAATATGAATACGGCATATACAAAAGCTGGCAAATGTTGTAACTTTCGGAAAGGCATCTCACTGTTTTACTGACCTGTTGTTATGCCCCTGACGTAGCGTTAAATGTTACCAATGTCCGTCCTACCCGTCTGTTCCGTCCGTCCAGAAAGTCCCAAAAATTGGTTTCCGTTCTCTAACTTTAGTATGCCTTAACCAAATGCTTTAAAACTTACACGAAATGCTTATCACAACAAAACACAGATCAAGTTATAAATTGGGTAGCGTCACTGTTACCGTTCTTGAGTTATGCACTTTTATAAATGAAAAAAAGCTAAATCTGTCGTTTCTGTTCTCAAACTTTAAATTGCCTCAACCAAATGTTTTAACCATACAACATTAGTCAGCATTTGCATATAAGTGATGAACATTTCGGGGATGGATTGTGGGTTGAGGGAAGAAAGGAGGTAAGGGCAGGAGAATTTTTCCGCATTGAATATTTAGAACCATTAAGTGAATAAATTCTCTTTCAACTTTCAGATAAAATGAAATATAAATGAATTATCATTCTCTGCACAAAAAAAAGTGTTGTATTGCTACACCACGGCACCATGTTAAGGGAGGTCTGAGTGCTCACAAACATGTTTAACCCCGCCTCATTATATATGTGTCTGTCCCTGGTCAGGAACATGTAATATAGCGGCTGTCGTAAGTTGCTGCCTGACATATTTGTTTATGATTTTGTCATAAATCAGGCAATTTTGATACGGTATGGGTTTTGTTCATTGTGAAGTGTATAGTGACCAATAGTTGGTCAAATCTATTTCATTTGGACTTTGTTTGAAAGTCCTCTCAGTGAAAACCATTCCACCTCTCCTTTTTCAATTAATGTTATTGTCTTATTTGTAAAAGGCAGATGCAGCCAATATACTAGAATAAAGAACATTAATTTTCTAAAAAAAACTTCATCTCTTAATAGTAAGAAATGAACAAGCTCGGTGGCTAACACTGTTTGAATTTAAAACAATATTAACCTTAGATTAATCATTTTTGGAAAGAATGAAAGAAGAATCCGACACAAGGGATACAAATCCGGCTGTGGCTACGGCATAAACTATTTATATAAACTTTCTACTTGAGAATAAAGATGACCTTGTATGAAGTTTTTTTGGTTGTCATCTTAATATTATATACTTATTAATACAATTCACAAAAGCTAGCATCTTTCGACTTGTAAGTTTAAAGAATTATAATGAAATAACATCTAATAAGGATAGGTTGAAATATTTTTGAATCCTGATGGTGCAATCTCATTAATTCTTTTGGAAAAATCCACGTAAATTTAAATGTTGATTTGATAGCGTTCATTTATTTATTTACCCTCGTAAACAGCTTTGTTAAAATACAGAAATCGGAAAATTCAACGTGAAAAAATAAGTCGGGTACACCTTTTTTCATTCAGGCGTGCTTAAGTTGCACTTTTTTCTTCTTATTAAGAAAAATGATTTCAATTTTAGCATCTATCTAAAGATTAGATTATTTACACACACACAAAAATAGGGCTAACTGTTGATTTTGAAACTCTATGAATTCACATTTATATTCAACCAAACAGATAGGCAGAGATCCATACCTTTGGCTGTGTTTGGATATACGCCAGAGGTGGCCTATGGTTATCCATAGGTACCTTTGGTTTGATATTTTATATATCAAAATATCAAACCATGGGTACCCAAAGATACCTATGGGTAACCATAGGCTGCCTTAGGTGCATATCCAAACACAGCCTTTATAAGTTTCAAAACAGAGAAGGTGTGTTTGAAAACAAATAATCACGTACTGCTATATCCTTTAAGGCAAATGCAAGTCTGACTTGTATTTATTATATAATTTTAACTGGCACAATATCACATTAAAATTTACTGAGAAATATTATACATAGTATGATGAAAATGTACTACTGTAACAATGAAAATTCGGACGAATACACTCCTTTTCACTACCCCTCCATATACTCTTTTAAGTTTAGGCCAAACAGCCTTAGCAACAGTCTTTTATTATTTTTTCCCTGTAAATAAAAAGATTGATTGAATTTACTTACTAAAAAAAAAAAAAAAAAAAAAAATACGAATTATTTTCAATAAGAAACAAGAAAATTAATTCGAAACACAATTCATGATTTATTTCTCCTAATTTTCAATGAAAACAAAGTATTTTCTTCACTTTTCTTTTAACAAATTATTCATTTCAGAAATTAAAAAAATAAACAATGTTGAAGACCGTACCTTGACCTATAATGGTTTACTTTTATAAATTGTGACTTGGATGGAGATTTGTCTCATTGGCACTCATACCACATCTTCCTATATCTATTTAACCCAGCACTTTCTTTATTTTGTCTGTCCGAAGTCACGAGCCTGTAGTTCGGTGGTTGTCGTTGGTTCATCTCTATCATATTTGTTGTTTTTCGTAAATTGTTTTGTTATGAGTTAGGCCGTTAGTTTTCTTGTTGAATCCTTCCACAATTTTCATGTCGGGGCTTTTTATAGCCGACTATAAGGTACGATTTTTCGTTGTTGAAGGCCAAACGATAGCATATAATTGCTTACATACACTTTATTTGACCCTGGTGGATAGTTATCTTATTTGCAATCATACAACATTAAAAAAAAACAGCACCAACAAAAGATGAATGGTCGGGTTTTTTTATTGAACTTACAAAATTTCACCCTGACAACAAATAAGACAACAGTCGTTAGTATTATAACGATATATGAAATGTATTTAGGATAATATGGTTGAAAAAAAACCTTTTTGTCTTTAAAAACACAAAGTCAAATATAGAGGTACGCAACGAAAACTTCTGAACGAAATTAACGGCATATATTTTATAATATTTGATAAGTAGTTTATTTTGTATATTTGTAAGCCGGTAAAGCTTTGATACAGCCAAAATATCGTCACCTGATATTATCTAAACAGTGATTAATTTCATCTTTAAATTACAATATATTGCAAGTCGCCGTACAGACAAAAGTTGTTATTTTGCAATTCGCCGTAAAACGACCTGCAATTCGCCGTACAATAAACAAACAATGTTTTGGTCCATATTCTTTAAAAACATCTTTATGACAACAAATTTCAGTCAATGTGATGTCACACTATCATAATCTAAAAACGTGTCTGGAAAAATAATGAAAAACAGTTGAATATCTTACCAATGGAGCGACAGAGGACAATCGACCTCGAAATTTTCAGGTACTAAGTGGAAAGCTTTGGAGTATAACACAAAATATTGTCTTAATTTTGTGCTTATCGGCCTAATAATTTAAAGAATTATATATCAGAAAGTCATTTCTTAAGCGGTACCCTCGTCAAATCAGTAGAAATGCTTTAAATTGAATGAATTCTTATCTTGTTTACTTTTTTTTTCCATTTCTCTCCGCTTCGTTAGTACCCAATTTCCGGTGGCGATGATACACAGTGAGAGATTTAAGTATAAACTACCAACAGCAAAGCACACGATATGTTTTTAAAAATACGTTACCCATATACAAAAGTTGAAGTACATAAAACTACTGCAATATATTTATTAGGACACATCAGCATAAGAACAAGTAGTGAAGCAGACATACTTTTGGCAGACAGAATAAATGAAGTAAAGAGAACATGCTCGGTCAGGCATTTTGTAAACATACTTTTCAAGGTAAAAACATGTTTATGAGAGAACATTACTGATAAAGAATGTTCATTTTAAGGTTTCCTTTTAAAGAGGGAAAAACTAAATTTGAGTGCATGCAAGCAAGTAGTTTTCCATGATTAAAAGAAAAAGAATAAACCATAAAAATTGGAATTGTGTTGAGGTACGTTTTAAAGGAGATAGCTTAAGAAGAGAAAACATAAGTTTAGCGTCTAGCTAGGGCACAGAAAACAGTAGACAATTGCAGAAGGATACTTTAAAAATATTTCTTCTTAAAAACAAATATATCCCGTATCTGTTTGTATTGCTGTTTTATATCCCGTATCTCATTTCAATTTCGTAGATATCTCGTATCTCGATCATTTCATTGCCGTATGCATACCATATATCATATTTCATTGCAGTATATATATAACCCGTATCGTATTGCATTGCCGTATATATCCCGTGTATTTCATTCATATGATATCTGTCTTGTTATCTTGGCATCGACTACTTACAATTTTTCTAAAAATTAAAACACAATTGATATTTCATTTTTATGAAAAAATAGTATTTAAATTGAAGTTTTTAATTTCCAGAGAAGCAAATCGACGACTGTTGATTTAAGGACTAAGTAGGTAGACCCAGAAGAACTGGAGCTAGATTAGACATTGTTGGGCGATAAAAAAGAGAAAGACCGTGAAGAAGAAGGTAATAACCTCAATCATATGACAAACATTTCACTTTACAACTCTTCAACAACATCCATCCTCTCGTTTGTTGTTGTTCTTGAATGGGTACTTTGGTATTTGGGTACACTGATGGACGAGTATTTAGAGAGTTTCAACAAGTCTCTCTTTTGCACAGACATCAACACTGATACATCGAACGATTAATATTAAGGATACATTATAAATAACATATTTTGGTTTATGAAAACACATGTCTCTTACCAATTTAATTTGTCTGTTTCATTTAAAAAAAAATATAATGATAACATGCATTAAACACTTCTTAATGAGTGAATCCATTTCAAAATAGAATAAGCAACAAAGTAACAAGTGAAAAATAAAAATCTTGTCCAGTTCTAATTGTTATTAGGTGCGCAAATTGAATATATAAAGAAGGGGAAAAAAATCCGATTTATTATGTCTTCCAAGACTGAAAGATGAAGTTTTATCAACAACAGTGGTTTAACTATTGCCTTTCGAATAAATTCTCAATCAGTTTATTAAGCAAAATAGAAAGATGGAAAAGGGAAACGCTTAATTGGCAATTTCTGTACTAAAGACTTTACAAGTCTGAGTAATTGGACAGTCGATTCTTCCCATTCTTTCAGCGTCAAGCGTATCTGGTGAAGCTTGACTGTCCCTCTGGTATCTTTCGTCCCTCTTTTACTCTTCAAAAGTCTTATGGATGCATTGCTAACAGACTGACAGTACCTCATGGGAACAATCGCTAGTTTAACAATTTAAGCATGATTCAAGTTTATAATTATGCGTTGTAATTAAATCATAGTTGCAAAAAGTTAAATCACAATAATACTGAACTCCGAGGAAAATTCAAAACGGAAAGTCCCTAATCAAATGGCAAAATCAAAAGCACAAATACATCAAACGAATGGACAACAACTGTCATATTCCTGACTTGGTACAGGCATTTTCTTATGTAGAAAATGGTGGATTGAACCTGGTTTTATAGCGCCAAACCTCTCACTTGTATGACAGTCGCATCAAATTCCATTATATTGACAACGATGCGTGAATAAAACAAACAGACATAATAGGTAAAAATGTCAAAATAGGGGTACAGCAGTCAACACTGTGTCACAATCTTAATCACAACAAAACAAACAAATATTTAACAAAGAAGCACAAAAAGCGTATATCACATTTAACAACATTGTTCTTTGCTTACTTATTTTGTATTTTATTTATGTATGCCAAATCAACCCATAAAGGATCGAGGGATTTTAAGCAATGGGACCGAATTGTAATTTTAAGATTAACTCTGTAGCTTACATTAAAAACTGACATCAGACAATATTGCCAATCATATTTATATGATAATTTGAAAATGTCAAACTTTTGTTAACTCAACTTTGTATTGATTCAAATACAACTAAGCTGAAGACAATTTTTATCCTTATAATTTCTCTTTGATTTAGACTATCCAGACACGGCAAGAACATCAAACAGTGAATGGTACGCACTCAGTCATATTGAAGAACCACCTAGACCAAGACTAAAGCCATTTTTACTCCGTCAAAAGAAAGACATGAGACAACAAGAGCAAAGCTATCTGGATCCACCAATCATAAAGCCGCTGAATCACTCAACCCACTTCTGCTCAATGAACCAATCAAATCAGTTTCAATTGAAATACCAGATCGCAAACACAGTGATTCTACCATTGAATACTTTCTAATTTCTGTAGGTAGATTTCAACGTTTTAGAAAATGGTTCAAACAACTTTGCTGCTGCTGTAGCCAAGATGCTGAAGATAGTGTAACAGTTTGTTCTTGATTAAATTAGATATTGATTTCTTTTGTTCACTTATTTTGTTGTTATTTTTCCTTTTGTTCATTTATTTAGTTGTTTATTATTTGTATTAAACTTTTGTTTGTTTTATAGTGTATTTTTTTTCATATCCTTGAAAATAGTTTCTATATTTGAGAACAAAATACAACCCAAAACGAAAAAAGTAATGAATATGCAAAAGGCCATCAGTTCCATTTGTCTCAATTTTTCTTTGTTTGCATTTGCATAGCCCCACTCGTTATTCAAAATATCGGATACTAGGAAACAGGTGTTCGACTGTTGATTACGGAAAGCCTCAGCTGTCATCTATTAAGGATTTCCTAAAAGTTAAGCTGAAGCTTTTATTGTTAACTTAAGACAGCCTGATGATGAATTGAGTCATCAAAATACGAACTTTAAAGGGGTATTGGCTTTCAAATTCATGTTAACCGATTTAACTAAAATTCTCATATTTGATTTTTAACATACCAAAACTATATCAAAATTATAAAAAGTCTAAAATAACATACAAGGCATGGGCTCGATAATATGTATTGTGTGTATTTTAGTCTAGACGCCATTTAATTAACTATCGAGTTGACCTCCAAAGACTGCCGACGGTCATATTTATATATACAGTCCGCCAAAAGTTAAGCACCACCTAAATATAACTGGCAATATTTTTTTAACTATTGCGAAAAAATTATTAATGTTTGGTGTTATGAATTGCCTTTACATACACTAAAAAAATCAGTTACGACCAAAAAGATTGAACTCCGATAATCCCGTCAAGCAACTTTATAGTAAAGGTCATCTGCACTTTTACAAATACACTGTTTCGATACCCTTAAATCATCTTCCTACTGTCACGTGTACAGCAGGGGCGGGTCCAGGTGAGAGCGTAATGGGCGTACACCCCTTTTCAAAAAAAAAAAAAAACTATTGCAATCTGCTCATATTGTATAGGGGGCAGGGGATCAATAACAGCAAAACAGCAAATTGATTTGGCTTAAAACAGATAACAAGGAATTGAAAAAGGATAAAAACAGATAACAGTAAATGAAATACTAAAATCATTCGGGTTCAAGACCAATCCAGCATATCTTATTATAATCCTTTGTAATAAATTCCATTTCTATAAACATATAAACATGTGTTTTAGAGTTATCTAGAATTGGTTTACTCAATGTAAGATAATAATTTTGTGTTATCCAAAACAAGTAGACCCAACCCTTGGATCACTATCTTTTGTAGATGATCTACTTTTGAGTAAAAAAGGTCTACAGAACAGTATAAATAAATTTAGTAGTTTCTATGAAAATTGGCAACTTCCTTTAATTGAATATAATAAATAAAACTTAAACCATCATTTTACAGCATATTGCCAAAGGGTAGTTTCATTTCTTTACTACAATGGCAGTATGATAAAAAAATGAGTTAGAATATAAATTCAAATGACTCTTAAAGAGCAATGTTAACCTTATTTCAAGTTTAGAAGACCTAGTAAAAACAAGGCAAGAAAATCCATGTTTTGGTTAAAGCCAAGGTAGCTTCATTATGAAATCTTCCAATAGAAATTTCTAGTAATCTTTTGATAAAGAAGTTCAATTAGTTTTAACTGACAACTCGGAGATATCCTGTTTGAATAGTTTAGCTGCTATATATTTGTTTTCTTGTGTTCATTTCTTTTAGAATTGTAATTTCTTTGCTATATTATGTTTGTTTCTGTTTTTTTGTCACAAGCTAGTTATGTTTATATGACAATAAAAATATTATATGATATAATGGCCATATGTTTTCCTTTGTGTAATTTTAAGAATTGTTCGAATTTAACATTTACATATGGGGATATAGGGAACATTATCCTATATACAGGGAACATTATCCCCATATATATGTGAAAATCAAATTCGAACGATTCTTAATATTACAAAAGTGAAACATATGGTCAGGGATACATGATGAGAATCGGCCTAGGTCCATATGACCTTAACAGAAACACCTTTTTAAACAGGGATGAGTCTGTGTTTCTTATTGTATAAATTTTATACAATACTGAACACACACTCAACTCTGTGATTCTTTTCTAAGAATACACACACTAATTTATTACAAGCATGGGTCAGTTTCTTAAAAGCACCAAAAATGTTGAAAAAGTATTGAATTCCATAACAAAAATAATGGTTTAGGAACGACTTAAACACAATATATAATATTTGATTATGAACTCTATATGTTATACTAGACAGACACGATTAGGCACGGACCATTTGACGGTCCACATAAAAAGACCAGACTCCCCAAAAAAAAGTCAAATGGTCCGTGCCTTAGTCGGTTTTAAACTTGTATGCTCCAGTGTACCATGAAACAGCCAGGATGACAACTGTAGGAACGTTAATTCCGAGAGGCCAGTCAGTGTTGCCTCACCCTCACGAAAAACCACAAAATAGCGGAGAAGCAGCAGATAAGAATTTTCCAAACGACAAATTCCTATAAGCACCATGACTGAGACCACTCTTGAAAGCAGATATCATCCGTTTGATGACAAATTATTGTCTTCTTGAGAGAGTAGCTAGGCGATATTAAAAGAACGTTGGAACTTACAAATCACGAAAGAAACTTATCGCCATGGAAATGCAAAACTTTAGACTGAAGACAAACTTAACGTGAACCAAGGCACCAGACACAGGGTAATATATCCGATACACCGAAAGGGCGAGTACATCTTACTTCACAGCTACATCCTTCGTTTTGCTCATGCAACTACACATTAGGTGCTAAGTCTCATTCAGTACACTGACGTCACATTCAATTAAGAGAACGACAATTGGAAGATATCATTCGTCATCCGTATAACAGGCATTTCAAAACGTTCAAATTTAAATGAACTTCCTTTTGTTATCTTATCAAGATATAGAAGAATGCAGTGTAATATTAAAGTGCTCAAGATAAATTTGGGATTCGATGACATCATAATCCTAAGAACTATGCCGCTTTAAAATAATAAATGATAATGTTAATCAGAAACCTCTAAATCTTGTCGATACTAATACTTTTTTGCATTAAACCGGTCATGCTTTCTCTGTTTGTCTGACTGTAGAATAATCTGTTGGACGTGTATAAATCTGAATACTGTATTTTGTAGTTGTAATTCTCTTTGAACTAGCTTTCAGTAATTTACATAAGTTTTGATCGATACTTTATGAAATTTATTTGTTGGTTGTTTTGTTTTATCATGTCGAATTCAGAACTGATTTTTACATTGTTATATTGTTTATTTGTGTCTCCTCTATACTACTTATAGCTACACATAGTGCACGTTTTTCTCACTGTTGAAGACCGTACGGTGACATGGCTGCTCACATCCGCGTCGTTTTGGTCCGTGTTGGATATAGCTGTCTCAGTCGCAATCATACTAACTCCTGTTATATTAATATTGAGCAGTTGAGGTATATTATTCAGTTTCGTTACAGTTAGGAACATTTAATTTTAATATTGGTAAAAATAAGGATAATATATTTTGAACATAAACAAGCTTCAGCTTTTTGCAAGTAAGAAGATTTGATACATTTTTTGAAGCAATGTGAATGACGACGGAATTCAAAGCAATAAAGTTTACTTTTGTCTCGCATAATATTAACATGGCAACCAACTCCATTGTTTTTTGGGAAATCAGCATTTTTACATTTTGCAGTTTTCTCTCCAAAATGAAATCGAAAAAGTAAATCGGTATACATCTTTTGAACAATGGAATGTTTATATTCAATAGAAAAACAATAGTAATTTTTAATCAGTGTTTAATATTCATAATAACCTCGATATATATACAATTTGTATAATACCTTCACTTTCTTTTAATAAACATTTTGTACTTTGATTCGACAAATATTCTTTATATTTGTATTTCCGAAACGTATGCATGTCATGTCTATTCAAACTTAACGCCTACACCAATCAGCTTGTCTTTTACCTGTTGGTGTAAAATGGCTTTGTTTCTGCGGCAACTGTAAATTGTGTTTTGTCAAAGCTCGACACTTTTTTTATACAAGTAACTTGGAAATGAAAGTACGCATATTGAGATTTGCATTTCTTTACTCCATGTATTGTAAACTCTCGCTCACAGAAATGACGTACTACCAATTCATTTTGCTCCTTTTCCTATTGAATTTGACTCCGCATCCAAAGCACAATATTGCCCTCGTTTGAAAAAGATAAATGATGTCAAAGGTTCCTCAGCTTTATCCAAATGGTCAATTGCATCCAGAGTTGTTTGAATGCTCCTTGAACCATCGGACGTCTCTCTTCAACCAAAGTTGGTTTAGATTTATCTAATGGGGTTCTTCCACCTCTCCTTGGTTTTTCACTTTTCCTTTCATCCCTGAACGGATACCCCAATCAATAGATTTGTTGTGTCAACATCATGTTTTTCCTTCTTTCGCCATTCAATAAACTTTTAAGGCAGCCATAGAATTCTCCTGCTGCTATTGAATGTGCACAAATTTTAATGCTGTATACACTGAACAGTTGTTACATTTAATTTTACCAGAAGTTTTACTGCCGTGACCAAATGGGGTTCAACATTCTCTGTCTTTTGAGAGTGTCTAACATATACCCTTCGAAGCCTGGCGTTTTAAGTATCGAATCTTGTGATTGTAGGAGACCTTCTGCCTTTTCAAACATCTCTTTGAGTAAATCTTCCGATATACCTGGAATTTGTAATTGATAATCATCGTAGGAAATTCCTCGTTTTGATGAAACATTTGGACGAGTTTCTGGCTTTGGTAATGAGTGGTCAGATTTGCTCCTGTTTTCAGCGTGCTCGTTTATTAGTAAAAACTTATCTAACAATTTTCTTCCCTGGACATTGGACTTCCAAAATTGTTTAATTACTTGTTTTCTTTCATCTGCGTTCAGCCCATTCCAAATATGTCTCTTTTTCTTAAATAAGTATGTGTGGAAGCCAAATCATATGGTCCATTGGCATAAATTGCCATCTCAAACTCCTGTTGCTGACAGGTAACATACTCCTCCACTTTACGATTGAAAACTGGCAGAGTGACTTTACCTGATCTACCAACCCAGTCCTTAACGTTGTTGTTTGTGCTTTCAACTCGGTTATTACTGAAATGACCATCAAGTTGTGCTTGGTCGGTGACTGCTTTGATGAGGTGTGATTTGAATTTTCAGACTCGTTTGAAACAAACCATGCGTGGAATGTAGGTACAAGATGGTCCCAAGTAGTTTTCAGATCTCTTAGGCGACTATCAAACTCCGATGTGGTCTCGCTATCAATAAGGCCTTTCTGGTACAACATGGAATCAACATTTGTGCCAAAGATGTCGGAAACTATATGCCTTATCGCAGGTGTTGCTGACTTCATTTCTTTCAGTTTATATTCAATATTTTCTTTCTTATGGGAAACACACAACAAGTTTACGAAAGATTCTGAAGTGAAGGATACCGCAATAGCATTCATTGTCGCCTCATCACCATCTGAACCAATCGCCTGCATTTGGTATCTAAAATTTGGAATCATACGATCAAGTGCACTAAAAAATCTAAGATACGAATTTTCATCACGATGTGTATGGACAAAAGTTGGTCCCATTTCTAATGGGTGTCTGTCTTCCTTTGTATTTGCCGGAAGCATGGACAACTCTTAAATTTTCAAAGCATGTATTGGTAACATAGTAGTTTCCGATATTGAAGGTAGAGTCAACCGAAAAAACAGAAAAATGAAGTTGATGAGTACAAAAGGTATCTAAATCCATCAATTGTTTTCTGAAGCCAGCACATATTGTAAACTTTCTCCATCAGCTGCAAGTTCATGAACAAATGTACTTTCGCGTATCTGTGCTACCAAGTGTGTCAATTGGTCAGTCTTTGTAGCAGCCTTTGTTGATGATCTAATGTTGTAAATCTGTTGTAAATTACGTGGTTCTGAAGAAGCGGAAGAACTGTATAATGGTCCACCAGCGTCATCAACAAGCTTCTTGAATAACTGTCGTGGTTTAGTTTCTCGTGTTTCTTCTTTTATGTTATCTAAAACAGATAGATCAGTCTTGAAAATGGTCGAGATTGAGAATCTTTTGCATTTCCATGTGCTTTCATGACTATATCTCCTCTTCACTGTCTCTGTGTATGTACTGAACAACAGCGTACCTGGATTTGATGTTGTATTTAGAAGTAGCAGTAGAAATTATGCGCTGAAATGAAACTCCGTGTTCGTTATATGTAGCTTGGTGTGTTCCGTATTGACGCCTAAGGTAGTGCGTGTATGAAGACTTGTTACCTGGAACAACATTCTCTATTCTACCATCTCTGATGTCTACCCTGTAATAACTTCTAGGGATGCCGTGTTCCATACACCATTGTCATCAGCATAAATTGACTTCTGGTCCACCTCATTTAAAATCAACAATAAAACCGCATTATACCGTACACCTATTGGTTTCTTCTTGCAAATAAAGTCATTATCTACCTCCCCAAAGCAAAGCTTAAAAATCTCTTTTGCAGTTAAACTAGTTGACGGTGTTGAATATATAGGTATTGTATTATGAAATTCTCTAACAGCCTTGTGAATACCATCTGATGACATCAAATCAGGTAGGCTATCTTCACTAGATTCAGATGAGATTTGAATTGCTGTTTTCACTGGAGTTTTCAGTACTTTTTTCCTTTTTGTTTGTTTGTCATCAGCTGTAACATCTGGTTGCTGAGAAACTAATGGTTGCAAAATCTCTGGAAAATGCGCATCCACTATCTGAATTTCATCATCAGTTGAAACCGGTTCTAGAGGTATAAGTGGCTTCAAAGGAGTAGAACTACACAACGGGAAGCTTATGCTAGCTATAGGTTCATCAATACTTTCTATCTTTAATCTTTTACTGGTGAAAATCCAGCTGATTCCCCTACAGAACATACCGTTGAAATAAGATTACAACAATTGACATCAGTTTGAAAGCAGACTTTTTCTTGGTTAAATGGCCATACGATAACTTATAAATGCTTATACCTCTATCATTTGAATTCTGGTGTAAAGTTGTCCAACCTGTATGAAATACAGATCTTGTGTTCACGCTTCGCTTTTAAGTAATAACGCATGTTATCATGGACACAGGATCTGCTTCTCGTTCATAAAAAGTTTTATACGAAAAAACGATCGGAAGTTAAACTTATTTGTTCATGACTTGCGAGTATTTTCCTTTAGATATTTTGGTGAATCAGTTGTACTTTCTTTGGAAATCATACTACATCTTCTTATTTTTACAAGCGTCGGAAAACTCATCATTCTAGTATTTCATGATTTGGTTCAGTATACCCTGAATGTTCGGTCAAAACAATCTTCTGGTTTCCAAGATCGTATTTTGGTATCATGTGAACTAAATTAAGAAGATTGAATAAGAAAGGAAATGTGTCAAAGAGACAACAACCAGACCAAGGAGTATAAAACAGTCTAGCCATATTTAATGAAGCGAAGGATCCGCACCCACAGGCGGGCTTCAGCCAGTTCCTTTACAATGCATACTTAGTTAGTTTTCTCGTTTGAACTGTTTTACATTTGTCATTTCAGGGCCTTTTATAGCTGACTATGCGGTATGGGCTTTGCTTATTGTTGAAGGCCGTACAGTGATCTATAGTTGTTAATCTCTGTGTCATTTGGTCTCTTGTGAAGAGTTGTCTAATTGGCAATCACACCACATCTTCTTTTCTATATTGTTCAGCGAAATGAACGCACACTCAAGTTTGAAACATACAGATGAACCAAAATTGAAATAAAAGCATACAAGACTTTGTATATTTCTTATTTTATAACAAAGGCTAATGGTTCCCGACTTGAAACAGGCGCAAAATGCGACGAAATTAAAGATGTTTTATAAGATCGCAACCCTTCCCCTTTACCTCTAGCCAATGTGGAATAAACAAACCCATAGCGATCACAGGCGCTTATGGATTGGATCCCCTTTTTATTTTTGTGTTTATCTTTTTTAATTGAAAATATTTTTAAAGTGTTCAAGGGCTTGTCAATGCGTTTTAACAATATAAGTATAGAGGAAATATATAACTACTTGTATTGTTAAAAAGCACTGACAAGACCTTTAACCCTTCAAATAAGTTAAAATAGGTTAATAAAAGTTGAAATATAAAAAATATTTTCATACTAGACAAAGTGATGCCCCACACTCCACTCTGAAGTAACTGTATTATAACAAAGTCAATGTAGGACTTTCTTTGAGATATTATTGTGTCTGGGAGACACAGATGATGCCCCCCACAGATGCAAAGTGTTATTTGGGAAATGTTATGCACCTGTTATGCATGTATATACTCCAAAAAATGACAAAGTTCAACTATCTCCCAAAAGAGCAAATATTAATAAAATCAAAACCCTGACCACATGCACAGTCACCTTTAATATATGTACAAACAGCCAGCAAAGTGAAAACTTCCTAGCATTGAAACTGTAGGAGGAGTTATCCGGAAACGCTATGCACCTCTTGCAAGTATATACTCCAAAAATGACAAAGTTCAACTATCTCCCAAAAGAGCAAATTTTATTGAAAATCAAAACCCTGACCACATGCACACCTTCAATATATGTACAAACAGCTCGCAAAGTGAAAACTTCCTAGCGTTAAAACTGTTGGAGGAGTTATCCGGAATAACTATATACCTATAATGGGACGGACGGACGGACAGGGGCCCCCCAACTTTTAGTTGTGGGGCATTAAAGGGGTCCATTCCAAAAGCACCTGTGATAGCGATACGCTCAGAAGTCCGAGTCTGATGTTAGAAAAGGTAATCGAATTATATATGCGAAATGACAGAGCAACTAGCAGTTATACTGGCGTGTCCGCTCCAGACCCAAAATAATTACCCGATTGATGTTGCAAAATAAACTAGAAATCGGTCTAAACTTTGTATGTTTCAGTGATGGTGTCACAGTTAACCCTGTAAAGCATGTTCTATCTTTGACAGTTGACTATGTGCATTGTTGTGTATACACATTCTTCCGGGTAAATTAAAAATGGTACTGCGTGTGAGCAAAACTTTTACCCACGCCAAAGGCAATTATAAAAGAACATAGTTCCAATGTCCCCGAGTTGCACATATTTCGTAAATATATAATCTCAAAATAAGAGTTGCACAACGGCATGCTTTTGTAAATAAATTAAAAGAACGTAGAATAAATATATATCACGCGTCGGTAACTGACAGGAATCGTAAACGGCATACATCGCCATTATCTATTTACTGTACAATTGTCACCGTCAGAAAAATGTGTTTTAATGCGAAAGATATTCAGAATTTATTTAACATGGATATCTACTCACCGAGCTATAGTCATATATTGCGGTGTCTTCTGCAGGAAGATCGCTAAAAGAAAAATAGACGACCGTTGTTAACAAGTTAAAGTGACGAGACAACTTTAAGACTAAACAACACAAGTTTATTGTCATCAGCTCAATTCAGGGCTTTTGAAGGCAAGGGCCATGGGGCCAATTGCCCATCAACATTGAAAAGGGCCCTTTCTCAAATTTTATATGGAATATTAAGGAAAGGCCCACTTTATTTTGAATTTCAATAAAAAGCTGAAAATGGCCCTTCCATAAAAATCCTTCCAAATCCATGGCGTATACTAAAGTTATATTTGCAAAAGTGCTAAAACTAGATTACAGGATTTTCAGTATTACCATTCATGAATGATCTATGTTCGTGGAAACGCTTAACAATAACAAATCGAGAAAATGTAATCGCTTGGACTCAATTTTTCCCCACCAAAGTGACTATATATATATATATATATATATATATATATATATATATATATATATATATATATATATATAAAAACAGTTTACTTAATTAAGGAATTTGGGGCAACCATTTGAATATTTGATTTGGTGGCTGGGAGAGGGGTTAGACGATTGACCTATAGACCTTCCATTTTCATCTTGCCGCTACCTACGCATAAAGTTGTGAATGGAAATTGGAATGCATCAACAAGACAACAACCCAACCAACGAGCATAAAACAACACAAGGCCCAAAATCCCACACCCGGAGGCGGTTTGCATGCATATTTTCCCGTGACTTTGCCGAACGAAAACTTATTTGCTCTATTGTACATAATTGTTTCTTGCATTTTATGTTGCAAATATTCATTAACTTTCTGTCTTATGCAAGTAGCAAGTTTTCTTTTAGTTTCAGCTTTACCAGGATAGACTAGGATATTTATTTTAAGATCTTCATCAATCCCACCCTTTGGAGGGATTGGTTTTACCTCAATACTTTTTCAAACTTTTCAGAAACAAACTAAATGACAGTGCATTAGGGGACGACCATTTGATTTTTCAGAGCGAAAAAGGGTGGGATATTGATGAAGATCTTGAAAATGAATATTCCGGTCTAATCTGGCAGTAAAGCTGAAAATAAACCAAAAACTTGCTACTTGCATTACAACAACAGGTGGATGGTCAGTGCCAGGGACCTATAATACATTACATGTATTATAAGTCCCTGTCAGTGCGTAGCGGGATTAACCATTGAAAAGATCTTAAAATATATCATACCTTTGTTCGTGCTTTTCATCCATACTGCTTATAATAATCTTTAACATTAAAATGTGTCTGAGTTCGGAATATATATATATTTTATATATATCAAGAAATAGTCACGTGATCAACACCCTTCTGTGGGAATATGGAACTTCAAAGGAACTTCAAAGTGATTTGAAAAGCAAGGTCGTAAATCAAACTGGCATCGATCAGTTTTTTGATTGATTTATGTTTGAAGCAAAGAGGCTGGGTCTGAATAAGTATATTAAGTTTTGAAGTGCCGGTAACAATCAAAGTAAATCAGTATAATTTCAATCAACGAAGTATTTTAAAATCAATAGCAAATAATTTCAAAAGATATATATATATATATATAAAGACAATAAGGCACATACACTAGTGATACAATATTGTATATGTCTAAGTATTTTATGATCTTTTAAAGTTTTGTTTTAAATAGATAAAAAGAATAATTAAAGTGATCCGTAATTTGATTTCGTTTCGTTTCGTTTCTTTTCTTTTCGTTGGTTCCTATTTCGTTTCGTTTCGGTTTATGTTGATTTCGTTTCGTTTTGTTTCTTTTCGTTTCTTTTCGTTTCGTTTTGTTTCTTTTCGTTTCGTTTTGTTTCTTTTCGTTTCTATTTCGTTTCGCACTTTATAGGCACCCCTGCCCCGCAGCTCAGACACCATTGGCCTCCAGGTACTCGTATTAATGTTCGAACATTGGTCCGTCGACTTCACAGATGCAACCTAAGAGCACGTCGTGTTGTCAAGAGACCTGCCCTAACAGCCAGGCATTGTATAATCAGGTTTCAATGGGCTAATGACCATCGACGCTGGAACATGAGAAGCTGGCAAAAAATTTATTGGTCAGATGAGTCAGTTTCTGTTACGACCAATAGACGACAGAATACGAGTTTGGCGGGAAAATAAAACTGCCTATGACCAAAACAACATTTGCTCAACGACTGCATTCGGTGCTGGTGGTGTTACAGTATGGGGTTGCTTCTCATACCGTTGTAAGCTGGTATGCATATTCTGCAAGGTAACATGAACAGACAGACATTCAAGGATTTGGTGCTTAGACACATTGTAGTCCCTCATTTTGATAATCACCCACTTGCGTCAAGACCCTTGTACATAGACGACAACACAGGGCAAAGATTGTAACCGAGTACAAAGAGCAAGAAGCCACTGACACTATCTTTTGGCCTTCAATGTCTCCAGACATGAACCCTATCGAACATGTCTGGGATGCCATTGGCAGAAATCTCAATTGCAGAGATCCACCACTGCAAAATCTTGGCGATTTAAGAGTGGCAATTGTTGATGAATGGAATTGATTTCCTCAACTAAAATTCAGAATGCTTGTACAGAGTATGAGACGCCGTGTTATGGAACTGTACCAGAAGAGAGGTGGTTACACATCTTATTAACTCAAATATTGACATTAAATTTGCCGAACATACCAAAGATTATTTGTAGAGAATTTTAATGATATAGGGTGATTAATTGTTGTAAAAAAATAAAATCACAGTGAAACTTAAATTCCGTTTCTAAATTTGTGTAATTTGCACTATTTCTATGAACGCAAAATTTAAATGCATAGAACCTGCATAAGAGACCAAACTTAAGTTTATGGTTTGTTTATGGTATATGTTAGCAAAATTGCTACAAGAATGTTTTCTCTTTTTCAAGGAATAACTGATTTTTTAAAATGGAAAAAAATTTCGATGCAATAAAAATAGGTGGTGCTGAACTTTTGGCGGACTGTATATAAGCGATATAAACATAAATTTAGATATAAATAGATAGCGAACTCGTGCAATTGGATTTTTCTAGACTTGTTTAATTTCATATTATAGGTTAAAGATATATGTTAATTATCGCTTGTACCTGTATACGAATGAGTTTTAGTTGATTTGAATCAGTCAAAAAAATGATTTACCTTTGTTTCACTTTCAATGTTGACATTCTTTTCCCTTTAATAACTGAACATGCACAATTCATGCATAATCCATCTCTAGCTAAGGGGTTAAATTGAAGGTCACATGAATACAGATTCAATGAGGTCAAGTTATTCACTTGCAAGTGAATAATTCACTATCAATGTTTCTTAGCTAATTTTGACAAAATTGAACCATACTGGCTGCTAAAAGAGAATGATTATTTCACTATTTAACTTTCATTAATGATTGAACAAACAAATTGTGATAGTATAATGATAAGCCACAATGTTGTGATAATATATGCCAATATTACATGTTATGTTGAGTTTAAAGTATATGATGATCTACGATATGAAATTGACATTACACGGTGGTAACTTGCAACTGGATAATGTTCAGTCATCTACTTCGATTGCCATGATAACAAATAAAATGAATAGCTAGACTTGTTATAGACAATAACTGTTTAGTGTCTTTAAATATCAGCTGTATTTGTACGAGGCTCAGAAACAGGTGTAATGCGAGCTTCAGCCAGCTATTTATCCTGCAATTGGGTGTTTTATCATACATTAACAGCCCTACAGATATCGCTAGCCTGTATCTGTATACTATACAGATATCGCTTTAAAGCTCTGTCCACTGCCGGACTACGTTTGTGTATTGCTGTTGACGAGTGTTGTATGAACCTACGTGACCTCAGAATGTGTATTGCAGTCGCATTCCAATGACGTATTGGTTGACCTTGTGTGAACTTTAGATTAATTTACGATCTGTTTGTTTTCAAGCATTTCTTTAAAGCAATATAAAATAAACCCATTTCTTCTAACAAACAAACATGAACAGCAGGATTAACTCCATTTTCTACGGCGCCAATCTTCAAGTTCAAAATCAAAATCAACCATGCAACAATGTCATTGAGAGTTCAAAATTCTGAAGCGTAGGACAAATCATACACTTTTGTTTTAAATCAGACAATGTTTTGGTATTTATTTTTACTGTTGAAATTAGTTATGTTATAATAAATATTTATTTACTTTGAGCGATGTATTATTGTTGACCATGCAAGCTTCTTTTTGGCGTATCCATCAGCTGATTGTGTGATTTTAAAAAAATATTACTACGTCTCAAAGGTTAAATAAACAGAAACTAATATATTTTAAATCGAAAATGAATGCAATGAATGTGAGTTTTTCTGTCTTTCAAAGCAAAAACAATTTACAAAATCAATTGCAGGATAAAGACAATAACTGTTATATGTCTTTAAATATCAGCTGTATTTGTACTCGGTTTGAAACAGGAGCTGTTTTCTGCTCTTTGGTCAGGTTGTTATTACCGAATTTATGCTGAATCATAAATTATATTATTTCATTACAAAATGTATCTTTATGTACGTTCTAATTAGATTTTTTATCTCTTGGGAACAACAACACTCTTGGATTTAATATCAAAAAGTCCAAACAGCATGGACGTAGCAAGGCTCTATGTGCACTGCACGCAGAATCTGTCGGCAAGGGGTGTTGGCCGCTTAATACCCCAGTGGGACCAGGGCAGAGCCTGGTAGCTAAGACTGGTAGGAAGATATGAGGGTATTGCAAATTCAAAGAATAATTTTGATGTTAGAAATTTATCCGTTCTGTTTTATTTTCTTTAGAATTATATGTAATGACAAGGTCTCGTTTTACCTCGATAAACGAACAGTGCACATACAGCCTTGCTACGTCCATGCTGTTTGTATCGTATTTTTAAAGATGTAAACGCGAACATTTTATTTGTATTTGTTATACAATCACACAATTTTCAGCATGTCACAATGTACATATTTTATGTTCCATGAAAGTTTTCTGAATAATGTGCTTTTTAGATTGTAGTTCTTATATTTATTTGTAATCGATTACCTGTCAGTCAATCAAGTTTATGCTGCTTACATCTTTAAAAATATGATACAGTTAATTTTTGCGTGTATTTTCCCATTTAGCGAAAAATTATACAAGCCCATTTTGTCATCAAATCGGAGAAAAAAAATATACTGTAAGTGAAATAGTTTATGATGACAAAAGCTTGTTGTGACTTTTTGGGAAGAAGATCTACAAATGGAAAGTTCAGAATATGAAAATTGAAATCATCCCTTCTGTGGTAATTAACCGACCCTAACTTTTTAATTTCTATGTTTAAGACTGGTCCATGTCATTTTTGCTTTTTTTCTGCTATGTTCCGACATTCTTATTTATCAATCATGATTGAGTGTACTGCATGACAAATGTTCTCTCTCATAAACAACTAAAACTGGTGACAATATAAAACTTTACTTTGTAAAAACTGTATGACAATGAGAACACTAACAATATACAGATCTAACATTAAGATATAACAAACTTTACAAAATTCTTAATCAACAAGAAAATGTATAAAATCTGTTGTTTACCACACTATGAGTATATAACTTCAATCTACCAGGCTTGAATGAGCAATAATTATAAACACAATGTAGCACTGATTTATGAATATAGCTGCCCCAGTGCATATGGCTTAGTGCCAAATAAGATTCAGTAATGATCCTATAGAATAGCTTCATGGGATGTAACAACTAGAACATTATAAAAAGCTATGTTTCTTGAAGAAGACAGTATTAAATGACCGGAAACACCAAAAATTTAGTTGCAGTGTTATAATATATAAAATTCACTTCCATACCTTTTTTTCTTAAATACACAATAATTCTATCTTTTCAATTTAAAAAAAAAAACAAAATACATTTTGAAACATAATGTCAGAAATATCCAAATATATAAAATGTTTATACATAAAATACAATTGTTTCATTAAAAAAAAAATCTGATAAAAAACATATATTCCTGTCAAAGGTACTAGTATCTATAGAACACTTCACTCAAAGAGAACTACAATTTTTATGGTAATTAGTTTAGTAAGTTACTCAATAATTCTTTAATGATCCTTAAATTTTGTGCAACCATCCCCTTTAAGCCTTTGTTAGCTTAAAAAAGATTACGACAGTGACCTTTGATATGTATAGTACTTCTGATAAAAAAATAATTAGAGCATAAAAATTTCACCAAAGAAAAAATATGGTTGATATATATATATAAAAAAATGCTTTAAAAAGTAATAACCTGCAACAAAACACTCTTAACAAGACATTATAGTGGAGAAGTCTTACATAGACTTGGCCTAAGGCCCAATACAATTAAATTTATTTTGAATAAAAAATGACCAAAATATTGGCAACAAGAATAGTGTGAGTATATAATGGCAAATGAGACTAAAGTATGGAGTAAATCATGAAAACATGATCATCAATAATTGTCTGACATATACAGCTGCATTTCCAAGGTAACTTCTTTAATAATAGTCTGACACATATGGTTTCATATCAAAGGTACCCTCCCATGTTGGACGACAGTAACACTTCACACGTTCTATTGTTGGTGTTAAATCTCCTACCCTGTAAAAACATAAAAAGAATAAACCACAAACTCCAAACAGAACTGCATCATTTCATTATATCAGCGTTATTTGAATAATTACTGTGTACCGGGGTATTTTGATTTTAACTATTTCATCAGTATGTCATTTCACAAATTGCAGATTAGACCAACTGCAACACTTTTTTCTGAATTCCTTGAAAACATGTAATGTACAGCTACCTATTGGTTCAAAAATATCTTTCAGGTGTGTATTTGCTTCATGAAACAGGAAATTCCAGTGAGATAAGAGTCTATGCTCAATGTTGAAGTCCTTGCCATGACTTTCAAATGAAAAACAGCAATAAAACTACTCTTTCTTTGCCTTCTGGTTTTTCATATGCAAATTTATACTCTCTTTTCAGTTGAATTATTTTTACTCTACTCCTTCTATCATACTTACTTCTCTTTATTATCAAATATTCAACTTCTAAATACCAAAGGTTAAATTGAGGCGATTTAAAAACATTGGTTGTATTTGATTCAACTACAATTATATATGGACAAAGGAAGATAACTCCAATTTTACAGATTACTTTACCAATGACATCATTGATATTTTTAGAACAGATAATATTAGATTACTGCACCTTGCACAAGTTATGTAATTTTCTTGAAAAGTATAACCTCATTTTAAAACTTGAATATCCAATCATATATTTCAATGATAAATTTCTGGAAATGTTCATGGATAGGATGTTTAGAATGTTATGATAAATGCACTATATTTTGTGTATCTCAAAAGTAATGAAAAACCTTGGAAGATTTAGAAATCAAGTCAGTACCATAGGGTTTTGATTGCATTTCATGCAATCTTTACCCAAAAAAAACAGAAGTTGTCCTTTAAAATTGTAATTGACCATATCTAAAACATTTTTTAGGTGTCTGCTGAAGAAAATGAAAATATTTTTGCTGTTGCTTGATAATACAACTTGACTGTAATAATAAGCTGACACGAGTGCCACTGATGGGTCCAGGGACAGTCCATTCTAACGGGACTTGTCTCTATTAATTTTAATAAAATAACTAAGCCTCCCGTGTAAAGCTACCACCCAACAATAAACTTAGTTTCGTATCTCTGATATACGAAGCTATAGTAGTTATTTGCATATTTCAAAGTACATTGTAATTTAATATTTTTCAATATAAAATCTGATTAATAGCCATCTACATGACAAAAAATATAAGATTTTAATAATGTTAAATTATTAAACTGAGACATATCGTTTTGAAGAACACTCCAGTCATGTAAAAGGGGTTACATGTTAAACAAGATGGCGGCCATTCGAAATTTACTAACAAAATACCTCAAAGTTCAAAGGTCTATATTTTAAAAACTTTCCAAGAAATCTTTTCAAAAACAGCATTTTGCAATGACAAAATGTATAAAATTTCATAAAAATGTTACTTCATTAAACTTGAACATATAGTTATGAAGAACACTTGGTAAATGTGAAATGATTTGCTATGAAGTCATGTGACATCAGCGACGGCACAGTTCTGTCTGCAAATTTGTATAGACATTGTTATAAGTGAACAGCCCCGTTAGTATAGACTGTTCCTGATGGGTCTAATGAAGACAAAACACATGTCTTGCCTAATACTCAATTATAACATGTCTGGCCCAATACTCAATTATAACATGTCTGGCCCAATACTCAATTATAACATGTCTGGCCCAATACTCAATTATAACATGTCTGGCCCAATACTCAATTATAACATGTCTGGCCCAATACTCAATTATAACATGTCTGGCCCAATACTCAATTATAACATGTCTGGCCCAATACTCAATTATAACATGTCTGGCCCAATACTCAATTATAACATGTCTGACCCAATACTCAATATAAGATTGGTTTGATTAGTTTTTGCTAGTGCTTCAATTAATAACATGACTGGTTGTGTTCAACTTGTAGGCAATATTTATTAAAATAGGTGCTGGATAATCAGATAAACTGGAACAGGCTGCATGCTACAGACTAAGGGTTTCAAAATAATACAAACTATATATAATATAAATGAATTTTACAAATGGTGATAGTATGACTAAGTTTAACAGTATTGGCTAAGATTGCTAAGTTTTCCCTGTTTTTTTTTTTGTGAAACTGAAAAAGTCCCAACTTAATTTTATTCATTTATTCAAATAAACTGGAAATAAGTTGATTGATTATTTGGTGTTAAAACACCACTTTCATCACTATGGGTTATTTTGTTGTGCAGCAGTCAGTTTTTATTGGTAGAAGAACCCAGAGAGAACCACTGACCTTCTGCTGGAAAACTTCCATTCCAAATCAAGTAAGATTGGAGTCAAACACACCTGCCATGTGCTGGGTCCGAACTCACAACCTCAGAACCTCAGTGTTGATAGGCTAGTGATACACTAGATGAACTACTCTGACCACTCAGTGTTGAAATAAAGCTAACTTTTCTGTTATTTGTCTAGACACTGATGGAGGTATATTGATTGCATATTATGGATGAATAATGTTGCTGTAAATTATGCTTAGATCTGTCAATTATCAATGTGTTAAACAGATCAAGGAGACCCAATTTTTAAATCTATGTTTATTACTATCCAAGACGTCAAAACATTTCTAAATGAATTGTGTTTGCAATGGTTGGACATTCACATAAAACTTCAGGTTCTCACATTTTTACTTAGGAAGTACAAAGATTGAAAGAGATACAATATCAAATTACTAATTATTCTTTAAGTCTTGATTTCAAAATGATTAAAGGAAAAGAAAAATAATTTAAGGATGATATTTTAATTTATAAGTAAGTGGTTGTAATTAAAAAACTTGACAGTCAGATACAGAATGCATTTTTGGGCTCATCATTTAATTAGTCCAGCTTGCATTGACCAATATCATTCATGATTTCATGTGACTTAAGTTTTTTTTCTATGAACTTTCCTTATATTAATTACTATCCAAGATGTGCACTCTAATTACCACATACTACTTTTGGCAAGGAAATGAAAAAGAGAGAAACTGTTACTGACAATGAAACATCTGTCCACCAAATCAAAAGTTAAAAGAGATGAATAAAATAAATGCAACCACATAGACATGTAATGTCTAGCAACAAACCTAATTTGTTCTTAAAATACTGCTTAATTAATAGCAATACATTTAACACACTAGGTCTAAAATGAAGCCAACCATGACTTAACTTAAAAGGACAATTATTACCTTTTAATATGGTATAGCAAGCCTATCTAGAACATTAAGATTAGGAGGATTTTTGTTGGTAGAACTTTTAACTATACAGATAGTATGTACATGTATATAGGTATAGATATGTATTATATTTCTGTATATACCCCTTTAATCAGAATCTATGGCTAGCATGGAGATGAATGAATCGATTACATATTAAAATTAAAACCACTCCAACTGATTTAGAAATAGCAGTGTCCTCCCCAGAAATATAAATCAGCAAGCTAGTACTTATCTGCTTGTACTTTTTTTTTGGTTTAGGGTAAAAAGATTAGGTTCAACATACAGCTATTTTTAAAAAGTAAACTAAATTTAACAAAAAAAAAAATGAAGAACTACAGAAAGTTGGCTTCTGTGACAACATCATTGTCTATAAACAGGTAATTATATGACATGATAAATACATTTTGATTTTCTCGAGTTTTATCCCTCTTCAGCAGTCTGGTTATGTGATCAATAATATATATGCCAAATTCATTTTCCATTCTCGCAGGTTTTACCATTAGCAATAGTAACAATATTGAATAGAGCATACTTCTTACTTATATTTTTTACAGGCAAATTTGGTGATGATAAAACTCTGCTGGTGTATAAATGTGTCTCTTCTACATGAGTTCATGAAATTGCATATCCTGTTAGAAAACTGTGCCTGCAGGTTAACCCGTAAAAAAACTGTGACAAATTTCTAGCTCATCTATTAAGAGAAACTACTGAATATCAATAATGCTAGATGAAATTAAAAAAGTGTGGTGCAATTTGGAAGGCATTGTATCTTAAAATAGATTTATGCAATGATTACAGTCTGGAGAGAACACTGCTATTATCTGGTTATAAGAGGTGATATAAGACGACTTACAACAGGAAGTCAGCCATCACAAACCATGACTGAAATTAAACAACTTATTTCATAGAAAAATCTACTTTTATAATATAACCAAAAATATTGTTTTATTTTTCTGATTCATTAATGTGCCTCAAATATAAAAATAGTTTATACAAACACACTTACTTTTGAACTTGTGCTATTCCATTAAAAGAAAGAGAACGGGTAGGAAGGTAAGATTTGTGTTTTGACACAGCTTGCATGTAATTTTTTGTTGCAAGTTCATTTTATGTACGCAAAATTACTAAAAAGAAAATATGTTGGTTGTTATGTGATTTTGGAAGTCCCCTCCTTACCATCCACATCCATTTTAATAGAATAGCCCTTATACATGTTATAATGTGGATTCATGTACTGTAAATTCAGAAATTATTGTGAATAATGCGACTGGGTGAGGAGCACAATAATAAAAACTCGCATTCTGAAATCTGATACATATATCTTTACTTAGATTTTCCTGAAATCGCAATAATTAATCTCACATTTTTGTCCATTCTTCAAAAATCACAATAATAAATGCACACATTAATTTTTAAATTAACAGTATAATTTGTGGGGTACCAATTTTTCTTTTGTGGGTTTAGGTTAACTATAAATTGCCATGTTTTATGAAGTATTAAAGTTCTGTAGGCTTGTATGCAGACTTTGGCAAAACAATGAAATCAATAATTAAGAAAATACAATTTTTCCTCAATCAAAGAAAATTTGTACCAACGAAAAATAAATGAATCCACAGTATTTAATCCTAAAATACAGGCAAAGATTTTCCCATTCTAATATTTTGGTCTTTTTCATAATTGATTTCTTCTCAAAAAGCAATCAATCTCTATTCTAGGACAGTAAACAATCTATCAAAGTTTCTCAAGGACAACGATTAAACACCAAAGATAATACATGTACCACAATACAGTTACACTCACTGGGAAAGCCATTTGGTTAATACGCCTGCTTATTATCTAAAAATATGGACTATGGTTAAAAGATAACCAGTAATCTCTAAATATATATGTTTGACAAAGAATTAGATGTTTGACAGGGAATTAGATGTCCGTCTTTAACTTTAGCTGTTTGCTGTATTTTTAGACGTTTACCGTAATCCCTCTAATACTCTTAGATAATATTAATGATGTCCCTTCAATAACTCGCGTGAACGATAACGTGTGTATTATTAATTAACGTTAGCTATAGTATTGAAATGTTCCAGTTAAATTAATGCACATGATTTATCTAGTTTGACGGGAATTACCTGTTCGTCCGACAAAACTGATGTGTATTGAGTTGTCAATAATAGAACCAGTGATGCGTGAGGGACGGTTATAAAAACATTGTTGTAAGGAGATGAATACATAAACAATGTTTACAGAATCTGTTAAAACTAAACATCTTATTTCCCTTCGTTTAAACGATGTTTTTTGAAAATATAGTTACCTGTAAATTAAGACAGAAACAGATAATATAGATCTATGAGTTAGATGGTTATAAATATTTTTTCTTGGAAGCTTTTATCAGTGTTGCAGGTTTCAAACTAAGTATATAAGGGGAAAGATCGACATTCATATACGAAACGTTTTTGAGCCTGGCTTTCCTGATGAATTAAATATCGAATTCTTTCATTGGTCAATAATAAAAATCTATTTAAATACGAATAATGGACAAGATAAATACACGTGGTAACATTGTAATACACAACTACAAATATTTATGAATGGAAGTGATTACATATCGATGCCAAAAATTGGTCACGGAAACAAAGAAGCATATGGATAATATCACTGTTGAATAATTTTGAAGGGCTTGACTTAAAGAATTTGGCAGGTTTCTACACTGCAATACTGCCAAAACACGTATTCCTTGATTCCGTCCTCGATTCCGTGATGGACATTCATTAAAATTCAGGAAAATCCTTGATGGACAAAATGAAATTATCAGAACTTGTCACCTAGATTATGTCCCTATTGATCCGCGAAGTCCGCGCTGACAATCTTATATTTGGAAATTACGATTTAAAATCAATTCTGATACTGAAGTTTGCTATCTTTTGTGAGTGCAAATAAGATAATTATACAAAAAAAAATAAACATGTCTTTATTTATACCAAATTTAAATTGTGTCAATTAAATTACTTGTGTAGTTTCAACATGTTTTAATTTTAATTTTGTCTTCTAATAAAGAAAGAATTGTTTTACTTACTTAAAACATGATACCTTTATTGTACCCCGATTTATGTGTTACATTGATTACAATACCTGTCAATCATTACCCGGAGAAGTTGGAGATAAAGGGTTATAAACGCATGACTGCATGTCGTAAATATCGATCAACGCACATCTGCTATTCTAAACAAAAGTCAACAGGTAAACAGGGTTAACAGAAGTGTGTGTGTGTAAATTGAACACTTTCAAAGCTTCGGCAGTTAAATCTTTAATTATTATTATTTCATTGATTGTTGCAAAATGATTTTAGATTTTTAAAGAATATTATTGAGCAAATTTGGAAATGTATGTGACTCTTGGGTCGTGTATACATGTACATATTTCTCTGAGAGGACATATGGAGAACCTGTAAATAGTGTATATACGTTTATTGATACAAGAAATTCTTGGTGTTCCTAAATGGAAGGATAATACTCACAGAAGAAGAAAGACCAAGCAATTTAAATTGCAAGCATCATATTTTTAAAATGAGCTTTAATGCATTAATTTCAGAAAGATAGGACTGTCTGATTATTGTCTTCGTGCGATTTTATTAAAAGTTAAAATTAAAAAGTAGGATTTCGTTCTGAAGCAAATTTCGTTGGCTAGAGGTATAGGGGAGGTTGAGATCTCAAAAACATGTTTAACCCGCTGCATTTTGCGCCTTTCCCAATTCAGGAGCCTCTGTTGTATGATTTTTAATTTTAATTTCTTGTGTATATTTCGGAGTTAAGAATGACGTCCATTATCAATAAACTAGTATACATTTTGTGAAGGGCCAGCTGAAGCACGCCGCCAGGTGCGGAGTTTCTCGCTGCATCGAAGACCCATTGGTGGCCTTCGGCTGTTGTCTGCTCTTTGGTCAGGTTGATGTCTCTTTGACACATTTCCCACTTCCATTCTCAATTTTACTAATTGGCATTTCTACTCATTTTGGACTGATTGGAAGTTTGTTGTTACAAGTCCAGTGGCAAATATTTTGTATATATATTTCTTTCTGATAACTAATGTTGTAGGTTAAAAGGTTTTATTTATTTATTGCAAAGGGTTAACTTTCCGCCTTCAAAATCCTGGGACTGTTAGGGAACAAAGAAAAATAAAAATACTTACGAAAACTATCCCGAAATGTCAAAATGTGGAAATGAGTCAGCGTTTCATTTTTGATTTTTTTTTCATTCTTGAAATAAGAATGAATTTGACTTTAGAAGGAGCAGATGTACCAGACGTGGAAATAACTTATGCTATTCAGAAGGCCCAAAAGAACAGGAGAGTATTCCATCTTTTTTATTTGTAAATAATGTTTTCAACTTAATTATTTTAAAATTCAACGTGAATTGGTACGAGAACCGAGAACCGTTAACAGAAAACAAAAATAAAGGTATACATTAATGTCTGATATTTTGTTTCAAGTTAATCTTTATTTCTTTCGTATATTTTTTAATCGGTGGTTTGTTGTAGCAATAAAATGACATCGTCTTTGTAGTAGTATTAATGCCTTCACATTTGTGACACTGTTTAGAATTATTTCCACGAATTACATCCATTAATAATTACTAACAGTTGCAATTTATATATTTATTATTTTACTGAAATGCATTTAATTCGTTTTGTTTTACTGTAATTTTGACATCTTGCTATTCAGCATTTATTAAGTTTGGCTAGTTTCCTTTTCTGTAAATACTAATATATACATGTAATATCATCCAAAGGTAAAGGAAATCTAGAATTTTGTATAAATCCTAGATGCCGAACTGCCTAACACAGCAAGGAAGGGTTAAAGATATTACGGACGGGAAAACACGGGCGGAGGACATTTAGTGAAAATTTTAAAATACATGGGACATTTTAGCGCATACATTAGAGCCCATTTTAGCGCAGGATTAGTCCGTTCAACTGTATTTTCGATATCCCAGGTTGAATAATACACCACCTTACTAAAACCATGAACATGCAGTTATTTATTCTGGCTTAATGTTTAAGTTGTTTATATGTTTACTTTGGTTCACCATTGAAACAAATGTGTTAAACGAATGTGTTGGAGGAAAGCATGCACTGTATTCTTTTCACATCGTGCTGTCTTGATTTTACAATAAAATTTAATTTATTATTTTTTATGAAATGGATCAAAAAAATGTCAGTGACTCACTAAAATGAGCATTTCAATTTTCGCTAAAATGGTTAGGCTTTGGTGCTGAAACGTCCGATTTTTTTCATTAAAATGTCCTCCGCCGAAAAACACTCGGATGAAAATTGTCTATGTCCCATGTCAACTAGACTGTGTTAGTAGCAGAACTAACGTACTAGATTTTCCGTCATGTATATGAGGGTATGGATGGGGTTAACAGAATAAAGGATGGACAACGGATGAAAATTTTCTATACCCATGTCAACTAGTGTTAGTAGCAGAACTTACTACTAGATTTTTCATTACGTGTATGAGGGTCTGAATGGGGTTTACAGAATAAAGAATGGAAAAGTGCAGAATAGAAGGAGAAAAAGTAGATTTTACAAAAATAGACCACAAAGAATAGAGAATAATGGATAATGAGTATATGCTTATATGTAAAGAATAGAGAATAATGGGCAAAATTTATTAAAATAGAGATAAATGACTTTAAAACAAAACCTAAAAATACTGGATTAAGATCCCCCCTCTTTCCCAATCCAGACCCTCGTTACAAGATTCAAGATTCAAAGATTCAAAGTTTTATTCAGAGTCGATATTCAATAAACTACATAAACGTATAAACTCGTATAATGGTCAAAGAAAATCTGCATAAACGAATAATTCATTGCAATAACGTTACGTTCACAACTTCATTTTTTGAATTAAAGAAAATATAGAAAGGTTATATTTTTTATTTGTTTCAATTCAGTATTAAAATATTTTAAAACGCTCAATAAGTAGGTGGTTGAAAATAATCGGATCTTTAATTATCTCTCACTGATTATCTAAGTTAACCAATTGAGCATACACCAATACAATGTACCTTGACATTTCTTTACACAAGGACACCTGTGGGACAGCGATGACATGTTTATTAGAGAACATCCGAGGTATTACCTGTGCAGGCTTTTTGTAGAAAGGTTCACATATAATGTCCCTGAGGGTAGTCTACATATAACGAGAGAGCATAGTGTTATATAACAAAACAGCTGGGAAAATAAAGTAGCTGATTTACTTGAGCAACGTGACCCCAGTCAGGATCACCAAAATGTTTCTAACATAATTGTATTGACACTGAAACTGCTTTTTAGCAGGTCTGCAAGAGTTACGGAAGTTTCCGATATTTATTGTGTCGCACTCGCAAAAGTGCAACGTAATGTCGATACTCGAAAATGCGAGTTTACTCACTTGAAGTGTATTATTCTCCTATAACGATAATAAACAAAACTATCAATGCGTATTTCCAGCAATTCTACCAAGCAAAATTGTTATCTCTACTGTGAAAGTATCCAGAAAAACAGCACTAATTTAGATTCTCGTTAATCAATGGTAATGAACTTTCCTCAAGAGCCTCAACGCTAACGCACAACAATGTTAATCGTTACACATCAAAGTTGACCCTGAATTGACTTTCCACAGTCTGTCAGTTTTATCACTTGTGTTAGTTACATGCTATTTACCGCCGTATGAAAATCTCGTGCAGTTGACAAAATTGATTTCAGCTCTCTATTGTGAGCTAAGTCAAGTTCAAGGTCAAATTGATTACTGGCATGCAAATATATAAATGACGTGCATAATTTCGCTATTAAAATTTACTTTAAAAGTCAAATCTACTATAAAAGAATTATTTAATACATTTTAGAATTCGTTATTGAAGATAAGTAATATAATTTTTTTTTTTTTTTTTTTTTTTTGCGAATACTGGTCTTTTCTCATCCAGGAATGTTAACATTTAAGACATTTAGCTATTATATATGAAAGTGCAATCTAATAAATGGTGGAATTGTGTTTCGACATTAAAGTTTAAAAGAATATAATAGTTTGATATATTAGATTTAAAAAAAATAGATAATTATTTTTTTCATTGTAATAATGTTATATGCTGGTAAAATTAATTAAATATATAAACCATGGCGATTGTTAGTTCATTTTATAGGTTATCATGCACTGTACAGTTCTCTTGCAGATGTTGTGTTGTCCTCGTAAATTGTTTTATATTCACCACTTCTCTTTTAAATGTATGAAACAGTTGTTTTGCCAATCCCAAACTGTAATGCAATATCTTTTGCGTTGGCTTAGGTGTTTTTCATATTCCGTAATAAGATTGTACTTTTGTTTTAATGTAAGTTCTTTGCGAGACCTTTTCGGCGAAGGTGTATTAAGAATGTTATCAAAATCTTATTTTCTCTTTTAGGCGTACATAAAGTTTCTGCATTCTTGTTTGAATTAACTTATTTTAATGACCACTTAATATTGTTCATAAAAACAGTTCACTACAATAAGGTCACGGTTTAATACTCGTAAGGACCCTCTTGTGTAAACAAATTTGTGTTGATTGACGGCGATCAATACTCGATCATGATGTACAGTTAAATAAATTAAACCGATTTTGACAGCATTTGATAATGCAATTATGTGTAATGGGACTTCCTAATGAGATCGGAATTCGGAATACACAGGGTCCGGTTTATAGAGGGTATTTTTGCAAAGGTTATGAAAGGAAAATATTGGGACCGGAATAGACAGGAATCCGGTGTATTCAGGGTCCGGTTTACCCAGGTATGTCTATATACAACTTAGTCCATTTTGTGTTTCGGTCACATGACATTTATAAAGAGAATATTAATTGGACGTAATAACAAGAACGAATTATGTAATTATACAGTGGCAGATCCAGAAATGCTCATAAAGGGGGGACATGGACTGTCCTAGAAGGGGGCTCCAGTCGTGTCTCAGTGATTCCCTATGTAATCAATTTTCCCCACAAATTGGGGCTCCTGGACCCGCCTATGTTAAACACACCATTTCATAAAAAGATTATCTTAAGTTACTAAGAAATATGGGGCTACAGACTCTGAAGGGACGGGGCGAGTATTGGTCAACGACACATTACTGAGCTGACTCTGGAACATAGTATTTTTATATAGATTAGACCGTTGGTTTTCCCGTTTAAATGGTTTAACACTAGTAATTTTGGGGTCCCTTTATAGCATGCTGTTCGGTGTGAGCCAAGGCTCCGTGTTGAAGGCCTTACCTTGACCTATAATAGTTTACTTTTATAAAATGTTATTTGGAAGGAGAGTTGTCTCATTGGCACTCACACCACATCTTCCTATATCTATACAAATATTTTATATGAAATGTGGTCTTTGCAAATTGAACTCTATACATTCTGTGCACCATATGTATTTACGTATTCTATGTATATACTTATTATTTGGATTTAATAACCGAAAATTAAGAAGAGAGTAAAGAACAAACCTAGTAACCATTTCCGCACCCTACTGCTTTCGTCCATCTGACACCCACTTCCCGATCCCTCATTCTCATGTTCCTGTACCCGTCCACCCTCGATAATTAATGCTGGTGGTCCTGCTTATTTTTCAAATTTCTTCCTGCCCCCTTTTCAATTAGTGGTAAAATATGTTAATCATAAACTTCTTACGAAACAATTATCTCAAGTAAAACAATTAATTTAAAGGTTGTCCCAGTAAAACTCTGATGTTCGTAACATTCTTATACTTTTCAAATTGACAGGCATGTGATTAAATTACTTATATACAACAAAAAATAGCATACATCTATTTGACTCTGACTTTAAAATAAAAACTAGATATTTTAAAATTAGATCGTAATCGGCACCTGGTCAATTCGGCATCTATAGAAAAAGTCAAATCGGAACCTGGTCAAATCTGCACCTACTTAAAGTCATTTCTGCATTTGGTTATTCAACCTGCACCTAATATTATTTTCATTGTTTTCTTTCTTTTTTAATTGATCTTTTATAAGAAAAAAATAAAGAAGCCATATCGCAAGCTGCTGTTTAATCCACAGATGAGGATTACTTGTAAATGTACAGTTGTCATGAAATAGAGGTTCCTTTATAATATAAGTTCCAAAATAGAAACAAGTATTATGGCCTTATTGTTTATAACAAAGTTGCATTGGAACTTCTGTTATGCACAAAAAATATACATTGATGCATCGAGTAAAAATATTTAAATTAATTATGGAAGAAACGGTGTCTTCAATGGGTACAAATCAAATCGGCACCCGTCAATTCGCACCCAAAGAAAAGTCAAATCGGCACCTGGATAAATCGGCATCTAGTCAAATCGGCACCTATTCAAAGTCAATTCGTATCCAATTATATTTGATATAGTACTAAGAATATATATATATAAATTATTCTAATAATGTGTAAATGATCTTTCTATTTCTGATTATTTTGGGGTTTTCTTTTCAATTAATTGATTACAAGAATTTGTATAGTAACTAGTAGTATACAAATCCTTGTTGATTAAAAACTTTATCAATTACATAACTAACATGTTTATTGTTTTAACTCTAAACAGGTAGTTAATGATGTTTATTCTTTATAAACTAAATAAAAATCAGTGAAGCCATTATCCAAGCTGTTGTTTAATCATGAGAAAGTTAGAAGCAAAAAAGGGAAAACTATTGAGTCCTTTTAATTACTAATACTAATCAAACTCATGTGCAAAATAATACATAATTCCAAAGTCGTTTATCAGGAAAGTTTAAACAGCATTAAACCAGCAATCATGCAGAATGCTCAACTGGTTGAAACATGCATAAAAAAAACTAATACACATTAAGTTGAACGAAAAAATTACATACAGAAACCCCCAAAAAATTTAATTAGTCAATATTTTGGGACAACCCGTTCTTTATTCTAATCGTTAAAAATATATTAAACATGTTTAACATGGGTGCCGAAATGACTACATCCGTGCCGATTTAACCAGGTGCCAATTTGACCAGGTGCCGATTTGACTAGAATTCTCTTCAATAGTTTACTTGCAAAACATTATTTTAATTTCGGGTGCCGAATTAACCAAGTCCTGATTTGACTCGGTGCTGATTTGACCAGGTGCCGATTTAACCAGGTGCCGAAGTGACTAGAATTCAAGTCCTGATTCACTTCACCCGAACTGAACTACATGATTGCCCTGAATCAGATCACCCTGCGTTCATTTCCCTTACTTTTATATAAAAAAATTTAACATTAATGGCCTTAAGGTTTTATAAACTTATTCAGATATTTATATGGAAGATATGAAATTAAATATGTATTTCTCAAAATTCATGAAAAAAAACATGGATTTGTATTTAGAATTACTTTTTAATGACTGTTGATTGTAATTTAAAATGCTGATTAGGTATAATTATGATGTCTTTGATCTCACTGATTGTCGTATTAATTGTCTATGGTGTATTATTAAACCTACAAAGACAAAACAACTATCAGTGAGATCAAAGACATCATAATTATACCCCATTAGCATTACAATCAACAGTCATCAAAGGCATAAGCTACGATTTAGACAAAAATTTAAAATACAATTTTGTTTGTTTTAAGTATTTAATCATAAACTTTACGAAACAATTATCTCAAGTAAAACAATTAATTTAAAGGTTGTCCCAGTAAAACTCTGATGTTCGTAACATTCTTATACTTTTCAAATTGACAGGCATGTGATTAAATTACTTATATACAACAAAAAATAGCATACATCTATTTGACTCTGACTTTAAAATAAAAACTAGATATTTTAAAATTAGATCGTAATATTACCAGAAAGGCATTTTATGTATAAATTCTAGTAGAGTCATCATATTATAACAATAATAAATATCACGTGCCTGTTAAGTGTGTTCATACCAAACAATATACATGTACCTGTAATCAAAAACATTTTATTAGTCCCTAATATTTATAGCCTGGAACCAGGAACATGATACTGTTCCCAGCTGAAACATACTTATCGATTATAACGGCATCCTTTGTTGTGGAATGAATATAGGCTATTGACAAGTGACAAAAATAGAAATAAAACTCAGTTAAACACATTTGTCAATTTGACCCTTTAATTTGATTAAACCACTTCCATTCATAAATTTGTAGTTGTGTATTACAAAGTTACCACGTGTATTCATCTTGTCCATTGGTTGTATTTAAATAGATGTGTATTATTGACCAATGAAAAATTCGATATTTAATTCATCAGGAAAGCCATGCTTAAAAGCGCTTCGATTTGTATGTCGATCTTTCCCTTAGTTCGAAACCTGCAACACTGACAAAAGCTTCCAAGAAAAATATTTATAACCATCTAACTCATAGATCTATATTATCTGTGTCTGTCTTAATTCACAGGTAACTATTAGTATATTTTCAAAAAAACATTGTTTAAACGAAGGAAATAAGATGGTTAGTTTTAACAGATTCTGTAAACATTGTTTATGTATTCATCTCCTTACAACAATGTTTTTATAACCGTCGCTCACGCATCACTGGTTCTTTTATTGACAACTCAATACACATCAGTTTTGTCGGACGAACAGGTAATTCCGTCAAACTGGATAAATCATGTGCATTAATTTAACTGGAACATTTCAATACTATAGCTAACGTTAATTAATACACACGTTATCTTTCACGCGAGTTATTAAAGGGACATCATTAATATTATCTAAGAGTATGAGAGGGATTACGGTAAATGTCTAAAAATACAGCAAACAGCTAAAGTTAAAGACGGACATCTAATTCCCTGTCAAACAACTTATTCTTTATCAAACATATATATTTAGAGATTACTGGTTATCTTTTAACCATAGTCCATATTTTAGATAATAAGCAGGCGATTAACCAAATGGCTTTCCCAGTGACTAGTGACATAAACAGGGTATTAAAATATCTGTAGATACATAAAAGTAAGAAAAAAATGGAAAAGGAAGCTCTTTCTGACTTCTTAATTTCAAAGTACCACCTGTTTATCCCTTTGAAGTTTCCCCCCACAGAGAAACAAATTTAGGACAGCAACTTTCATGTCTACTTTTTAAAACTATGTTTTTGTCTTTTGGGAGAAACAAGGGAAAGGAGATCATCCCTGACTTTTCTCAATATAGGAAGACAATGATATTATGTTTACTTACACAGAACTGTCTCTAGCATTATATTGCTGTTGATTTGGTACAAAGTCAGATTCCATGGAGGTACATGCCATTTCTTCATCAGACAATAGACTTGTACAAGAATAAAGCTCTTCATTTATATTCATTATCATGTTGTTCTGTAATTAACAATAGTAATTATAATCAAACGATCTTGCACAGTTAATATTTAGTGTTGATACTGTCTGCCATATGAACTTGTTTTAATGCTACATAAATAACAGATTGAATGTATCAGTTGTATTTGGCAAAACCTTTCAGAATATTTAGGTCCTCAATGTATCAGTTGTATTTGGCAAAACCTTTCAGAATATTTAGGTCCTCAATGTATCAGTTGTATTTGGCAAAACCTTTCAGAATATTTAGGTCCTCAACACATCACTGCACATGCTCAATGCTCTTCAACTTCCTCATTGATTTGACCTTTGAACTTTTAGATTTGAGTGTCACTGGTGAATCTTTTGTAGACGAAATGCGTGTCTGGTGTCTGGCGTACAAATTAATAAGCCTGGTTGGTATCTTTGAGTTTTTTTTTTCAGTATAAAAATAAAAACCAATTAAAATGTATGGATATATTTGTTTAGGGGCCAGCTTAAGGACGCCTCCCCGGTGCGGAATTTCTCGCTGTATTGAAGACCTATTGGTGACCTTCTGTTGTTGTCTGTTCTAGGTGGTTGTTGTCTCTTTGACACATTCCCCATTTCCATTCTCAATTTTATGGACATAATCATGCATTCATATATTTTATAGAATAGAGAATGAAAATGAGGAATGTGTCAAAGAGACAACACAACCAAAGAGCAGAAAACTGGCCAAAGATGAAGCAAGTAAATCCCACATCCGGACGCAGGCTCAGCTGGCCCCTCAACAATAATGTAAACTACTTCAGCAAAATGGACGCCACACTAAACTCCGAAACTTACAAATGACTACCATTTTTTATGGCTTGAGAAAATTGAAGATTGCATGATTTTAAGAAATTTTTTAAAAGTTTAAGAAAAATTTGAACTTTGCTAAGTGCCCACCACAGGAACAATAATGTTATAATGTTTAGTGGAACTAAACTTTATCTTGTAAACACAGTTTCATCTGAACTTTAATACAAATATGTATGTATTGAGATTCTCAAATATAAATTTCTAACCTGTTGGTCATGCAGTGAAGGACACAGTCCAGTCTGACTTAAATAATCAGGATTTGATTGATGTGGTAAAAAGTTAGAACTAGACTGTTGTGATAAAAATCCATGATGTGATGGTTCTTGAGTTAAAAATCCTTGACCAGATGGTTCCTCAGATAAAAATCCTTGACCAGATGGTTGTTGAGATAAAAATCCTTGACCAGATGGTTGAGATACTAGGAGACTAGGGCATGTCAATTGCTGCTGTCCCTGTAGCCTAGGTACAGTTTGAGATTCTGACTCAGATCTGTCATTCTGAAAGATAATAGAATGTTAATGTATGATTGGAGAAACAAGTTTTCCCAGAGTTCAAAGTTCAAAGCACTTAAAATAGACAATGTACAAAATTGTATGGGTTGTGGGAAATGGGGAGGGTCTACTTAAGAGGGTAATCAAACACCACAAGTAGAAGAAAATAATACACAGAAAAATTAAGATTGATCAATACAATCAACACGAAACCAAAAAAGGGTGGGGATTGAGACTTCAGGTGCTCAAGTAGAGAAAGCAGTTCATGTATCACAATTGGTTCCCTCCATAATGCAAATGTAAGTTTATTTTGCACAATGCAAGAAACAACTTTGGTGATTGTCAAAAATCGGTAATTTCCAAATCAGGGACAGGAGTTAGGAGTACAGGATTGTGACTACATAGGAATATATACCTGGTCAACTCCTTTGAGACATACATATTTAAATTAATATCTAGATCATTGTCCAAGCTTATCATTGCAATTATCCTTTTCAGACTTTTTTCAATTATTAAAATTTTGTCAAGTGAATATATAACCTGTCAAAAACTGTTATGATCTAAATATGTAAAGAGAACAAAATATACTGCCCATTTAATTTTTTTTTTTAAATATGAGTTTGATAAGAATCCAGAAATGATCATGCTTTATCTTTGATGTTTACTTGTAGTTGGTTGTTGAAGTTCTGTGATGACATCTCATTATGATTTTCATCATCCATTTCACATACGTTGAAATCACCAGCAGGGGAAATAACTCTGCATTTTTTACTCTGTTGTTCCTGAAAGGAGGAATAAAGAGATTATTTTGGGGAATTTTTAAGTACATAAAAAAGAACAAACTTATGAAGGTGAACATCACAAAAGGGAGTATGCAGGAAATTCATTTGCTTTAAAAATGCAAAATATGAATGTTTAGAACTTTTACTGAGATTTGTGTTTCATACATTCTATTTTTGAAGTCAAGATGAAGTTATATCAAAAGGAGATATACATCATTGTTAAAGGCTGTACTATGACCTTTAGTCGTTTACTATATCATTTGGTCTTAGGTGGAGAGTTGTCTCATTGGCAATCATACCACGTTATCTAATTTTCATATGATAGAAAATAAAAGGATATGGAGTAAATGTACATGGGACAAAATCACACACAATACATCATGTACATAGAAAAAATAAAAAATTATCAATGAACAGGGCTTTTATTCCTGTTCTTCATCTTGACAGTTAATGTAGGAATCATTCATACCCTACAAGCAGGTCAAGACAGCCCCTAGCGTCCACTTAAGCGGTACTATTGATAAAAATAAACCACAGTTTCTTGCTCCCCATCGGCCTACATATTTAGTTGTTTGTAAATGGCAGAAGCAAGGTTATAATTTCATTGTCTACTAAGGAATTGAGTCTCAGGGCTGCTAAAAGGTTGAAAACAGAAATGGGCTGTCTATGTATTAAGTACTTATATTAAGTTCCTATCTACAAAGTAACATACAATGTACATTCAGTCCTTTTCACTGTGTTCAAAAAGAAATTTTGTTCTTTTCTGTTGCAGTAGCAATAGATATAATGAATCAACTTGGACTAAAGGCATTTAGATATTTTACTATAAACAAAAGTTACACTTGTAACATGACTAACTAATGTACTTCTTTGTTCAGTCATCAAAACATTTTCAACTTTTCTAATCTATCAAGGACCATGACTCTTGAACAGGTAAAATTGAAAATTGTAAATATCGATTCAAACTTGACCTGTGTTTGGTTATCAGAAACAGCATATAAAATTTTGAAAAGCATTTGTTGAACAGTACATTATTTATTGCACGGAAACTGTTGGCAGCCTCCCTCAATCCATATTTCACCATTTCATTAACCAGATATTTCCATTAGAAAATCTGGTTTAAAATGCTCCATTGATCACTCTATAGGACATAAATATGTTACATGTTACACAAAAAAGGTTTTCTCACTATTGTGAAATTACCAGAGATTCTTGAGAACAGGCATCTCCAGAGATCTTTCTTTTAATTCCATTGGTGTGTGTCTGCACTGACCATATAAAGTCTGATAAAGGCATCTGTAAGCAGATAAAATACATACATTAATAAGCTCAAATAAAATCTTTGTAGGGACTTAAATATTTGAAATAAACAAATATATTAAAATTGTTGTGCCATATAATGAAATTCCTACACAAACAAAATATCAAACTTATCAGCTTATAATGAACATAAATGAATTGTGTCAACTTTGATATTACCATCTTTAGATTTCTTAAAAGCTTTCGACACAGCATCCCATAAGAAGCTTCTGTCAAAATTTGGTAAATATGGAATTTGAGGACCAATAAACAACTAGCTAAATATGTTCTTGACATACAGATAATAAAAGTGGTAGAGGAAGGAAAACAATCAGAAGACGTAACAGTCGACTCTTGTGTTCCACAAAGCAGTCATTGGACCGTTACGTATACTCTTTCGATCCTATGTCATATAAATGATCTCACAGACGCAGTTAAATCGAACCACAAAACAAAAATATTTCACAACAAAACGATAAAATAAATTACATGTAAGTTACATAAAATTTAATCATATTATCTTTCTTTCCCCATTTTTTTGCGCATTATACATGTAGTTACAGACCTGATTACCCCCTTTAAGCTAGTAGTGTAGTTTATACATTTAGAAAGTGTAATTTTCAATATTTAGATATAGTTTCTTTGAAGGATATTGCCCACCCCCACCCCCAAGAAAATTTTGAATAGAAGTTGTCCTTTCCTGCAATTTGATAGTATTTTGAGGTAAATGCTAAGACATCAAGCATTCTTTTACTGAATTTCCTATCATGACAAATCAAAGAGCTGAAAGCTCTGAGGAAAAATGACGCCACTGTCTCTTATATTGGGATATTTTTTATGCAAGTCTTGATTTTCACATACCGTAATTAGTTTAACATTGCAACATGTCTCGTAAGCATATAATTGATATTCCTATATGTGTGTGTGTGTGAAGTGAAGATGACAACTGGCTGTTTTTAGTACAAATGAATAGGTCAAGACTACCTGAATGATCTACAGTATCCAATGACTACTGGCTGTTTTTTTTGTACAAATAAATAGGTCAAGACTACCGGAATGATCTACAATATCCAATGACTACTGGCTGTTCTTTTGTACTAATAAATAGGTCAAGATTATTTGAATTATCTACAATATACAATGACTACTGGCTGTTCTTTTGTACATATAAATAAAGACCACCTGAATGATCTAAAGTATTCTAAGTAATGTGATTTTTTCTTGCAATTACATTTTTCTAAATCAAGAATACAGACTACTAGTATCCTTTTCAAACCAAATGATTATGAAGAGCCTGTAGTAAGCAAGCTCTTATACCCCACATACTCATTAAATAAGTTACTAGTGACCTAGTCATTTCTGTTACTTGAAGCAAATTCTATTTCTGTAGATTTAGACAATAGTATAATATTGTTTTACTAGTTTTATTTCACCTTGAAGATTAGACAAATAGGGATCAGTCAGGGACTTATTGAAGTAAGTGATTTTTAAATCACTTATTTGAGTAGCAAATTTGAAGTTTTGTCACAAATTGTGATTTTGTAGTATTACCAAAATTTTAAACACATAGGTTTAAATAATATCTTTCATTAATAAAATTGAAAAAATAAACTTTTGCTTCTTTTCTGTAGCAAGGTTTATGCCTTTGGTGCTATCATTTATCTGCAAATTCTATTTTAATTGAAAAAATGCTATAATAATGGCTTTACATAATGAACTGATACTTTCTTAACAGATTTTTCCCAGCAAGTGGGAGTATTTTTCCTGTAAAGTTCAAGGTTTCATCTTTCAGATTATGTAATAAAATTCTACTGTTCGCGATAAAAATTTCACTGTTCGGGGTGTTGAAATTATTTGGGGTTATTAAAATAATGATACTTAAAGAAGTGATTTTGGGAAGGAAATTGAGGTATGATACTTAAACAAGTGATTTTATGTCATTATCCTAGATTCAGTACAAGGTCATCACCTGAAATGACCTGGTCATCCTATCAACACAGATGTTGGTTCTGATAATTTTAGAAACGTAATTAGTCCCTGGATCATTAGTATTCTATATTTAAAGCTAGAATAAAATTAAATCACTTCTTCTAGTGATTAATGTACTACTTGAATAGGTGATTATTAAAGAAAGACAACTCTTACTTCCAACATTTATGGAAATAATGTTACTTGAATCAGTGATTTAGAAAATCACTCATTTAAGTAAGTCCCTGACTGGGGATACCCTTGATTTTTATTTCATGTCAGTCAGGTCGCTTTATATGAAACTTGAAACCACTTCTCTGCCATATTGTTATTTTATAACAACTCTGCCCTTGACCCATATAAGGGGAGTGTAGGAGGGGCCTGATCCCGAAATCCCGGCTTAAAAACACGAAATCCTGAGGTCCCGAATTCAAAAATTTAAATCCCAACATCCCAAATTTGAAAAAGAATTCCCGGATCCCAAATCCCGAGCTTAAAACACCCGATCCTAGAGTCCGATAAAGGTCCTATCCCCTCATATAACTGATATTCATTCTTTAACCATATATCATAGTCAGTTAGATTTTGCACCCCACACCACCTTTCAAGTGAAATATCTGTCTCCATCTAAGTTAATGACATTGAACCATCATGGTGTTAAACACAATTTCAATAGCGATAAGGGAGCTACCAATTGATTTTTATGGGGGCTAGGATGAAAAATTTTGTCCTGCATTTTTTTAGTTGTAATCTCTGTCCTGCCTTTTTATTTTCACTCTTTTGGTCCTGCCTTTTTTTTATTAATTTATCCTGACTTTTTTACATAAATTGTCATCCTGCCTTTTTTTTGCCAAGTTGCTCATCCTGCTTTTTTTAACTCAAAACTCCTGTCCTGCCTTTTTTTCAAATTTCATCCTAGCCCCACATAAAAATCAAATGGTAGCTCCTAATGCTGTTATCGTGGGTCACCATATATTCAACTTGGGTGGCATTCCAGATATTGAAATTTGTGTCAGATTAGAACAATGATCTAGACCAGTGGCGGATCCAGCACTTTTCATAAGGGGCTCCAGTCAGGCTTCAGTGATTCACTATATAATCAACCAAATTTTCCAACGAAAGCCCCCGGATCCGCCTATGTAGACCTTTAGGAATGGATCTTATAATTTAATATGGAGCCATAGTATGGGACCCTGCACGGTAACAAAAATAAACAAGCTTGAAAGGATACAACGTCAAGAAGAATCACCAAAGATTACAAGTCAAGAGAGGACGGATACCTCCCCAAAATGGTTGACAAACTGGAACTACAACAAGATCTCCAGACAAGACGAATAAGGCGTTGAAGTCGAAGTTTATATTTACATGTATGTAAATGTAGTTGATATTTTTCGTTTCGGCATCGTGCTATGTGTCAAACTTGACAGTCACGATCACCAGAACGTTTGTAAGATATACTTATACAATCATTTTCAAGCATGTAAAAGACAAAGACTCTGTTTTGCTTTGGGATAACTTCCTTTGTACACAAAACTACACACTGCTGATTTTTTTTTTACTGTAACATCTCTGAAAGCATAGAAATGACCTATTTGGACGTAGAGCATAATTTGTGTGCCAAAAATCGTAGAAACTACGCTAAAATTGTGGTGGTAAACAGGCCTGTAGTTGAGATCAAATTTTAAAAAATTTAAACATTTTATTTCATGTGAGATTATCACAAAATTTAAATGTAAAAAAAATGTTGTTTAGACTGAAAGTGTACTGTTCTGACAACCCTGGTTCTCCAGTGGCGGATACAGAAATTTTCATAAGGGGGCCCGCTCCAGTCATGCTTCAGTGATTCCACATAATCAACCAAATTTCTCACAAAGGGGGCCGGGCCTCTTGAAAACCCTCTAAATCCGCTTCTCTGTTCTCTGGTTATCATTTCTTACTAATTTGTACATATATGAGGGGGTGGTATATATGGTATTTGATGTATTCAGTGTTGTGTTGTGGTGTTCAGTGGTGAAAAGACCAACTGTGATGAATTCAAAATCATTTATATTTGTGATTGATCAAGTCTAACCGTCTAGAACACTGTAGTGCCCACATAATATTAATAATTTGAGTGTTGAGAGCTTAACAACTGCTCTCATGCACTGTCAATAATTCGACAGCGCTCTCTCAACCATTATATTTAAGCCAATATTCGTATTAACAACGTATTCATACAGATACATATCTGCACTGTAGCCGTGTAGGAGTTCATCTGCCACCAATGGCACCATAATCGAAAATAGCAATAGATATGAAGACACCTAAAAGTAACTTGGCACGTTCCAAATGTTTTATATGTAAATTGACTTTATGTTTACATAAAATGCAATGTCATCTAATTCGAAATTATACCATAAAATACTACCTTTGTTTACAGTTTGTGTAGTCTGTCGGCTTCTTTTGATTTCACGCGCCGATGATCGTCAGAGTTCGGAAATTTCCGTACGAGTAGATTAAGAGATGTACAACAGTACCCACCTCATAATTTATTTTACATTTCAATAATTTTCGAGTATGAAAAAATCCTTTTTATGACAAGAAAGTTTAGAAATATTAATATTCGTAATATGTGTCTAAAATAACCATAAGCAGCAGAAAGATTTTCTAGAGCGGTTGTTCGGGATCATTTTGTCGATTTTTAGCTACACCTTTTCCCCACAATTCATTATTTGTATATGTCATGGCGGCAAAAGGCGAACAGGTTCTTGTCATAGCTTGTCTTTTGACAATTTTTCTAAACCATTGCTTATTTGTATCCTGTCAGACTTCTCCAGCTAATATCGAAACAACAACCAATGATGTTACAACGACTGGAGCGCAGACTACTGTCGAAGAATCCACAGTTACTACAGAAGCAGCCACGACACAGGCCCCAACAACTACCACCACACCGTTGCCTACATTACCACCAACCATAGTTGCATCTGTAACAGGTGTTCTTTTGTTTTAAACAAATATATTGATCTTAAAGTGTTACCCGACCTTGTCTAAATTGGACTGGTGTTTTATTATGTCGGTTGTAAATCCGAAATCTAGGTATAAGTCCTGAGGGTACAGTCAAATCGGCACCTGGTCAATTCGGCATCTATAGAAAAAGTCAAATCGGAACCTGGTCAAATCTGCACCTACTTAAAGTCATTTCTGCATTTGGTTATTTAACCAGCACCTAATATTATTTTCATCGCTTTCTTTCTTTTTAATTGATCTTTTAAGAAAAAAATAAACAAAGAAGCCATATCGCAAGCTGCTGTTTAATCCACAGATGAGGATTACTAGTAAATGTGCAGCTGTCATGAAATAGAGTTTCTTTATAATATAAGTTCCAATATAGAAACAAGTATTAAGGCCTTATTGTTTATAACAAAGTTGCACAAAAATAAACGTTGACACATCGAGTAAAAATATTTAAATTAATTATGGAAAACGGTCTTCAATAGTTTACTTGCAAAACATTATTTTAATTTCGAGTGCCGAATTAACCAAGTCCCGATTTGACTAGGTGCCGATTTGACCAGGTGCCGATTTAACCAGGTGCCAAAGTGACTAGAATTCAAGTCCTGATTCACTTCGCCGAACTGAACTACATGATTACCCCATGCCTCATTTCCTTACTTTTATATAAAAAATTTAACATTAATGGTCTTAAGGTTTTAGAAACTTATTCAGATATTTACATGGAAGATATGAAATTAAATATGTATTTCTCAAAATTCATGAAAAAACATGGATTTGTATATATTTAGAATTATTTTTAATGACTGTTGATTGTAATTTAAAATGTTGATTAGTATAATTATGATGTCTTTGATCTCACTGATTGTCGACATTGTCTATGGTGTATAATATTATTAAACCTACAAAGACAAAACAACAATCAGTGAGATATAAGACATCATAATTATACCCCATTAGCATTACAATCAACAGTCATCAAAGGCATAAGCTACAATTTAGACAAAAATTTAAAATACAATTTGTTTGTTTTAAGTATTAATTAAAGTGAAATTGTGAAATAATATTTTGTTATAAGCATAAAAAAAAGAAGATGTGGTATGATTGCCAATGAGACAACTGTCCACAAGAGACCAAAATGACACAGAAATTAACAACTATAGGTCACCAGTGACGGCCTTCAACAATGAGCAAAGCCCATACCGCATAGTCAGCTATAAAAGGCCCCAAATGACAATGTAAAACTATTCAAACGAAAACTAACGGCCTTATTTATGTACAAAAATGAACGAAAACAAATATGTAACACATGAACAAACGACAACCACTGGATTACAGGCTCCTGACTTGGGACAGGCACATACATAGATAATGTATGGGTTAAACATGTTAGCGGGATCCCAACCCTCCCCTAACCTGGGACAGTGATATAACAGTACAACATAAGAACGAACTATAAAAATCAGTTGAAAAGGCTTAACTCATCAGATGGACAAAAATTCAAGTGGACGTGGCAGGGTACTTGTACATCCCAACAACAAAAGACATTAGGAACAGATCTGAGAGTACTCGCAGTTATCTGACAGCTAGTTCAAAGCCACTAACAACTAATAAAAATCATGCATCTAAGACTAAATTATCAATCCGTACACATCCAACATCCAATGGATTTAGTGTAAAGACGTATAAACAGTCAGAGAAAACATGACCTTGTGCAATGCCAAGATACAGGTATCGACAGATTGTAGATCCATGAATGTGTATATGTATATAACATACTAGTAATATTTAGTTTGCTTTTAATTTACTGATAACAAAATCAATATTTATACCAATAAAAACAATATTCAATGATATTATTACAGTGTTGAATTGGTAACCTTTAGATTAAGTTTATTTAAAGGAGCGATAAGTTTACAAGGATCATTTCTAAATTTCCGGCACGGTTAACAACATTTCCGTAAAATGAGGATGTGCTATCCCGCTTGAAATAAGTTTTCTACAGGTACAACCAAACTTCAAAACCAAATCTTTATATCTATGGAAAAATTTAGTAAAGGTTTTAAGTAATTTATGGTAACGATATCCCTGGTTTAATAATTTACCAGTAATACATAGATTACGCTCATAAAATCAAAAACGCCACAACAGACACGGGCATAGCGAACGAGCTGTGAAATATAACACCGTAAGATGGTGCCAAAGGAACGTCACCATCTAAAAATGGAAAATTAATAATAGGAACGAAAAATCGTCCCTTTGTCGTAAATTTTAGTGTGGAGTTTCGCTTAAAACCGAAATATCTAAATCTAGGAAAGGAAAGTTATTACCATTTAAATTTGATTTATTTAAAGTAAGTTCCTTGGGGTAAATTTCAGCAGTATATTGAGAAAATTCTTGATTATTTAAAGAAAAATATCATCAAGATAACGGTAAGTGTTGTTGAATTTATCAATTAAATGCAATTTCGACGGGGTCTTTACTGAGTTTAGTCATAAACTGTGATTCGTAACAGTACAAAAACAAGTTCATATTAAAGGGCACAATTAGTGCCCATAGGGATACCTATAACCTGTCGATAAACTTTGTTGCCGAACGTATATAAATATTATCAAGGAGAAAATTAACAGCTTCAATCATCTCATCACACCTCCAGTAAGTATATCTAGCATATTTACCTTTCAGTCAGTTTGGCCCAAATTTTTCAAAATAAGCGCAAAAATATTGCTGATGTTTTATTTACTTGCAAGTCAATAATTTAACCTCATTGAATCTGTATATGTAATACAGGTCAGTTTAACCCCTTAGCTGTAGATGGGTTATGCATGTATTCAGGTACTAAAAGGAAAAGAATGTCAACATTGAAAATGAAACAAGGATGAACCATTTGGTCGACTGATTTGATCCACAAAAAATCATTCTTATACAGGTCAAGGCGATGATAAACATACTTTTTTAACCAATATTTGAAATCAAACAGATCTAGATAAATCCAATTGCATGTGATTGCTATTTACAGTGATTCCGAAGGTCCGTTGGACATTGGCAAATGTCCGGTAATTTTGAGTCTAGTCCAGTTATTTTCTGTTTCATCTCGGACCATAATTTTAAAATGCATCTGTCAGCAGATGTTTTCCAATTTTTTAGATCAAATATCATGTCAGTGGCAATTAAGAAACCTAATTAGTGTTTAAGGGAGTACATTGACAGCTGATTGCTTTATTTACATTGTCTCGCATGGTTGAACAAGGTTACATCCAATGAACGATCATGACCCAGTTTTTGTCAAACTGAAAAGTAAAAATTGTTTGCAAACTTTTTTTGAAATACAAATGCTTGACTGTACCTGAAATGGAATGCATATATATCCAAACTAAATTATTAAAACCAGTATAAGGGAGCTACCATTTGATTTTTATGAGGGGGGGGGGGGCTAGGATGAAAAATTTTGTCCTGCATTTTTTTAGTTGTAATCTCTGTCCTGCCTTTTTATTTTTCACTCTATTCGGTCCTGCTTTTTTTTTTAAATATAAAATGAAGATGTGGTATGATTGCCAATGAGACAACTGTCCACAAGAGACCAAAATGACATAGAAATTAACAACTATAGGTCACCGTACGGCCTTCAACAATGAGCAAAGCCCATACCGCATAGTCAGCTATAAAAGGCCCCGAAATGACAATGTAAAACAATTCAAACGAGAAAACTAATGGCCTTATTTATGTACAAAAAATGAACGAAAAACAAATATGTAACACATAAACAAACGACAACCACTGAACTACAGGCTCCTGACTTGGGACAGGCACATACATACATAATGTGGCGGGGTTAAACATGTTAGCGGGATCCCAACCCTCCCCCTAACCTGGGACAGTGATATAACAGTACAACATAAGAAGTTTATCCTGACTTTTTTTTTTGCAAGTGTCTCATCCTGCCTTTTTTTTTTACTCAAAACTCCTGTCCTGCCTATTTTTTTCAAATTTTATCCTAGTCATGACTGTATTTACATGTATTTTTATTTTTTATTTCTGTTTATATCAGGTTATATGACCATCAGCAGTCTTCGGAGGTCATCTTGATGGTTAATTAGATGATGTCTAGACTAAAATACAGACTGAATGCTGTCGCTGATACATATAATTGAGTCCATACATTGTTAATTCTAATGCAACATTGTTTGTAACGTTCATTTTGATTGGATAACATCACCAATTTTCATGGCATCAATTGTATGATTTAATGTTGTTTTCTGTCAGTTTCATTAGAATGGAGATACTGTCACAATATTGTATTTTAAGCTCCGACAACATCAATTGGTGATTTGATGGTCGCAAATACCCGTTTACTGGCTCCACTAACTAGCTATTAAACTTAATTTCAAGGCCATAACTACCATTGAGGCAAGTGAGGCAATTGTTTTTTTGTGTATTTGTTTATGGAGATTAAATAAGAAATATAGTCATTTGTTTTTTCTGTCTCAACCTTAATTCTATAACTTGACATCGTTCCTTTTAAATTATTCTTCCCGTATATTACTGAGCATCTCACCAGGTGATGTTTCTCAATTACATTAACCTAGTAATTGGTAATCATCATTTATCTCTGGTTAAAAACAGGCTCTTGCAGAAAAAGGAAAAGCGATACTGAAGGTGAGGAAGGAATAATTCTAGTAAACTAATGGATGTTATTTGTGATCACAACAGGTGTTAAGAGTTCCAGTATTGAATATATTTTCATTGGAACTAGTCCAAAAACTAAATAGACTGACAAATCAAGTCCTGGGGTACCCCACGGGAGCAGTCCTATCTGAGTATTCATTTCCCGTTTTCCTCAACTTTATCCGTTCTCTTTACAGATAAACAAAATATAAATTATATGAAACCTGCATGGATTAGTTTTTATCCATGTTTTTTTTACCTTAAAATTTGAAAGAACATCCCGTAGTCCAATTTTGACATTATTGAGGGACGGTAGGACTTTTAAAACGGGATTTCGTGTTTTCTAATTCGAGACCAGGATTTTGTGTCTCTTAATTAGGGATTTCGGGATCAGACCACCTCCTACCCCCTCATTATTCGATTGTCAATCCAAAATATCTTACCACTGACTATTTCCAGAAATAATCTGAAATCACGGACCTAAATGTAAACGGTGAAAACTCCAGTCCAATATCCCCGTATCCATAAAAATAACTTAAAAATTTTTACACCATTTATCCCAGAACCCATGCTGAAATTTTTCGCCTAGCTTGGCTCGGCTCTATTTTCGCCTCGCTCCGGTCGCCAATCAGTTCTGCTTCACTTAAATAATAAGCCTAGTTACGGCCTTGAATTTGCGACCATCAAATCACCAATATAGTTGTCTCCTAATTGTTTATTTCAGACTTTTTGTAGAATATGGAAACTAAGGATTTATGTTTCAGTATGTTATAAATCAAATATATGAGGATATGAGTCAAATCTGTGAACATGAATATGACAGCTAATGCCCCTTTAAGATTATTTCAAAATAAAAACAAATGTAACAATAAAGCCAATCATTGCTCGTAAAACAAGCAATTAATTAAAAAGTATTCATGAATTGTAAGATATTTGTATTATCTTTTATATTTTTCAAGTAAATATTGGCATACATATATGTTAGCGGCAATAAGTGAAATAAGGCATTAAGCTTAAATCCTAGGCAATAAGCTAATGCCTAGGCAGTAAGTCTATTGTCTAAATGATGCTAGGCATTATTCTTAAATCCTAGGATTTAAGCTTTAATCCTGAAAAATGTGTCCAGGCATTAACCTAAACTGTGAATGCAAGTAAATAAAAAGACATTTATTCACAGTTAAATACATTAGGTGCATAATAACATGATACGTACTGAAGTTTAAAATGTCAAATACCGGAAATAAAGTTCTGGTCACTTTAGTTTTAACTCGGATATAACCAAAGCTGTAAATTCACAACCATTGTCACTTTGCAGTTGATGGGGCACACTAAAAATTGTGAAAACGTCACCTCTGAAGGATGTCAGAAATTTAATGTAACAAACTTTTGTTTAATAGGTGATTTTGGTACACTATAAGAAATTTATAGTTTCAATCTGAGTTTGATTGGAAATCCATTAAATCAACCTGTCCTCTACTATTGAACTCTTTAGATAAAATGGGTTTCACTAAGTACCCTCTTTCCTAAATACTTTTTCTTCATGTTACTATTTTCCCAAAGTGAAAGAAATAGTTCGATGGAATCATGAGGAATATTTGCATAATCATTATTAAGTTGTTTAAATCATACGGTCTCTGTCTCCTTGACCTGTATTTGTGCCTTTTCAAATGTACCATGATACAGTTCCTCTAGAAAAACATAAATTTTGAAATTTTCCTCATCATTTTGCTTTACTTTACTAATCAAAGCCTCCAAAAGTAAAAATGTCATAACTTTTTAAATTGTAGTAGTCTATCATGTCTACAGTTGCAGTCTTTTAGTTAAAAGTTCAATCTTTGCCAAAAGATCATTTCACTGTCTTGAGTATATGCACCTTGTTTTCCCTTATTCAAATTAAGACCGTAAAGATTCAAAAAATGTTTCTTCTGTAACATGTCATTTAAATGATAATAATCCAGATTAAGAAGTAAAAAAAAGATCAGATGGCCTGGGGGTATTTAACAAAATGTTTAACAGAATTTTTTTACATATCCAATAAAATCAATGCAAAGATGTAGTGAGCAAAAATGCATGCCTACTTTTGACCAGCCCAAAACCAGCTGGACCGATACTAGTGAAGTGTGAATTTTCTTCAAATGATTTTCAGATAAAATCTTCAATCCCCCCTGCTTTATTAGACATAATCACTTGTTTAAAACACATTAATTTTTGATATACCGCAAAGAAATGCAAGTTAATAATGGAAACATACTAAAATTTGAAGATCTGTTAAATTAATGTTAATTTATTTAATAATTGGAATATAATTTTAACAAGACTTTACATCAGGAATATTACACCGAATATACATGTACTTGGACGATAAAACAAAAAACCCAAAGTTCACTTATTGCCTAAAATGGTTGAATAATCATCATCAGATTTCAGGAAATAAGCTTAATGCCTGAAAATTTCAGGCAATAACTTAATGTCTAGGCATTAGCTTATTGCCTAATTTCCTTATTGCCACTAACATAGATATAAAACCAAAATACCATTAATATTATGTTGCAATTGTTGCCAATCTTTTGACAACAATAGTTTTAGATATTCAGTCCTTAATTTTGCTATACAAAATACCCTTGTGTTGTCTCTCAAAATAAATGACTAGATAGCTACAGGAAATATTAATTATATTATTTTAAAAGCAATACAATAACTAACAGGTTATAAGTTTAAACAATACAATAATAATGTTTAACGGTTTTTGTAAGAAAGTTTCTTGAGTGAAAAAAAATTACCTATATAATCAGCTGATGAGTTTGAATTCGAATTGACAGTTTTGAGAGAATCAGATTTGAAAAAAATGTTATTCAGGTAGCAATACACAGTTAGGAAAAAACTTAAAATTGACACTCATAATTTTAAACACTCTCTTTATCTTCTTTTCTAACAAATAAGGCTTAATATTTGTGTTATGCATGTGTATATTTATGGAAAGAGCATCTTCCATAGATTTGATTTCCAGTAGTTGTAATGGTGAAATATAATCTCTTTTTGGTGTAACCATGGCAACAATCTGCATTTATTTGATACAAAATATTGCAAAAAGGGGGTGAAAATGTCACAAAAGTCCCTAAAATTTGGTCCAAAGGAGAATTTCAATCCAATAGAGTGAAACCTTTCCTGAAACCATAGACATTTATCAGCAAGAGGTCCAAAAAAAATCATATGCATTTCTGCTCATTTTTCCATGAAATTGAATTGAAAAGTTTGAGGGTCAAATCTTTGTTGAAAAACACTACAATAATTTCTGGACCTATGGGCGGTACAGATGGGAAAATACAGACTGTCAAACAGAAAAATGGCCTATAAAACATGCAAAAACAATCTTGATGTTCATATAAACCCATTTGGAAGGCTATATTATTCTTCAACTATCTAAAAATAAATTTTATTGTACAAAAACTTTCATATTTAAAAAATTCACCATGGCCAAAATGCGAAACTAAACTTCTAACTGTGTATTGCAACCTCATATGGGGAGATAACTCGGATAATTTGATTTTATAAAGGAATTTTTCTATTTTGTTATGTATAGCAAGACAAACTGTGGGTTGACCCTATTTTTTTTATTTTCTGAAAGTGTAAGTGCTATAGCAATCTGCTCATGTTTTATTTCAAAATTCTGTTATTTCCTTCTATTTAAATAAAATTGTGTTTTCTGGATGACCATCTTTTACAATAAAGCTGCAGGCGTTTGTGTCTTATCAACAAATTTAGAATTTATTTTCAATTTGTACTCATTATTCATCTATAAAGAAGAAATTTATTGTATTTTGGATTCATAGCTAAAACCAATATCAACAAATGTAAAAATATAACAATTATCATGATTATACTGTGTAGAATTACATACTCATTCAACATTGCAGGCTTGCAGCTTAAAAAAAAGTCCCCCTAAAGGATAAGTCCTTTACCAAACTCGTACATGGACTTGTCATTAAAAAATTGGGATTCTCAAAATTGAATTAAGAAATTAGTTTAGGACATGCCTTTGTTATGTAACAGAAATTTATTAATATATGTAAGAAGAACAAGCCACAGATCATTCTTTAATGTGGTATAACTCCTGGTTATTTATTGTAGATATAGCACCTTGTCCATGTGATCTGACTGGGAATGCTTGTGATGTTAACTGTTGCTGTGATTTGGACTGTACATCAGATGATAGAGACGTATTTTCTGGTTGTGTAGAAAGCTCAGGAAGTGAGTATCATCAAACCTTTAAACAAACTTTTTAGTAAAGGTTATCTTACCAATGTTGTAATTAGATCTTTGAATGTAGTTTAAAAAAAAAAAAAAAAAAAAAAAAAAAAAAAAAAAAAAAAAAAAAAAAAAAAAAAAAAAAAAAAAAAAAAAAAAAAAAAAAAAAAAAAAAAAAAAAAAAAAAAAAAAAAAAAAAAAAAAAAAAAAAAAAAAAAAAAAAAAAAAAAAAAAAAAAAAAAAAAAAAAAAAAAAAAAAAAAAAAAAAAAAAAAAAAAAAAAAAAAAAAAAAAAAAAAAAAAAAAAAAAAAAAAAAAAAAAAAAAAAAAAAAAAAAAAAAAAAAAAAAAAAAAAAAAAAAAAAAAAAAAAAAAAAAAAAAAAAAAAAAAAAAAAAAAAAAAAAAAAAAAAAAAAAAAAAAAAAAAAAAAAAAAAAAAAAAAAAAAAAAAAAAAAAAAAAAAAAAAAAAAAAAAAAAAAAAAAAAAAAAAAAAAAAAAAAAAAAAAAAAAAAAAAAAAAAAAAAAAAAAAAAAAAAAAAAAAAAAAAAAAAAAAAAAAAAAAAAAAAAAAAAAAAAAAAAAAAAAAAAAAAAAAAAAAAAAAAAAAAAAAAAAAAAAAAAAAAAAAAAAAAAAAAAAAAAAAAAAAAAAAAAAAAAAAAAAAAAAAAAAAAAAAAAAAAAAAAAAAAAAAAAAAAAAAAAAAAAAAAAAAAAAAAAAAAAAAAAAAAAAAAAAAAAAAAAAAAAAAAAAAAAAAAAAAAAAAAAAAAAAAAAAAAAAAAAAAAAAAAAAAAAAAAAAAAAAAAAAAAAAAAAAAAAAAAAAAAAAAAAAAAAAAAAAAAAAAAAAAAAAAAAAAAAAAAAAAAAAAAAAAAAAAAAAAAAAAAAAAAAAAAAAAAAAAAAAAAAAAAAAAAAAAAAAAAAAAAAAAAAAAAAAAAAAAAAAAAAAAAAAAAAAAAAAAAAAAAAAAAAAAAAAAAAAAAAAAAAAAAAAAAAAAAAAAAAAAAAAAAAAAAAAAAAAAAAAAAAAAAAAAAAAAAAAAAAAAAAAAAAAAAAAAAAAAAAAAAAAAAAAAAAAAAAAAAAAAAAAAAAAAAAAAAAAAAAAAAAAAAAAAAAAAAAAAAAAAAAAAAAAAAAAAAAAAAAAAAAAAAAAAAAAAAAAAAAAAAAAAAAAAAAAAAAAAAAAAAAAAAAAAAAAAAAAAAAAAAAAAAAATTTTTTTTTTTTTTTTTTTTTTTTTTTTTTTTTTTTTTTTTTTTTTTTTTTTTTTTTTTTTTTTTTTTTTTTTTTTTTTTTTTTTTTTTTTTTTTTTTTTTTTTTTTTTTTTTTTTTTTTTTTTTTTTTTTTTTTTTTTTTTTTTTTTTTTTTTTTTTTTTTTTTTTTTTTTTTTTTTTTTTTTTTTTTTTTTTTTTTTTTTTTTTTTTTTTTTTTTTTTTTTTTTTTTTTTTTTTTTTTTTTTTTTTTTTTTTTTTTTTTTTTTTTTTTTTTTTTTTTTTTTTTATATTGAGAAAATTCTTGATTATTTAAAGAAAAATATCATCAAGATAACGGTAAGTGTTGTTGAATTTATCAATTAAATGCAATTTCGACGGGTCTTTACTGAGTTTAGTCATAAACTGTGATTCGTAACAGTACAAAAACAAGTCTGCTATTAAAGGGCACAATTAGTGCCCATAGGGATACCTATAACCTGTCGATAAACTTTGTTGCCGAAACGTACATAAATATTATCAAGGAGAAAATTAACAGCTTCAATCATCTCATCACACCTCCAGTAAGTATATCTAGCATATTTACCTTTCAGTCAGTTTGGCCCAAATTTTTCAAAATAAGCGCAAAAATATTGTTGATGTATTATTGACTTGCAAGTCAATAATTTAACCTCATTGAATCTGTATATGTAATACAGGTCAGTTTAACCCTTAGCTGTAGATGGGTTATGCATGTATTCAGGTACTAAAAGGAAAAGAATGTCAACATTCTGATTGAAAATGAAACAAGGATGAACCATTTGGTCGACTGATTTGATCCACAAAAATCATTTTTGTCGAGCCTTCAACTTTTGTCGAAAAAGCGAGACATATTGATCCTACATTCCGTTGGCGTGCGTCGGCGGCGTCACAAATATTCACTCTGTGGTTAGAAATTTTAATAACTTTCTTAAACTATCCTGGATTTCTACCAAACTTGGACAGAAGCTTGTTTATGATCATAAGATAATATCCAAAAGTAAATTTTGTAAAAAAAATTCCATTTTTCCATATTTTACTTATAAATGGACTTAGTTTTTCTGCCAGGAAACATTACATTCACTCTGTGGTTAAAGTTTTAAAATTTTAATAACTTTCTTAAACTATCCTGGATTTCTACCAAACTTGGAAAGAAGCTTGTTTATGATTAAAAGCTAGTAACTAGAAGGAAATTTTGTTAAAATGTTGTTCCATTTTTCCGTATTTTACTTATAAATGGACTTAGTTTTCTTCCAGTTAACATTACATACAGTCTACATTTATAAGATTCATAAACTATCCTGGATTTTTACCAAACTTGGACAGAAGCTACTTACAATCAAAAGATAGTATAGAGAGGAATATTTTTATTAATTTTTTCCTCATTTTTGTTGAGCCTGCGATTAACAGCAAAAGTAGGCGAGACAGTGGGTTCCGTGGAACGCTTACGAATTTTATACAGGTCAAGGTGATGATAAACATACTTTTTAACTAATATTTGAAATCAAACAGATCTAGATAAATCCAAATGCATGTGATTGCTGTTTACAGTGATTTCGAAGGTCTGTTGGACATTGGCAAATGTCCGTAATTTTGAGTGTGGTTCAGTTATTTTCTGTTTCATCTCGGACCAAGTGTCCGATATAAATTTATTGAATAAAATAATTTTAAAATGCATCTGTCAGCAGATGTTTTCCATTTTTTTTAGATCAAATATCATGTCAGTGGCAATTAAGAAATCTAATTAGTGTTTAATGGTGTGAACACCATCTCAAGGGACGTACATTGACAGCTGATTGCTTTATTTACATTGTCTCGCATGGTTGAACAAGGTTACATCTAATGAACGATCATGACCCAGTTTTTTGTCAAATTTGTTTGCAAACTTTTTTGAAATACAAATGCTTGACTGTACCTTAAATGGAATGCATATATATCCAAACTAAATTATTAAAAGCAGTATAAGGGAGCTACCATTTGATTTTTATGGGGGCTAGGATGAAAAATTTTGTCCTGCATTTTTTAGTTGTAACCTCTGTCCTGCCTTTTTATTTTTCACTCTATTCGGTCCTGCCTTTTTTTTAAAGTTTATCCTGACTTTTTCTACCTAAATTGTCATCCTGACTTTTTATACGACCGCAAAAAATTTTTGTGGTCGATATTGGTATGACGTTGGTGTCGTCGTCGTCAGTCTCAAGACGCATTGGTTTTCGCACTCTAACTTTAGTTTAAGTGAATGGATCTCTATGAAATTTTACCATAAGGTTCAATATCACAAAAGGAAGGTTGGGATTGATTTTGGGGTTATGGTACCAACAGTTAAGGAATTAGGGGCCAAAAGGGGCCAAAATAAGCATTTTGTAACTTCCAGACATAACTTGTGTGTTAGTGTATGGATCTCTGACATTGTACCACAAGGTTCCATATCACAAAGGGAATATGCTGGGATTGATTTTGGGGTAATTGCCTCAAAATTTTAGGAATTAGGGGCCAAAAAGGGCAAAAACAAGCATTTTCTAGTTTCGTGACAATAACTTGTGTGTAAGTGTATGGATCTTTCTGAAATTGTACTACAAGGTTCCATATCACAAAGGAAAGCTGGAATTGAGTTTGGGGTAATTGCTTGAAACGTTTAGGAATTAGGGGCCAAAAGGGCCAAAATAAGTATTTTTCTAGTTTCCAGACAATAACTTGTGTTCAAGTGTATGGATCTCTGAAATTGTACTGCAAGGTACCATACCTCAAAGGGAAGGCTGGGATTGAGTTTGGGGTGATGAATCATAAGGGGTTCAAAAATTGGGGGATTTTTTAAAAAAAATATTTTCATTTTTTTTTCTTTAAAATTTTCCATTTTAAGTTGGTTATTTCTGATTTATATTTAAAAGCAAATAATAATGATATGGCAGGAGATACACACCAAACAGGATGTGTAAATTATTATATAATAAGTATTGTGCAATAGCAAGAAATTTTCAATTGCACAGTATTGCGCAATAGCAAGAAATCTTCAATTGCACAGTATTGCGCAATAGCAAGAAAAATCCAATAGCACAATATTGCGCAATAGCATGAAATTGTCAATTGTACAGTATTGTGCAATAGCAAGAAATATTCAATTGCACAGTATTGCGCAATTGCAAGAAATATTCAATTGCACAGTATTGTGCAAAAGAAGATACTTTGTATAAATTGCTTATTTCTTGACCAATTTCAATGGGGTTTTATTCTTGAACTCTTGGGGTTCTTTAATATGCTGAATCTAATCGTGTATTAGGTTTTGGATTTTGGGCCCGTTTTAAATTGGTCCACATTGAGGTCCAAAGGGTCCAAAATTAAACTTTGTTTGATTTCATCAAAATTGAATTATTGGGGTTCTTTGATATGCCGAATCTAACCGTGTATTTAGATTCTTAATTTTTGGTCCCGTTTTCAAATTGGTCTTCATTAAGGTCCAAAGGGTCCAAAATTAAACTTAGTTTGATTTTAACAAAATTGAATTCTTAGGGTTCTTTGATATGCTGAATCTAAACATGTATTTAGATTTTGATTATGGGCCCAGTTTTCAAGTTGGTCCAAATTGGGGTCCAAAATTAAACTTTGTTTGATTTCAACAAAAATTGAATATATGGGGTTCTTTGATATGCTGAATCTAACCATGTATTTAGATTTTGATTTTTGGGCCCGTTATCAACTTTGTCCACATTGAGGTCAAAAGGGTCCAAAATTAAACTTTGTTTGATTTCATCAAAATTGAATTATTGGGGTTCTTTGATATGCCGAATCTAACCGTGTATTTAGATTCTTAATTTTTGGTCCCGTTTTCAAATTGGTCTTCATTAAGGTCCAAAGGGTCCAAAATTAAACTTAGTTTGATTTTAACAAAATTGAATTCTTAGGGTTCTTTGATATGCTGAATCTAAACATGTATTTAGATTTTGATTATGGGCCCAGTTTTCAAGTTGGTCCAAATTGGGGTCCAAAATTAAACTTTGTTTGATTTCAACAAAATTGAATATATGGGGTTCTTTGATATGCTGAATCTAACCATGTATTTAGATTTTTGATTTTGGGCCCGTTATCAACTTTGTCCACATTGAGGTCAAAAGGGTCCAAAATTAAACTTTGTTTGATTTCATCAAAATTGAATTATTGGGGTTCTTTGATATGCGAATCTAACCGTGTATTTAGATTCTTAATTTTGGTCCCGTTTTCAAATTGGTCTTCATTAAGGTCCAAAGGGTCCAAAATTAAACTTAGTTTGATTTTAACAAAATTGAATTCTTAGGGTTCTTTGATATGCTGAATCTAAACATGTATTTAGATTTTTGATTATGGGCCCAGTTTTCAAGTTGGTCCAAATCGGGTCCAAAATTAAACTTTGTTTGATTTCAACAAAAATTGAATATATGGGGTTCATTGATATGCTGAATCTAACCATGTATTTAGATTTTTGATTTTTGGGCCCCGTTATCAATTTTTTCCACATTGAGGTCAAAAGGGTCCAAAATTAAACTTTGTTTGATTTCATCAAAAATTGAATTATTTGGGTTCTTTGATATGCCAAATCTAACCGTGTATTTAGATTCTTAATTTTTGGTCCCGTTTTCAAATTGGTCTACATTAAGGTCCAAAGGGTCCAAAATTAAACTTAGTTTGATTTTAACAAAAATTGAATTCTTAGGGTTCTTTGATATGCTGAATCTAAACATGTATTTAGATTTTTGATTATGGGCCCAGTTTTCAAGTTGGTCCAAATCAGGGTCCAAAATTAAACTTTGTTTGATTTCAACAAAAATTGAATATATGGGGTTCTTTGATATGCTGAATCTAACCATGTATTTAGATTTTGGATATTGGACCATAATAGGTGAATGTCCAATTTAAAATTTTTAAGTTCTTAGACCACATTCATTCTGTGTCAGAAACCTATGCTGTGTCAAATATTTAATCACAATCCAAATTCAGAGCTGTATCAAGCTTGAATGTTGTGTCCATACTTGCCCCAACTATTCAGGGTTCGACCTCTGCGGTCGTATCAAGCTGCGCCCTGCGGAGCATTTTATTTTTTTGCAAGTGTCTCATCCTGCCTTTTTAATCAAAACTCCCCCTCCCATAGAAATCAAATGGTAGCTCCCTAATCCAGAAATCAAATGAAATCACTGACCACATGTTTTCTTTTGTTGACAACCATGTCACATGTGCACTTTTGGCGGGAAAAATACTGGGGAAACACCTAAATAACAGACAACACTGTCTGGTTATTTATAGACATTTAAAATAAACAGCTGAAATAGGAGTGCCAGGAAAAGAGTTAAAAGTTGGTATATATAATTCCTTAATCTACATCAATTTAATTGGGAAAAAGGAGGAGGGGTTAATTTGTAAATTGTTTTATATTTTTTTTTTTGGTCCAGTAATAAATGAACAGGTCCAGTAATATCTTAATCATTACTGGACCAAATGTCCAGTAAATATCAGAAAACCTTGGGAACCACTGTATTTACGTGTATTTTTATTTCTGTTTATATCAGGTTATATGACCATCAGCAGTCTTCGGAGGTCATCTTGATGGTTAATTAGATGATGTCCTGACTAAAATACAGACTGAATGCTGTCGCTGATACATATAATTGAGTCCATATATTGTTAATTCTAATGCAACATTGTTTGTAACGTTCATTTTGATTGGATAACATCACCAATTTTCATGGCATTGTATGATTTTATGTTGTTTTCTGTCAGTTTCATTAGAATGGAGATACTGTCACAATATTGTATTTTAAGTTCCGACAACATCAATTGGTGATTTGATGGTCGCAAATACCCGTTACTGGCTCCACTAACTAGCTAGTAAACTTAATTTCAAGGCCATAACTACCATTGAGGCAAGTGAGGCAATTGCCTGACTAAAATTTCGACACTGAAAATTTTTTTGTGTATTTGTTTATGAAGATTAAATAAGAAATATAGTCATTTGTTTTTCCGTCTCAACCTTAATTCTATAACTTGACATCGTTCCTTTTAAATTATTCTTCCCGGATATTACTGAGCATCTCACCAGGTGATGTTTCTCAATTACATTAACCTAGTAACCGGTAATCATTTATCTCTGGTTAAAACAGGCTCTTGCAGAAAAGGAAAAGCGATACTGAAGGTGAGGAAGGAATAATTCTAGTAAACTAATGGATGTTATTTGTGATCACAACAGGTGTTAAGAGTTCCAGTATTGAATATATTTTCATTGGAACTAGTCCAAAACTAAATAGACTGACAAATCAAGTACTGGGGTATCCACGGAGCAGTCCTATCTGAGTATTCATTTCCTGTTTTCCTCAACTTTATCCGTTCTCTTTACAGATAAACAAAATATAAATTATATGAAACCTGCATGGATTAGTTTTTATCCATGTTCTTTTACCTTAAATTTTGAAAGAACATCCCATAGTCCAATTTTGACATTATTGAGGGACGGTAGGACTTTTAAACGGATTTCGTGTTTTCTAATTCAAGACCGGGATTTTGTATCTCTTAATTAGGGATTTCGGGATCAGACCACCTCCTAACCCCTCATTATTCGATTGTCAATCTAAAATATCTTACCACTGACTATTTCCAGAAATTATCTGAAATCACGGACCTAAATGTAAACGGTGAAAACTCCAGTCCAATATCCCGTATCCAAAAAATAACGTAAAAACTTTTACACCATTTATCCCAGAACCCATGCTGAAATTTTTCGCCTAGCTTGGCTTGGCTCTTATTTTCAACTCGCTCTGCTCGCCAATCAGTTCTGCCTCACTTAAATAATAAGCCTAGTTACGGCCTTGAATTTATGACCATCAAATCACCAATATAGTTGTCTCCTAATTGTTTATTTCAGACTTTTGTAGAATGGAAACTATGGATTTATGTTTTAGTATGTTATAAATCAAATATATGAGGATATGAGTCAAATATGTGAACATGAATATGACAGCTAATACCCTTTAAGATTAATTCAAAATAAAACAAATGTAACAATAAAGCCAATCATTGCTTGTAAAACAAGCAATTAATTAAAAAGTATTCATGAATTGTAAGATATTTGTATTATCTTTTATATTTTTCAAGTAAATATTGGCATATATAAATGTTAGTGGCAATAAGTGAAATAAGGCATTAAGCTTAAATCCTAGGCAATAAGCTAATGCCTAGGCAGTAAGTCTATTGCCTAAATGATGCTAGGCATTATTCTTAAATCTTAGGATTTAAGCTTTAATCCTGAAAAATGTGTCCAGGCATTAACCTAAACTGTGAATGCAAGTAAATAAAAAACATTTATTCACAGTTAAATACATTAGGTGCATAATAACATGATACGTACTGAAGTTTAAAATGTCAAATACTGGAAATAAAGTTCTGGTCACTTTAGTTTTAACTTGGAAATAACCAAAGCTGTAAATTCACAACCATTGTCACTTTGCAGTTGATGGGGCACACTAAAATTGTGAAAACATCACCTCTGAAGGATGTCAGAAATTTATTGTAGCAAGCTTTTGTTTAATAGGTGATTTTGGTACACTATAAGAAATTTATAGTTTCAATCTGAGTTTGATTGGAAATCCATTAAATCAACCTGTCCTCTACTATTGAACTCTTTAGATAAAATGGGTTTCACTAAGTACTCTCTTTCCTAAATACTTTTTCTTCATGTTACTATTTTCCCAAAGTGAAAGAAATAGTTCGATGGAATCATGAGAAATATTTGCATAATCATTATTAAGTTGTTTAAATCATACGGTCTCTGTCGCCTTGACCTGTATTTGTGCCTTTTCAAATGTACCATGATACAGTTCCTCTAGAAAACATAAATTTTGAAATTTTCCTCATCATTTTGCTTTACTTTACTAATCAAAGCCTCCCAAAGTAAAATGTCATAACTTTTAAATTGTAGTAGTCTATCATGTCTACAGTTGCAGTCTTTTAGTTAAAAGTTCAATCTTTGCCAAAAGATCATTTCACTGTCTTGAGTATATGCACCTTGTTTTCCTTATTCAAATTAAGACCGTAAAGATTCAAAAATGTTTCTTCTGTAACATGTCATTTAAATGATAATAATCCAGATTAAGAAGTAAAAAAGATCAGATGGCCTGGGGTATTTAACAAAATGTTTAACAGAATTTTTACATATCCAATAAAATCAATGCAAAGATGTAGTGAGCAAAATGCATGCCTACTTTTGACCAGCCCAAAACCAGCTGGACCAGTACTAGTGAAGTGTGAATTTTCTTCAAATGATTTTCAGAAAAATCTTCAATCCCCCTCCTTTATTAGACATAATCACTTGTTTAAAACACATTAATTTTTGATATACCGCAAATAAATGCAAGTTAATAATGGAAACATACTAAAATTTGAAGATCTGTTAAATTAATGTTAATTTATTTAATAATTGGAATATAATTTTAACAAGACTTTACATCAGGAATATTACACCGAATATACATGTACTTGGACGATAAAACAAAAAACCCAAAGTTCACTTATTGCCTAAAATGGTTGAATAATCATCATCAGATTTCAGGAAATAAGCTTAATGCCTGAAAATTTCAGGCAATAACTTAATGTCTAGGCATTAGCTTATTGCCTAATTTCCCTTATTGCCACTAACATAGATATAAAACCTAAATACCATTAATATTAATGTTGTAATTGTTGCCAATCTTTTTGACAACAATAGTTTTTAGATATTCAGTCCTTAATTTTTGCTATACAAAATACCCTTGTGTTGTCTCTCAAAATAAATGACTAGATAGCTACAGGAAATATTAATTATATTATTTTAAAAGCAATACAATAACTAACAGGTTATAAGTTTAAACAATACAATAATAATGTTTAACGGTTTTTGTAAGAAAGTTTCTTGAGTGAAAAAAAATTACCTATATAATCAGCTGATGAGTTTGAATTCGAATTGACAGTTTTTGAGAGAATCAGATTTGAAAAAAAAATGTTATTCAGGTAGCAATACACAGTTAGGAAAAAAACTTAAAATTGACACTCATAATTTTTAAACACTCTCTTTATCTTCTTTTCTAACAAATAAGGCTTAATATTTGTGTTATGCATGTGTATATTTATGGAAAGAGCATCTTCCATAGATTTGATTTCCAGTAGTTGTAATGGTGAAATATAATCTCTTTTTGGTGTAACCATGGCAACAATCTGCATTTATTTGATACAAAATATTGCAAAAAGGGGGTGAAAATGTCACAAAAGTCCCTAAAATTTGGTCCAAAGGAGAATTTCAATCCAATAGAGTGAAACCTTTCCTGAAACCATAGACATTTATCAGCAAGAGGTCCAAAAAAAATCATATGCATTTCTGCTTATTTTTCCATGAAATTGAATTGAAAAGTTTGAGGGTCAAATCTTTGTTGAAAAACACTACAATAATTTCTGGACCTATGGGTGGTACAGATGGGAAAATACAGACTGTCAAACAGAAAAATGGCCTATAAAACATGCAAAAACAATCTTGATGTTCATATAAACCCATTTGGAAGGCTATATTATTCTTCAACTATCTAAAATAAATTTTATTGTACAAAAACTTTCATATTTAAAAATTCACCATGGCCAAAATGCGAAACTAAACTTCTAACTGTGTATTGCAACCTCATATGGGGAGATAACTCGGATAATTTGATTTTATAAAGGAATTTTTCTATTTTGTTATGTATAGCAAGACAAACTGTGGGTTGACCCTATTTTTTTTATTTTCTGAAAGTGTAAGTGCTATAGCAATCTGCTCATGTTTTATTTCAAAATTCTGTTATTTCCTTCTATTTAAATAAAATTGTGTTTTCTGGATGACCATCTTTTACAATAAAGCTGCAGGCGTTTGTGTCTTATCAACAAATTTAGAATTTATTTTCAATTTGTACTCATTATTCATCTATAAAGAAGAAATTTATTGTATTTTGGATTCATAGCTAAAACCAATATCAACAAATGTAAAAATATAACAATTATCATGATTATACTGTGTAGAATTACATACTCATTCAACATTGCAGGCTTGCAGCTTAAAAAAAAGTCCCCCTAAAGGATAAGTCCTTTACCAAACTCGTACATGGACTTGTCATTAAAAAATTGGGATTCTCAAAATTGAATTAAGAAATTAGTTTAGGACATGCCTTTGTTATGTAACAGAAATTTATTAATATATGTAAGAAGAACAAGCCACAGATCATTCTTTAATGTGGTATAACTCCTGGTTATTTATTGTAGATATAGCACCTTGTCCATGTGATCTGACTGGGAATGCTTGTGATGTTAACTGTTGCTGTGATTTGGACTGTACATCAGATGATAGAGACGTATTTTCTGGTTGTGTAGAAAGCTCAGGGAAGTGAGTATCATCAAACCTTTAAACAAACTTTTTAGTAAAGGTTATCTTACCAATGTTGTAATTAGATCTTTGAATGTAGTTTACATTGGCACAAATATCGATTTTGTTATCAGCAGATTAAAACATAACTAAATTTGTATTCTTTTCAAACATTTTTAGGGATATATAAATACACATCCACGTTCATTTTCTATATAGAGATTACTCTATCTATATATTACATTATACATATTTATTAACAGGTTAACTATCCTACTGCCTGTCGATACTTTTATTTTGGCATTGCACAAGTCATGTCTTCTTTGACTGTCCATGACGTTAAAACACTAAATCCCTGGGATGTGTTTTAGTTGATTTTAGTCTCTGATGTATGATTTTTTATTTTTAATTGTTTTTGGCTTTTAACTAGCTTTCAGTAACTGCAAGTACTCAAATCGCTCCGTGTTGAAGGCCGTACTTTGACCTATAATGGTTTACTTTTACAAATTGTGACTTGGATGGAGAGTTGTCTCATTGGCACTCATACCACATCTTCTTATATCTAATTAAGACATTTATCGGTTACATATAGAATAATGTTTTTGATACTGCTTTATCAGCAAGAATATCAAGCGAGCCGGCTAGGGCGAGCTGATATTCAAGCTGATGAAGTCAGTATAAAAATTAAATGCCATTATTCTTTCTTTTTATCAGTAATTTGTATTAACTGTATTTTTTTTTTTGAGAATATGAAGTAAAATGAAATAGTAAAACTACTTTTACACATACAAAACTTTTGGGATAGTTGTTTGGTTGTATGAACGAAGTCGTGTGCATTTCATTGATAAATCGATGCCGAATGACTTGAGCATGTGATGATACATGACGTCATTGCCTTATATTTTCGAGGATCAAGTCCTGTCCATGATCTTAAAAATATTAGGCAGTAAAATCAAAGGAAAAATATACAAATTGCCGATAATCAGCTTTACTTTTATTTTATTGGTTAGAAATTTATGATAAAGCAGGCGGGATAATTGCTACATCCATGTACATGGATACAAAACCTACAGACATGTACATAGATACAAAACCTACAGACATGTACATGGATACAAAACCTACAGACATGTACATGGATACAAAACCTACAGACATGAACATGGATACAAAACCACCTACATGTACAGGGATACAAAACTACAACAAATGAAGCAAAACTGTCCCGTCTTATGCATGAACAAAGCTGACATGAAAATAGCATTTTATATGGTTCATGACAGCAATCCAAAGAGCCAAACAAACAGTCTAGGTCAAGGATACAGCAACCCATTACACAAAAAGCCAAAAGACATGTAGAGGTCAAAATACAGTCTTCAATTAAAATTCAATTCTTCTTGAATAATTGAGAGGTCTTTCCTTCCATATTGTTTGAAATATACTGTCATAAATATACTGTCATTCATATTTATTGATTGATTGATTGATTGATTGGTTGGTTGGTTGGTTGGTTGATTAATTAAACATGTGGGATAGGGTCTCTTGAAACAAGCAAAAAAGAAACAAATGAGATCTTGGACCCCGTATTAAGTACACGAGACGGAAACATGCATGCAATGATTGATTGATTGATTGATTGATTGATTGACTAAGCACATTGATAGGGTATCTTGGCACAAGCGAAAAAGAAACAAATGAGACCTTGGACCCAGTATTAAACACATGAGACTAAAACATGTATGCAACTGTTGATTGGTTGGTTGGTTGATTGATTAATCAATTAAACCCATTGGATAGGGTCTCTTTACACAAGCGAAAAAGAAACAAATGTACCTTGGACCCCGTAATAAACACATAAGAGGGAACATGTATGCAACGATTGATTGATTGGTTGGTTGGTTGGTTGGTTGGTTGATTACTTAAACACGTTGGATAGGGTCTCTTGAAACAAGCAAAAAAGAAACAAATGAGACCTTGGACCCCGTAATAAACACATGAGACGGAAACATGCATGCAACGATTGATTGATTGGTTGGTTGGTTGGTTAGTTGGTTTATTGATTGATTGGTTGATTGATTGATTGATTACACACGTGGGATAGGGTCTCTTGAAACAAGCGAAAAAGAAACAAATGAGATCTTGGACCCCATATTAAACACACGAGACAGAAACATGCATGCAATGAATGATTGATTGATTGATTGATTGATTAATTAAACACGTTGGTTAGAGTCTCTTGAAACAAGCGAAAAAGAAACAAATGAGATCTTGGACCCATTATTAAACACATGAGACGGAAACATGCATGCGATGATTGGTTGGTTGGTTGGTTGGTTGGTCAAACACATGGAACCGAGCCACTAGGATCATGCAAAAACGGAATTGAAAGCCTATATACTATATCTAAACACATGGGATTTAGCCTTTTAGAGATCCCTTAACAAGAAGTAAGGTCAAAGGTCAATGTCAACCTACAAAAGCATTAAAACACACATAAAACTCTTTAAATAGTGCCAAAAACACATAATTTGCCTTTTTGTACATGACCTTGACCTTTGACCTTGAGACCTTGATCAAGTTCATTGGTCCACAGTGTCATTGCAAAAGACCCTATGGGTCTAGGACCTTTTGTTTAAGAGTTTTGCCTAATAATGTCTTTTTATAAACCAGTCATAATGTAACAAAGTTGCCCATTGAAGTGTCAAGCATTTTTCACTATTTAAATTTTCTGTATCTATAACCATTCGAGAATTATAGGGAAATCAAAGATATATAAAAATCTAAAATATGACCATGACCTTTGACCTTGACCTATATTTTCAAGTTATGGTCCAATGATCTCAAATCAAAAGACCCTAGGTCTTTACAACTTACGGTTCATGAGATTCCTATGCATATCGAAAAGTAAATTATTCAAGGGGAAATAACTCCTATAAGAAGTCACTGGATCACTTCGGTTAAAATTATTTAAAGTTGCGACATGTGGCAAGGAACATTTAAAAAAAACACCGTTTGCTGCTAAGTCTTATAGTTTATGAAGTGTAGCGATAACAATGTTTTTTGTAATTGGGGAGATAACTAGTACTCCTATAAGGTAAATAGTAGACTTTGGTGCCCCTAATACAAGATAGCTTTTATAAACCCGATACTTGGTACCAAAGATCATTTTGATATGTTGCGTACTTTTCTTGATTTTTGACTTTGAAAACGGATGAGGAAAAAGAATAATAAACAAACGAATAGCAGTAAGGTCTTTCCATTAAGAAAGGAAAGACCTTAATAATAAACAGGGGGAAAAAATTAAACCTAATCAATAACAAATCTGTCTTCAATGCCAATTGCTGAAGATGATCCTGACTTAGGATAGGCACAAAAACATGCAGTGGGGATGAACTAGCTCGAAAAATCTCAACCCTCTTTCCTGTAATGTGGAACAGTAAACTAACAAAATGTACATAAAAGAACATAAAAAAAATAAGTGCAGGCATTACAGGAAAGGCTTTCAAATAAAGAGCTGCGCCATGAGCGCATGATACGCCTGTCGCTTTTTGAAAGAATAAAGTTCCATAACTCCTCAATGTCATTCAGAAATTTATAAAAAACTAAATGTAGGTTATGTTAATAGATATAAACCAGTCACCAAAGTTTCATGAAAACTGCTCAAAGCACTTTTGAGTTACTGTCCGAAAACTGGAAAATCCCCCTTTTTATTATGCCCCATTTATGGGCATTATGTTTTCTGGTCTGTGCGTCCGTCCGTTCGTCCCGCTTCAGGTTAAAGTTTTTGGTCGAGGTAGTTTTTGATGAAGTTGAAGTCCAATCAACTTGAAACTTAAGATACATGTTCCCTATGATATGATCTTTGTAATTTTAATGCCAAATTAGAGATTTTCCCCCATTTTCACGGTCCACTGAACATAGAAAATGATAGTGCGGATGGGGCATCCGTGTACTGGGGACACATTCTTGTTTAATAAATAAAACCCCACAACTCAGAATTGTAAAATCCAAAATTTATAAAAATCGAAAGGGAGCTCAGGTCAGTAGAAATAAACAATTCACCAAAGTTTCATGGAAATTGGTTAAAGCGTTTTTGAGTTATTGTCAGACATGTTGACAACGGACGGACAACGGTTTACCATAAAACGTCCCGTAAACGGGCGTATAATAACAGTAAAAAGTAAAAAAAAAAATAGTACCAACAATACCATATAAACAATATTATATAGTATTACACAATGTCAAAGTTCCTGAATATAAGTGCCAATGTACTCTAGTAGGGGAATCGAGGACACATTTATAAAAGTGGCTGGAATCTATATATATAAAAATGCTATTAAGTACCTGCTTCTTGACCATTTTATTCCATTTAACTTTTAAATGTTTGCTTTTGACAGTGTTGATGACAGACTCTGTGTACAGGAAGAAATTTTGCTGTTGGAGAATGCACCATTTCCAAAGAACTATACACAAGATGGATTGTTTTGTATATATTTTGATAATTGTAAGTTTTCAATTTATTAGAAAAAATGTAAATACTACCCAATATTATTAGTCTGGTATTTAGCTGCAAATATTTCATGCATATTCAGGACAAAATTCTAAACAAATAAATCAATTCGATAAGTTCTATAATAGTTTTGGGGCGTTCTCTTTTCTCTGCAATTGAATCTTTTGGGGCATCCTCTTTTCTCTGCAAATGAATCCTTGCAATATTTACATAAAGGGACCTTCCCAACACACTTTCCAGTGGCAGTCCAAATTTTTTTTATTAAATTACAAAATATTTCTGAATAATATATAATATATTATATAGTCCGGAAATTCTATGTTCTAATAATTTATTTTCTGAAATTGTAATTAGAAGACTGGGTGGGATATTTTAAATAGGATGTTAAATATAGAATAAATTGTTATATTCGCTATCATTTGAACATATGATAGGATTTTCAAACTTGGTATGTAAGAAAATAAATAATACACAACTCTGAGAAATCACAAACAGTTGACCTTCACATTAATAAATTTGCTCATAGATCGAATTTATTGACTCTTTATGAAATATTTAGATATTAAAAGAAATAAATTATTTATTTTTCAGATAATAAGAGGAATTATTACAACATACCAAGCTTAATCACAGACACTACAACTTTTGAAAACTATGTTAGTAAATATGCTGGATATACCTACGCCACTGAACAAACTGGACAGTCAACTATTAATAACTTTTACAAGGTATTTAAAGTTACTGTACAATTTAGGGGCTGAAATTAAGGACATATGATATCATGTGAAATGTTTGTTTTCAGCGGTTTTGTTTGGTGAATACTTAAAATAACAGGTTTGGCTAGTTATGGGAAACCCTTAAAAGATTGAAAGAAGTTTCAAAAAAGATTTTCTGCATTTGTATGACCTTTCAGCTGCCAAAGCACCATTTTTTTTTTATCTGACAGAAACATAATTAGTTAATAATATGCATAAACAGGTAATCTCTTGGATCCATGGGTATATATATTTAAATGTTAACTCAGAAATAAGCCTCATTTCCACATTAAGCCTCTTGCCTTCAGTCATACTCAATTTGTGCATAGTTTACAGGTTTAAGATTGTGCTTACCTTTACCATACTACAAAAATGTTCTTCATAGAAATGATCAATTTGTGGTTTACAGGTTGGTGACCCAGTGTACATTGTTTACCAGAGTCTTGCAACAGGTTTTCTTGGACTTCCTAGCTCGCTTACATCAACAGGTTGTTCTAATAGTCCTGTAGGTAAGTCAAGTGACTGCAGATTATTCTACTAGTCCTGTAGGTAAGTCAAGTGACTGCAGATTATTTTACTAGTCCTGTAGGTAAGTCAAGTGACTGCAGATTGTTCTACTAGTCCAGTAGGTAAGTCAACTGACTGCAGATTGTTCTACTAGTCCAGTATGTAAGTCAACTGACTGCAGATTGTTCTACTAGTCCAGTAGGTAAGTCAAGTGACTGCAGATTGTTCTACTAGTCCAGTAGGTAAGTCAACGGACAGCAGATTGTTCTACTAGTCCAATAGGTAAGTCAACTGACAGCAAATTGATCTACTAGTCCAGTAGGTAAGTAAAGTGACAGTAGATTGTTCTTCTAGTCCTGTAGGTAAGTCAACTGACAGCATATTATTTTACTAGTCCAGTAGGTAAGTCAACTGACAGCAGATTATTCTACTAGTCCAGTAGGTAAGTCAACTGACAGCAGATTGTTCTACTAGTCCAGTAGGTAAGTCAACTGACAGCAGATTGTTCTACTAGTCCAGTAGGTAAGTCAACTGACAACAGATTATTGTACTAGTCTTGTAGGTAAGTCACCTGGCAAGAGATCTTCATCTATTCCATATTAATTTTATATGTCTTTTCAATTTTCTTCTATAAAGATTATGTTTCCACAGTTATTGAAAATTTTCAATTCTTATTCAAATGAGATATCTGATTCTGTACACTGAAATATACTTATGCAATCAAATAATATTCTTTTTGGCCAATATTATTAAGTGGTCTATAATTAGCATATCATACATGTATGATTTATGACATAGTGATAAAGTTGAAACAGATTTTGTGATATTGAATTTAATTTATCACAGAGAAACAAAAAAAAACCACAGTTTTTAAGGTAACTAAGGGGAATTACTCTGACCTTTTTGGAATTAATCATTCAAGAGTTCATTTTCTTATTTACCATAAAAAATTTAGTTTTTTTAAAGTTTTTGGATGATAGTAAATGTTCCATTCATCAGAATGTTTTTATGCACTCTGACAAGGACCATACTTTACAGATCAAGTTAGATTTGACTTTGTACATTTATATGTGATCACCTTATTCTGTTTCTGGAAGTTTTAAAAAGTTTTTTTATTAAACAAGTGCAATACATTTTGGTTGCAGGATATGAATTTCACTTTTTAGTGGCAATCTGACAATCATTTATATTGACACTGGTTCAAGATAAAATGCTATTATTTACTAATTTCAGCTTATTTGAAAGATGAAACATCATCTTGTGTTAGACAGTTTACCACATTAAACCAGACTACATGTGAAAGTACAACATCATTCAGTGCTCCCTCGTATTACACAGGATTCAGAGTTGTTACAGTAAGTTGACATCTGATCATTCTTTATCATTTGAGTCCATTAAAACAATGATAGAAGTTCAATGAAAAAAATAACAAAGGTGCACTCTATTTCCTCATACCAAAGACTTTAAAATTGGTATTTGCTGCTTCTTCGCTAAGCACGGGGCATTAAGGAGTAAGAGCAAATACTGGTCGGCTCGGAGTTAGAATAATGTATCTATGTAAGATGACATGTCTTTCTTGCAGACTGTTACCTTGTGAACTAGCATGTTAAAAATCTGGCTCAGCGTGTCGGTCTAGTACAAAGCAGGGTAAATATTCATATTACATTAATATATTCTCGTCCTGAATATGCATATTAATTTGCCGCTGGACGTAAAGCAGCTATCCATCGTCATCATCTATTTCCTCATATGTGATAAGAGTATTGTTTACCAAAGGTCACCTATTGTTTGTGGGCCAACCTTCAGGCACCAAAATTAAACTGACTGCTTTGTAATACACTCATGTTCAATATAAATTAAAAATGGTGAAATTGGTTTAATATTGACATCTATTTAAAGATGACAGAAATAACATGTATCAGACCTTAATATTTCTAAAATAAAATAACAACAAAGTCTACATGTTTAGAAGCAAGTACTCACTTATAATTTTATTTTGTCATAAAAAAATCAGTGTAATACTTTTGTAATAAATTTTAGTTAAGTTGAAAGGAATCATTATTTCCAACAAAAAAACGAGATTCTTTAACATTTTTTCTGTATATATTAAAACAATAATAGATCACTTTCCAATCTTGGGTTATGTTGTTTACAAATGTTTACTGTTATGTGTTTTCAGACTCCTTATTTATTTACATATATTGTAAACGGAACAGTTATTACAACTACAACACAATCCACAACAGTTACGACAACCACTCCATCACCACCAGGTAGGTTTAGATACACAGTACATAATAACCGTTATTTATTTATTTGTTAGAGTATATTTTATTCTTTATAAAGAATTGGCATGTTTCAAAGTTTGTTTTCTCTCTTATGTGAGTTTAAATATTTGCTTTCATTTTGTAATATTGATTGATTCATTTATATGATGAATATAGGTTTCATACTTTAATTTTATCTTCTAAAGTTATTTTGATTTCATATATAATTGATATAGAAAGTTGACAAAGTTTTTAATAGTTAACTGAGTGTTTAAATTAACAGATGGAAACTAGGAAGTTATTCATGATATCAGGATAACATAAATAAATATATATGCACATTTGAATATAATATTGAAAACACTGATGCTAGAAAAAAATATACAAACTGGTTCTAAAACTGCTGTCAAATTAAAAAAAAAAAATTTTCCAACTGAGAATAGTAAAGTTTAAATATTTGAGCAATAATTTTAAGGATGTGCAATGCATGTGTTTTTGATGCAATATAGAGCTTTGACTATTATTTATATGTATACATATATTTTATATATATAATTATTATACAGTGCATGATTTGCATGTTTTAAAATTTAATTGCTTTTTTCTAACAAAAGTAAAATAAGGTTCCCAAAGGATTTATTTTCACATGAATTCTGTGAAAAAGATAAGCTTATGCTAATGAGCTTTTTAAGATTTTTCTGTTGGAGAAAATAAGGTGTTTAGATATTTCATTGAAGAAATAGGGGGACAAAAAGGAATTTCCACCCCAACTACCAACAAAGTAATTGAATTTAAAAAAAAAAGTTGTGTGGTCTTTATGCTAATTACTTGTTTGATGTGTATCCAAACAGTAGTTCTGTGTAATTATTATGTGTGGTTTAACTTGTTTGGTGTGTATCCTAATAGTAGTGTGTGGTTTTATTTGTTTGGTGTGTATCCAAACAGTAGTTCTGTGTACATATTGTATGTGATTTTACTTGTTTGGTGTGAATCCACACAGTAGTTCTGTTTACATATTGTGTGTGGTTTCACTGGTTTGGTGTCTGTATCCACACAGTAGTTCTGTTTACATATTGTGTGTGATTTTACTTGTTTGGTGTGTATCCACACAGTAGTTCTGTTTACATATTGTGTGTGATTTTACTTGTTTGGTGTGTATCCACACAGTAGTTCTGTTTACATATTGTGTGTGGTTTCACTGGTTTGGTGTCTGTATCCAAACAGTAGTTCTGTGTGCATAGTGTATGTGGTTTTGCTATTCTGTATTTTATATTGTGGTGATTTTCAGTTTCAACCGATAATTCAACAGCAGCTGTGACAGTTCCTACAACCACAACTGGTGCTGCCACAACTACAACAGGTAACAACATTCTAAAAACACATGGGTGAACTTTGCACTAATTAACAATGATAATCTACTTAACAGGTCCTTTATACTCAAATTCAGCTGATTTAATTGATTGCCATTGCATATTAAAGTCAGGTCATGTGCATACCCATGTAGGCATGATACAGGCATATTTCATTTAATCAAAACTCTGAATTTTGATTTTTACCAATCTCTTAAAAATGTCTTGCTTTATGATACATTCTCAGGAAAGAGCTAGCCACAAATAAGTTTTCAATTTTTACTACCAAAACATCCATGAAGTTTACAGTGTTATATCCCCTTAAAACACTGGACATTTAGCAAACAACAATCATTTGATATTAGTTATAACTTATTTTCAGCAGACCAATAACTACAAACATAATAACATGCATGTGCTATGCTAGTGCAATTTTTATACGACCGCAAAAATGTCGTATATTGGTATCACGTCGTCGTCGTCAGCATCAACCAAAGACATTTGGTTTCCGGACAAGAACTTTAGTAAATGTAAATAGAAATCTATGAAATTTAAACACAAGGTTTATAACCACAAAAGGAAGGTTTGGGATTGATTTTGGGGGTTATAGTCCTAACAGTTTAGGAATTAGGGGCCAAAAAGGGGCCTAAATAAGCATTTTTCTAGTTTCCAGACAATAACTTGTGGAACGGTGTAATGATCTCTGAAATTATACCACAAGTTTCCATACCACAAAGGGATGGTTAGGATTGGCTTTGGGGGGGTTATGGCTCAAACCGTTTAGGAATTAGGGGCAAAAAAGGGGGAAAAACAAGGGTGTCATGGTTAATGGACAATTTAAAAAAATACAATATTATGTTTGGATTACCTCCCTTACACTACTTTTAAATTATGTATAAAGAAATGTTGTATTGTCTTGAGGTGATAAGCTGTCAATTTATTTTTAGAAGTTACTATTATTTAAATGCTGATTAAGGAATATTAAATTTAGCCATGATTATGTATGTCATTTTCTATTTTAAGACTTTTATGATGTATTTAAATGGGTAATTCTGGTTGCAAACTCCATTGGAAATTTGAATTGAGATTATGACCATATCTTGAAGGAAAGATTTTTTGGAAAAGGGAAGAGGTGAAAAAAAATTGGGGGACAATATTTTTCTCATTTCAGAAATTAAAAGAAAATTTCTTCAAATATTTTTTTTTGCAAAAAGGGGTGGTAAAATTTTTTTTTTTTTGGAGAGGGGGGAGTCAATTCGCAACAGCATAGTGTATTGCAGAAAAGCAAAAAAAAAATGGGCGGTAAAAAAAATTTTTTTGGGGGAGTTGGGTTTAATTCGCAACAGCATAGTGTATTGCACAAAAGCAAAAAAATTGAATATAAATTCAAATCAAATCATATAACCAATTCTAAGTTCTTTGACTACAGTTATTCTGTGTCAGAAACCTATTATGTGTCAAATATTTAATTACAATCCTAATTTAGACCTGTATCAAGAGCGAATATTGTGTCCATTTTTGCCCCAACTGTTCAGGGTTGGACCTCTGCAGTCTTATCCAGCTGCGCTCGGCGAAGCAATTTATTGTTTTTGTTTAATATGTCACAGCCTGTGTTAATATTTAGCATAGTTCAATTGTAGATTTTTAGTCCATTTACATGTAGGTGTAACAACATAACAAAGGTTCAGCTAAGAATAATATTGCTTTATAGACCATTTCTGATTTTTACCTTTTTCGATAATGCTAAGATTAGAAGCATAAACTGAATGTTTTACACAGGAGCCAAATGAATCTTTAAGATCATAAACAGATGACATCTTTGCATGAGGGAGTTACTTCTTTAGGTTTTATAAAAACTACAAACTTTATCCACTGAAGAATTATGAAACTGTATTGTAATATTAAACATAGACAAATAGTAAAAATTATTAATTTACATGCCTTGTTGCAAGATTTCATAAATGTAGAATTCCTTTACCAGGAGAGATATGCAACCTTCTATATAGTGGGAAAGATTACAATATCCCTACATTAATGTGTTCAGAAGAGGATACAATTTAAAGTCTGCCATAAGTGATGACATTGTGATCTCTTAAATCTCAAGTACATGTAGCACACTTTAGAAATGAATGATATATCTAATGGGAGCAGGAATAAAACTAATTATTTATGCCCTTTAACCTTTGCAGATACTAATATTACGACTACTGTAACTATAGTAACCACAGAACCACCAACAACAGGTTTGTAAGGACAGTAGATCGCTAGCATGCTTGTCCTTAACTTGCCTAACCCTGAAGCTTATTTTGACCATCCACCATAAAATGTACTAATTAATATTTAATATTTCAGCTACATTTGTACATAGGTTTAAACAATTAGTTTTATGGTAACTGGTAACCCTCATCAACCTTTTGTGCCTGTACAAAATACAGCTATCTTGACCATGAGTTTTCAATGTTGTTTGTCTGTGTTAGTAGATCTATTTTTTAAATGAGTTTAGTGTGTGTGGCTTGTGTGGTCTGTTGCACTGTCAAATATTAATTTTATTCACTTTTATATATATATGTTAGCGGCAATAAGTGAAATTAGGCACTAAGCTTAAATCATAGGCAATAAGCTAACGCCTAGGCATTAAGACTATTGCCTAAATAATGTTAGGCATTAGTCTTAAATCCTAAGATTTAGACTCAAATCCTGAAAATTATGTCCAGGCATTAATGTTAATGCCTAAACTGAAAATAAGAGTAAATAAAAAGAAACTTATTCGAAGTTAAAATACATTTTGTTCATAATCAAATAATAAGAACTGAAGTTTGAATGTCAATTACATGAAATAAAATCATAAGTAAAATATTGATGTTAAAAATCATTATATATGGAAGTCAGTTTTAACGACCTTGACTGGCTATACAGCCCTTGCACAGTCGGTTATAAAAATCATTTAATAAATCTCTTAAAATATATGTAAACTTGTTAGATAGTTGTCTCGTTTACAATCGTACTACATCTCCTTGTTTATATATTCATTGAAACTATTTTATTGAATTTATTTTGTGTTACCAATTGGGCAAAGCTGTGGAACACACTATGTTACAGTTTTATTATTTTTTTCTAACATTTGTGCCTGTGATCGCCTTATACCTTTGTGTAGACAAATTGACCACTGTTAATTCGTTGTTCCTCATCCATGTAGTTAGCATGTCATGAATATTTCCGTTTGACCAATCGGTAGTACCCTGTGATTGGAGATGTATTGGCTTCAATGAACAACAACTAGTTCTGGCCACATAAGAATTAATTCAGATAAACTTAGCTGTAAATTCATGACATTTGTCACTTTGCTGTTTATGTGGTACACCAAATATTGTGAAAACATAAACTAAATTAGAAGCATTTTTTTTTGACAAAGGCATTATTAGGTTGTTTAATTCTACGGTCTATAATATTAATAGGCCGCTTTGACATATTTCTATGTGATTTTTCCACCAATATACCATACATATTCTCTAGTTTCTCTAGTTCATGTTTGTCATATTTGTGTTTTGTAAACTGTTTTGTTATAAATTTGGCCGTTATAGTTTTCTCAGTTGAATTGTTTCATATTTTTCACGTCAGGGCCTTTTACAGCTGACCATATGGTATGGGTTTTTCTCATTGTTGAAGGCCGTACAGTTTCATGTATTTGCTTACATCCACTTCATTTGAACTGTGGTGGATACTTGTCTCATGTCAATCATAAACTTTGAAATTTCCGTAATCATTCTCTTTTACTTTAGTTAACAGTCTTTCAAACCCCCAATGGTAAAAAATATCATACCATTTTAAATTGTATTAGTCTATAGCTGCCTTATTTTCTGTTTTTGAAAGTTTAACCTTTGCCAAATGGTCATTGTACTTTTGCCTTAGATATATCATCTTTGTTTTTTCCCTGATTCAAATTTAAATTCCGCAAATTTATAGATTCAAGAAATATGTTGTTGCTTAAATGCTAATAATCTAGATAAAGAAGTGAAAAGACAAGATGGATATTTACGAAAATTTACATATCCAATAAAGCAGATGGAAAGATGATGTAACTTACATATCCAATAAAGCAGATGGAAAGATGATGTAACTTACATATCCAATAAAGCAGATGGAAAGATGATGTAACTTACATATCCAATAAAGCAGATGGAAAGATGATGTGACTTACATATCCAATAAAGCAGATGGAAAGATGATGTAACTTACATATCCAATAAAGCAGATGGAAAGATGATGTAACTTACATATCCAATAAAGCAGATGGAAAGATGATGTAACTTACATATCCAATAAAGCAGATGGAAAGATGATGTAACTTACATATCCAATAAAGCAGATGGAAAGATGATGTAACTTACATATCCAATAAAGCAGATGGAAAGATGATGTAACTTACATATCCAATAAAGCAGATGGAAAGATGATGTAACTTACATATCCAATAAAGCAGATGGAAAGATGATGTAACTTACATATCCAATAAAGCAGATGGAAAGATGATGTAACTTACATATCCAATAAAGCAGATGGAAAGATGATGTAATTTACATATCCAATAAAGCAGATGGAAAGATGATGTAACTTACATATCCAATAAAGCAGATGGAAAGATGATGTAACTTACATATCCAATAAAGCAGATGGAAAGATGATGTAATTTACATATCCAATAAAGCAGATGGAAAGATGATGTAACTTACATATCCAATAAAGCAGATGGAAAGATGATGTAACTTACATATCCAATAAAGCAGATGGAAAGATGATGTAACTTACATATCCAATAAAGCAGATGGAAAGATGATGTAACTTACATATCCAATAAAGCAGATGGAAAGATGATGTAACTTACATATCCAATAAAGCAGATGGAAAGATGATGTGACCTGTAAAATTTCATATCTTCAGTTGTGCATTTTTGACCAGCTTAAACCAACCTGACCATTGAAGAAAAATGTCACAAAGAAATACGAGTAATTCTGTTTTGAATACGAAACAATACTCTAAATTGAAGTTCTCTTAAATAAGTTTATATTAATTTTTGAAATTTAATTTTAAAATATTATTTAACAAGTGTTTGGAAGATAAGCAAACATCTCAAAGTTCACTTATTGCCTGAAATGATGTTTGGCAATAGGCTGAATAATCATCATCAGATTTCAGGAAATAAGCTTAAAGCCTGGAAATTTCAGGCAATAACTTAATGCCTAGGCGTTAGCTTATTGCCTAGGATTTAAGCTTAATGCCTAATTGCACTTATTGCCGCTAACATATATAATGAGAACATGAAATGGAAAGTAATTTTGATTAATTTTTTACTGTATTCATGTTAAATTTCGATTTTAGAAATTCATATCTACCCACAAAATATTTATTTAAACATTTTTTTAAAATGGGTATTAATACTTACAAAATTATTGCCACTATAATAAAGAATAAATAGATATGTGTTCTAAGCTACTTTGAGAGAGCAGTCTAAAAACAAGAGGTCAACACATACATTCAGTGAAAGACAATCAACTCCATGTATATCATTTGTCTTGTCAAACTATTGATAAATTCAACAAAAACTACAAAACATTTGCAATTTATTCTGAATTTTTGTATGGAAAGAAATATTAAAGACAAAAACAACGTGAGTTGTGAGACTTAAAACAGGTTCATTAACTTGAAGCAGAGTTTAACTAGTTCTGTCAATACTCAATCATCACATTATTTTGTGTATAAATGACACCTTGCTCCAATGATTAAAGCTTGTGATAATTTATTTCTCTGTACAACGATTTTGGACTTTTTGCTGTATTTCTTTTTACCTTAGACTTTGGACTATATTCTTTATTTCTCTTTACTAAGACTTTGGACTATATTCTTTATTTCTCTTTACTAAGACTTTGGACTATATTCTTTATTTCTCTTTACTAAGACTTTGGACTATATTCTTTATTTCTCTTTACTAAGACTTTGGACTATTCTTTATTTCTCTTTACTAAGACTTTGGACTATATTCTTTATTTCTCTTTACTTAGACTGTGGACTATATTCTTTATTTCTCTTTACTAAGACTTTGGACTATATTCTTTATTTCTCTTTACTAAGACTTTGGACTATATTCTTTATTTCTCTTTACTAACTTTGGACTATATTCTTTATTTCTCTTTACTAAGACTTTGGACTATATTCTTTATTTCTCTTTACTAAGACTTTGGACTATATTCTTTATTTCTCTTTACTAAGACTTTGGACTATATTCTTTATTTCTCTTTACCTTAGACTTTGGACTATATTCTTTATTTCTCTTTACTAAGACTTTGGACTATATTCTTTATTTCTCTTTACTAAGACTTTGGACTATATTCTTTATTTCTCTTTACTAAGACTTTGGACTATATTCTTTATTTCTCTTTACTAAGACTTTGGACTATATTCTTTATTTCTCTTTACTAAGACTTTGGACTATATTCTTTATTTCTCTTTACTAAGACTTTGGACTATATTCTATATTTCTCTTCACTAATACTTTGGATTATAATCTGTAATTCTCTACTAAAAAGGGATTATAATCTGTGTTTCTCTGTGCTAAAAAAAGATCATAATCTGTATTTCTCTCTAATAAGACTTTGAACTAACCTATATTTCTTTATGTGGGACCATAATCTATATTTCATTGTACTATATTAAAATCTGTATTTCTCTTTCTAAGACTGTGGACTATAATATGTATTTAACCGGCTATATATGTCTTATTTCTCTGTAATTACACGAGGAATGCCTTAATTTCAACAAGTTGCTTAAATGTTCATTATTTTAATTATCTATATGGAAAAATATACATATATATGGAAAAATATACAAAGTTCCTGACTTATTATATTTAATTTGTGTTTTTTTTTATAGAATTTTACCAGTACACTGTTTTCATCTTTTAACAATGTTTAAATTACACATGTTTCACAAATTCTGTAAGTTGGACAGAACCTATCAATACAAGTTAACCAACACAATTAAACTTGTCAACAGATATTAATTAATGAATGATGTGTATGTTTTTGAAATTGAAATTTGAATCAGTTTTTGTGAGGAGCAGAGAAATTTGTTTATATCAGTAGAAATACAAATCACAGTTTCTTGCAGCTATCTGCAGGACTGATATGAAAATTATTTATATGCATTTTATTTCCAGGTTTAATTACTTGTCTTTCTTTAAAATCAGAATGATGTTTTGAGCCGTAGTGGATGTAGAACTTACTCTGGTAACAGTTATTTAATCAAGACAATCATTACGTTTTTGTATAATTTCAGTGGCTCCATTCGAGATTGACCTATACAATAACACTTACACAATAGATATAGGACTATCTACAGTACAGTGCAGGGACAGCACTGGTAACAACATCACATGTAGTTTCCCCACAGGGTCGGTACCAGCTCCAACATACAATACTGGTACTGCAACTTGTCAAAATGTTGTTACACAGGTAATATAGAATACCGCTAATATTGGTGCCTTGTCTTAAAAATTGATATACCTTAGGCACAGCAACATGTAGAAAGATTTTAAATAGTATATAATACATTTGCGGAGTTCACAAGGACACTGGTATTGACAGACATATCCAGTAAAATACTTGTGGTACCAGTGAAATTTGATTTTAGGGACAAAATTTCTAATTAATTGTTTGGAACATCTAGTTATATCAATATTTATTGTCCAGTGAAATTTAAATGGAACCCGTTATTAATATTTGTCCACTTAGCCAAATGTATATTGAACCTTCCAGCACCTTGGCAAACCCTGTACTTGTTTCTCAACTTGATGCATAGAAATGTCATATCATAATGTAAAAAATGGTACCCCATTATGTAGAAAAAAAGTACTTAGAAAAAATGTATTACCTTATATTAAAAAGTGTAATAGTTGTTTAGACTTAGCTATAGTTAGCTTTCTGATAAAAAGAAGTTATGGGAAGCAAGGAACAAAGGTTTTTTTTCTCTCATAACAATACCTTCAGTTTTGGAAAAATAAGATGGAAGTACTTGAGATAATCAAGCCATTATATACTAAGAAAATAGCCATGAATCCAAGAACAAATATTTTATTGTGGTTATTGAGTTTTTGTTTTTGTTTTTTTTTCTAGATAGTGATTTATTAGTCATAATTGACAACCAGTTGTAATCTCTTAGGTAGCACTACCTGCTGTACTTTTCACTGTATTGAAAAGGACCAAAAATTTAATATAACAAAAATCTCAAAGTTCTAAATAGTCCACTTGTTGTTAAGCATGACATGATCTTTTTATGAACATCTGATGATTAATTACACTGTGTTTTTGATACTTATATTCAGATATTATTGCGTGCATTTATTATTGCGATTGTTGAAGAAATGGACAAAAATGTGAGTTTAATTATTGCGATTTCAGGAAAATCTGCATACAGATATATGTATCAGATACCAAAATGCGAGTTCTTATTAAAGGGATACTCACCCAGTGGCATTAACAAAAACCTCGCAATAATTTCTGAATTTACAGTATATCATTGAACTTTGTTATTGAATTAGAGAGCAGCAGGTCTGGTCGTACATTTAGACATTCATTCATTTCCTCTGGTGGTCACCATTTTCGCATTTTGCAAAAGAATAATAATTGTGGTGATTAAAAATCCTGATTGGCAAAAGAATTTGGTGAATGAAATATAACTGTTCGACTTCGTCCATCTTGTTAATTTTGTTTCTGGTATCTGTAACTTTTTCCCTGCTGGACAATATTCTTATTTCACCTTGAACTCGTCAGATGTATCGATTTTGACAGAAAATCAATAATCAGCTGAATCAGAGCTGATTGCATTTGATAGCAATCAACAACAATGGACTAATTGATAAAAGTGTTTAAATGTATTGTTTAATGAAAATGTGAGGTAAAATGGTGTCACATGTCACCTAAAGGATTGTTTTAGCAACTTTGATAAAATTAATTTTTTTTGAAGAGGGTACTTCACATAGTTATAGTGGCACACCTGTTAAAGTTTTACGTCTCACCTTTTACTTTTAATGATTGATGGTCCGGAAAAATAAATGGTGTTCAGAAGAAAGGGGTCCAAAGTAAGAAAAATCTTTAATTTATTCCTTGTACTTAAACTAGGCAGGCCATATCTTATAAATTGATTGATGATAAACTAAAGATGAATCCTGTGTTCCCAGAAGTCAAATTTTATAGTATCGTTAAAAACTTACAAGAAATTTTTGTTCTAATTTAGTGTTCATTTATTACAATGTAGGTTATATAGTAGATATGTAGAATAAGAAAAGAAACAACAATGCTGCAAACTATATTTGTTTGTTAACAAGAAGGAAAACAAGTCCTAAACAAAAATCTGTTTATGGTGGTTAGCTAAAAATTTGAGAGTGCAAAAAAAAATATTGCTTTGGCGAAATAAATATTGCTTTTGTGAAAGAGGTGGCGAAAAAAAAAATTGACACAGGGGAAACCCTGCCTGTATATATTGTATTCTTTTGTTGTTGAGATGAAAGAGATGATTCTTTATAATCAAAGTTTATTGTTAAATATAAGATTGGAATGGTATACCCATTTTGTGTTTTCAATTTTGATTGTAGTACAAATGTTACTTGTAGGTTGAATATGAAATTACTTATGATGGGACTAATGGTATATCTACAGCCGATGTGAAATTTGTACTACAAGATATTACCACTTCTAACCTACCACTCTCTCAGACCTTTACATCAAAGTTTACAGGGGTATGTATTACTTAACACAGCTAGTCACTTTCTAAACACTTTCAGGTCATAGTTGACTTAGATGTGTAAAACAAACTTTCATCATTGACTGAGTTTTTTCACTGCAACAGTTTCAGACCTTAGTTTCAAAACTTGTCTGCGATAAGTCTTTTTGTATTACATTTTGTTGATTTCATTGGTAAAAGTGAACCATGAATTCAAATATTCAACTTAGTACACATTATCTATAGGAAAAAACAAGAAATCATATATCCACGAAAATGTAATTTTTCTTCAATCCTCGAAAAAATTGGTTCCCACGAAAATAAATGAATCGACAGTAGACAGGTTGTGCAACTATTCAGTCAATTAAATTGTAAATACTCTTAAAAGGTAACAAGCATTCCAAATTTTGAAACAACATTTGATATTAAGCTCTTGTGTGTTATTAGAACAGTATTTTTGTCTCGCCTGTGATGAAAGTTGCAGTATGCGAGACATAGGTATTACTATCCAGCAGCGGCAGCAGCTTAAACTTTGTATAAAGCTTTATATTTCAGAAGGTAGAAGACCTAGATGCTTCATACCTTGTATGCAGATATCTTATGTTACTAAGTTTCTGTCTGTCATATGCCCATTGTCCTTGACCTCTTTTTCATGGTTCAGTGACTGCTTGAAAAACAATTACAGTTTTTTTGTCATGTGAATTTCTCAGTTATTATGAGTAATAGGATAACTATATTTGGTAAATGGGTTCCTTGCAAAGTCTTCATGTCCATCAAACAGGGTTAAACTGACCTCGGCCTCAATTCATGATGGATCAGTGATCAAGGTTAAAGTTACGTGATTAGGTCCGTTTCTCAGATACTACAAGCAGCAGGTCAACTATATGTGGTGTATGGAATGATTGTAAGGGGTACATGTCAGACTGGCAGGTTTCATCTGACCTTGACCTCATTTTCATGGTTCATTCGTCATTGTTAATTTTTTGTGTTTTGGTCTGTTTTTCAATTACCATACCAATAGGTCAGCTATAATTGGTGTATGGAAAGATTGTAAGGTGGACACGTCTGTCTAGCCAGTATCATCCGACTTTGACCTCATTTTCATGGTTCATTGGTTAACATTAAGTTTTGGTGTTTTGGACTCTTTTTTGATAACCATAAGCAATGGGTCAACTATAATTGGCGTATGGAATGATTGTAAGGTGTACATGTCTGTGTGACAAGTTTTTATCTGACCTTGACCTCATTGTTATGGATCTTTCAAAATGTTAAGTTTATGTGATACTTGTAGCAAAACCTTTATCTCAGACTTTCAACATAAAATGGTCAGTAAAACAGGCGAGACATTTCAGCGTGTGCACTTTTGTTTAAAACAGTTATGTCCTTTTAAATATTGTGGAACAATCAGCAGAATATGTAATACAAATAGAAATATCAGAACAAAATAGCTATCTCGGAAATTCATTTATAATTTATATATTTACAATAGTTTAAAATCTAGGTAGACCAAACAAAAGGAATGTAGCACCATTTGACTATACAGTTTATACATTATATAATGATGTTTAATAGTAAATTCTAAATTACATCTACTCTGGTAATGAAGGAGACATGTATTAAATTTTTCTCCTCTGATACAATTGTTTCTGGTTAATAACTCTTAATCTTCTTTATGCCGCTGCCTGTAGACAATGGGTGCATTAAGTGTTACCCTTGACCTTCCGTCTTTCCGTCCTTTAGTCTTTCCATCCTTCCGGCTTTCATCCTTCCCATTTTCATTCGTTTGAAACTTGAGTGGGGGCATTCGTGTCCTCATTTTCTTCTTATATTTATCCATTTTTTTATTTGACCAGTGTTCTTTTATAACACCTTGCTTCCATGGAACTGGCTGAACAGATTTTAAAATAGAGTGTATTAGTAATGTGGTCCTATGATTTAAGGGAAACATGGCTATTTTAAGTGTATTTGAAAATACTGAGAGATCACTGTAGGCATTTGGATACATACTCTCAAACTATAGGAACCTCTGAATTATTATTATCATGATAGATATGATGTTCAAATGCTTTTCATAATAAGGCTGAATCTTTCTTGATTTGACATTCTAACAAGGCATTGCCTTAGCAGATTGTTTTAACAGTTATTATTTTGTACAAAATGTGCATGTTTAAACCTAAAGTTTTCAATGATAGCTAATTTTTAATACTTTAAGACAATTTTTTTTGTAGGTGAATGATGTTAATGTTACAGAAAGAAGTGGTAACCCTGGTTACATTGTTGGTAAACCAGTTCGAGCTGGTATCCGGTATATCAATGAATCATTTGGTAACAGGATGATCATTGTTGAGAATGGGTATGACTTGTCGTTAGTTAAGTCGTCTGCTACAGGAACATGTTTGACAGATGCTGGTAATAGAGTACAAGTAAACTTTGGCCAGGAGATGAGATCGGGATGTCTTATAAGGTAAAAAATTTCCACATTCTGCCATGTTTGTTCTTTCAGAAGTAGAGACATCCTTATTTCTTTTTAAATTCAGTAATCATTTACCTAATCAATAATTTTATATTCAACCTACAAATATCATTTGTACTACAATCAAAATTGAAAACACAAAATGGGTATACTATTCCAATTCTAAATATAGCAAGTAAACTTAAATAATAATAAAAAGCATGTTGACAAAACATTTTTACTACATTTAAGTATTTCATTTGAAAAACAGTCTGATCCAGTAAATTTCCATTTTTCAATTTATGAATTAACTTTATCACTCTTCAGTAATTACTTTATTGCTTATAGGAGTTATGGCCCTTAAATGATGATTTAGACTTATTTCCGTTTACTGCCTATTATCTCAAAAACTGTAAAAGGTAAAAACGGTAATCAGCAAAATTTATCAGCAGAACAAGGTCTAAAAAAATTTCAGTATGACCAAAACCATTAGATAAATCATTATAGTAGTTATTGCCCTTAAATGAGGATTTTTAAAATTTATTTTCAAAAAACTATAATATATAGTTAAAAACTGTAGCTTTCAAAATTGATAAGCTATACAAGATTTACAAAAATGTCATAATGCTGAAACCATTGTATGGCACCTTATAGGTTGCACTTTGTAAATACAGCTGTTTCACAAGCCACACCTCTTTTGGGGAGATAGATAATATTCATAGATATTTTGTTTTGTTTACATACTGGTTCCCAGATATGATCTCTATGTTTCATCTCATAGAGACATAATGTGGGAATGTTACCAGTATAAAAACACATGGTAGCGGTGAATATTGAATTCTGAGAAAGACCCAAAGTGAAGGTAGGGGTAGTACTGAATTTTAGTATATGTTTAAACTCTTAGAAGTTTGGGGCATATAAATGTTGAAAATATGCCGCACAGCCCTATGTTTTGACCTTTGAATAAAGTAGTAGTGTATATCAACATTCGGTTCTAGGATATAATATTTTACAAAACTTCTTAGTAAAAGTGGCACAGTTTTAGCCGCAAAGGGAGTTCCTATGGGAAATTGCATTGTCTATATTTACAAAGTGCAACTATAGGAGTAATTACCCTTAACTGAAGATTTTTTTATTCATTTTCTAGTTTTCGCTTTTTTTCTTGAAAGCTATATAGATATGTAGACACTGTAAAATAAACAGCAATACTTAATCTTCAAATTATATATACCATGACTTTTGAAAAAGGGAGTTATTGCCATCAAATGACAATTTTGGACTTTTATTATAGTTTTTGCAGGGTTTCCCCTGGGTCAATTTTCCATTTCGCCACCTCTTTCGCCAAAACAATATATTTTTCGCCACTTTCAATTTTTTTTCATCAACAAACAAAAACATATTTTTCGTTTTGTATGATTGCCAATGGGACAACTCTTCACAAGAGACCAAATGACATAGAAGTTACCAAACTATAGGTCACCGTACAGCCTTCAACAATGAGCAAAACCCATAACCACATAGTCAGCTATAAAAGGCCCTGAAATGACTAGAAACAATTCAAACAAGAAAACTAACTATGTCTTTTATAATTCTAAATATATATTTTTTAATCTCATTGTCATAAATAAACACTCAATAATAACAAACATTTAGTTTTTAAAAGATACTGTAAAATTGCAATATACTTTGGAATAAGATCATGAATCATCATGTTGACTTCTGCAAGGGAGCACGGGATTCATCTATAATAGTTTATAAGATACTTCCCGTCTAGTTAGCTCACCTGGCCCAAAGGGCCAAGTGAGCTTTTCTCATCACTTGGCGCCCGTCGTCCGTTAACTTTACAAAATCTTCTCCTCTGAAACTACTTGGCCAAATTTAACCAAACTTGGCCACAATCATCATTGGGGTATCTAGTTTAAAAATTGTGTCCGTGACCCGACCAACCAACCAAGATGGCCGCCATGGCTAAAAATAGAACATAGGGTAAAATGTAGATTTTGGCTTATATCTCTGAAACCAAAGCATTTAAAGCAAATCTGACATGGGGTAAAATTGTTGATCAAGTCAAGATCTATCTGCCCTGAAATTTTCAGATGAATCGGACAATGGGTTGTTGGGTTGCTGCCCTGAATTAGTAATTTTAAGGATTTTTTCCGTTTTGGTTATTATCTTGAAAATTATTATAGATAGAGATAAACTGTAAACAGCAATAATGTTCAGCAAAGTAAGATCTACAAATAAGTCAACGTGAGCAAAATGGTCAGTTGACCCTTAAGGAGTTATTGCCCTTTAAAGTAATTTTTACCAATTTTTGTAAATTTTGTAATCTTTACAAAATCTTCTCCTCTGAAACTACTTGACCAAATTCAACCAAACTTAGCTACAATCATTATTAGGGTATTTAGTTTAAAAATGTGTGCGGTGACCCAGCCAACCAACCAAGATGGCTGCCATGGCTAAAATAGAACACAGGAGTAAAATGTAGATTTTGGCTTGTAACTCTGAAACCAAAGCATTTAAAGCAAATCTTACGGGATTAACTTGTTTATCAAGTAAATATCTATCTGCCCTCAAATTTTCAGATGAATTGGACAACTGGTTGTTGGGTTGCTGCCCTGAATTGGTAATTTTAAGGAAATTTTGCCGTTTTGGTTATTATCTTGAAAATTATTACAGATAGAGATAAACTGTAAACAGCAATAATGTTCAGCAAAGTAAGATCTTCAAATAAGTCAACATGATCAAAATGGTCAGTTGACCCTTAAGGAGTTATTGCCCTTTATAGTCAATTTTAACAATTTTCATTAATTTGGTAAATTTTGGTAAGTTTTACAAAATGTTTTCCTTTTGTAATCTTCTTTTCTGAAACTGCAGTAGAAAATCAATATAGAAAACAATCTACTAATGTACTGGCAATAAAAATAATTGATAATTCTATAACATGAAAAAAAAAAACCACATTAATACCTGATGATGGTGTTTCTTTCTTTACATTGAAAATGATGTCACAACTATAATCCCGAACAATAGGTCGAATGTCAGATATGTTTCAGTACTTTGGCTTCATTTTCTACAGATTCAAGTGCAAATGATGCTTGAATTCCTACACTAATTTATACAGACTTCATCCCCTTTCACAGGTAATGCCTGCCTCATATTATATTTAAAACTTTAATAGAATATCAGAAATTTTGAGAGAAAATTAATCAACCATGCAAGATCTAAAACTTAATTAATATTGTTCAAATTATCAATTAACTCTTAAAAAAAAATTCTCATTAAAAATATAGTTCTTCATTTTATATTTTATCAGAAATTTAGGAAAAAATTGAATTTAATTGTGTCCTTGTTCTCATTTCCTGGGATAAATCCAATACAAATTAAAGTATTGGTATTGAATTAATATTTAAGAAATATTTCAAACCTTACCATTTTCTTCACAAGAATGAAGACCATATTTTCAGTGTCATGAGTATCAGTCATCATATTTGTTGTACTTTGTTGTTTAAAAGTTGAATACAAAAAAAGATCAACAAAGCAATTCAAAAACCACTTGAATTTTGCAACAACAAATGAGAGTTTTTAATGACCTCAGCTGGCTATACAACCCTTGCACAATCAACTGAATTTTGCAGAAATCATTAATAGGAAAGATTGCCCTTAAATGATAATTTTTTATTACCTTTTTGTTTTTGGGGCGGGGTGGGGGTGGGGTGTGTTGCACAACAACAAAACTTCACAACAAACTTTGTCATCACTTGCATTTCTCGTTAGATAAATTTTACAAAATTCTCCCCTGAAACTACTGTCAAATTAAACCAAACTTGGTTTAAATCACCACTAGGATATCCAGGGACCACTGTGTATGATGACCCTGCCTGCCAACATGGCACACATGGCTGAAATAAAACCCACTTTTTAGTCTTATATCTCTGAAACTAAACGACAGTACAACAGTTGCATTTATCATGCATCAATTGTAAATAAAAATATCAGGTGAGCGACACAGGGTCCTTGGAGCCTCTAGTTGAAGGATAAAATCAGAGATTTTCTTACTTTTGAATAATTTTCTTAACAATAGATTTCTTTTCCGGACCATCATTAAAAAAGTTTGGACCTAAATGCCTCAAACACGTGCGTTGCTAAAACGATTGTAAATTACCAATTTCAAAAGAATTATTACTCTCAAAAGTTATAAGATAAAATTTAAAGTCAGAGATTTTTCTTACTTTTGAACATTTTTGTCATAACAACAGATTTTTTTCCAGACCATCGTTAAAAGAAAAAGAGGAGACGTAAAATGTGCATCGCTAAAAGGATTGTAAGGCCACACCAATTTGATTTGTAGTTCTTCGGACAAAAGCTCCAAAAAATATGGGGCGAGCGAGCGAAATTTTTTTTTTATTGTATTTATTTCTTGAAAATGAGTTTTAATGAGGCGGGTGCTCTACAAGTGAAGCGAGCGATATAATTTTTTTTTTAAATTGTGGGATTTAGAATTTATGTACATGCTAAAACTGGGTTAATTCATAGAAAAAGGAGAAGAAACATGCTCTAATGCATATAATTTGATGAATTGATGCATGAAACATACCCAACTTTCTTGTCCTGCTGTGGTTTAGTTAATTTTGATTATTTTCGTCAAAAAAGCTCTGTGTGAATTTGCATTAAAATTCATGCATGTGTACATATAAAGGAAGCATAGCAGATGCAGTTTAACAAGAGGAATTATGTTAGTTAGGTAAATGACATATGTTGATTAAATTTAAATATGTATGTATCTAAAAAAATGTCCCTGGAAAATATTAAATATTTTTTGATATAGTTGTTTTCATTATATCAATATATGGTAATGATTGTTTATTGGCTGCTTGAAGTCCACTTGGAACTATTTATCCATACTTACTAATGATCAACATAATGAGTGAGGTGAATATTTCAACAACATCATGAGTAAGATAGTTATATTGATATGCATGTAGATCTCAATGTATTAAAATATTCCCTTAAAATACGTATACCTGTCACCATATTCACATGCATTATTCTGACAGCAAAATACTCTTTCTTTCCTTTTGCTCCTAAAAGCTGCAATGCATTTTAAACTCTTTAGCTCGACTAGAAGTGGTTGAACCAAATACACATCCCTAATTATTATGAGCATGCCAATCACAATACCACCTCTTTGGTCTCGAACGTTGGAACTGTTAATTTTTTCCTTACAAAAGACTTCTGCTTGCATGCCAGTAGACTAACATGGGCATATGGCCATGGGGTTTCATCAAAATAAGATAAATCTGTGATTTTTCTAAATTCCATGGGAATTTAATATTAATGTCATCCAAGATAGATAGGTCTATAAAATAATAAACATTGTAGATAAATTTGTACATAACAGCAGCCGGTGTTTCAAAATTCCACGTAGCAAATCTGAACAATATAGAGGTCAATATAAACAGTCATTCTTTGTAAGAACAATGTTTTATTGGAATAGACTACCAAACAATCTCGTGTGTGCCAAGACAATTGAGAGCTGTAAAACTTCAGTTGCTCTCACATCTTTGGACTAATTTTCCATCGCCTCTCTTCCGTTGCCATTGATGCCATATCCTGGCCTTGCAAAGTACTTATTCAGATTCAGGTCTATGTCTGTTGAAACAATGATTGGGGATTACGATGGTTCTAACGAACATTGATATAATCGTGGTCATCTAAAGACAGATTTTTAATATTTGTCTCCTAGAACAGGTCTTCATAGATAAAACGAGTTGCATTTTGGATAACTGTGTGTTCAGTAACTACTTCTCCATGGCAATGAGCTGACACAACTACATGTTTGCATCCCGATTTTCGACCTTTTGTTTGGAATTGATTTATCACACGTCCGTTTGAATCGATCGAGCAATATATGCACAAGAAAAACGTCTATGTAAAAAAAAATTTCAAAGAGAAACTAAATTTGGAGCGGCATGCGGCCCAAAAATTTGCGCAAGCGGTAATTATTTTTTCTTATTGAAAAGTCAATTTCGCCAAAACAGGAGCAGGAAAATCCAAAGAACTATTAATCAAATTGGTGTGGCCTAAAGTACCCACTTCAAAACAATTATTTCAATCAAAGTTGTAAAATATCCTTTTAAGTGACATGTGAAGCCATTTAACCACACCATTTCACGAAACAATACAATCAACGCATTTATTAATTATAATCCTTTGTTGCCGATGGCTATAAAATGCAATCAGATGATTATTGTCGTAACGAGTTCAAGGTGAATTCCCAGTATTGTCTGATCAGGGAAAAAGTCTGAGAAACACGAAAAAAAGTAAACAAGATGGACGCAGTCAAACAATTATATTTCTTTCGCCAATGACGAATTTTAATCGCCACCATTTTTATTTTTTCACAAAATGCGAAAATGGCGACCGCCAGCGGAAACCCTGGTTTTTGTCTATTATCTCTACTGTATAATAGAGAGAAACTAAAAATTAAAACGATTAGCAAAACAAGATATATTTTGACAAAAGAGCAATCCAGGTTCTAATGAGCCTCGTATTGATTGTCCATTTCATATCTTCTGCTGCTTTTTTTTTATATTGAATGCCAGACTAAGATAAACTAAATCCGCCTTTAAGCTTTGTCATCCTTTTTAATTTTTAGTTAACTTTAACCATCTGAGTTATCTTTCTTTAAATTCTTGACAGAAGTTTGTCAAACAGATCACTACATTTTTTATTTGGATCCAGATTTTGTACAAGTAAAGGTCATTTATAAAAGATTAAAAATATTAAAATCAAAAAGAGATTTTTATCATTTCATTGTTTATGTGTAAGGTGGGAAAATGTGAACTATTCATTAAGATATTGTAGTGTAGCTTTTAATTTATTTTATTTCTAAAAAAAAAATGCTTTCAGTGTCAAAGTGTATATTTTGGAAAAACACAATGATGTGGTATGTGAAATGTACCATTTCTTCTTTTAGGTTTAACCTAGATACAGAAACTGTAGCAGAATATTGTAATGCTATGCAGCAAGCTATCAACATTGCTTTAGAAGGAAGTAGTGATTATGTCAATGTAGAACCTATTAAAAATAGATATGTAGCTACGTTTGGGAACTCTGAACCAGAACAGACTGGAGACTGGGTTCCTATACTACAATTTCCAGCAGGAACCACTACTTCGTCAGTAAGTATAATTAGGAACCAGATTAAAGCTAGGTTCATATTTTACAGGTTACAGATATAAAGACTACATCAGCAGTAAGTATGATTAGAGACCAGATCAAACAGGAGACTACATTTCTAATTGAAACAATCAAGCTATATCAGCATAAAAAGGAAGTCACTCTTCTTTAAAGTAGCAAGATTGGTTGTTAATTGATTAAGCAAATGTTTTACTTATAGTTCACTACAAAAACATTATTATCATTTGAAACCACTGTGGCAGTTGAACTTAACTTAATTGAAATCGACATCAGGATTTATACTTTCAAAATTTGAAGTGATGTTATTGTTGATCCATCAAGGCTTTCATGACTAATTACAGAATATACACTATAAACTAATATACAGTGATTATGCTCCCGCCGTAGCGGAGGGGACATTTTATCCTTGTCCGTCTTTACGTCTATCCGTATGTCCCAAAATTGGTTTCCGTTCTCTAACTTTAGTTTGCCTCAACCAAATGTTATGAAACTTATACATAATGCTTATTAACTACATAACACAGATCAAGTTAGAATTTTGGTGTCGTCACTTTTACCGTTCTAGAGTTATGCCCCTTTACAAATGGAAAAATTGCTGAATTTTTCATTTCCGTTCTCTAACTTAAGTTTTCCTCAACCAAATTTTATGAAACAATGCTTATTACCACAAAACTCAGATCAAGTACAAATTTGGGTAGTGTCACTTTTACTGTTCTTGAGTTATGTCCCTTTATAACATTATATGCAAGCAGGGGCATCATCTGTGTCCCCTGGACACATTCCCCATTTATTTTCCTTTAAAACTTTTGTCTAAACTGTCAGTGACAAAGAGTTACATGTTTTTAATGCAAGGTCAAGTTTTTTAAATTGACAAGGACTTATGTTTTGCATAAAGTAGTACTTGAAAGTTTAGGTTAACATTGCGAAAAGCCTTCACAGTTGATGACAGTCAAATTTTGATTTTTAAACTGAACAATTGCCATTTGTTGTATTCATTTACAGGATGTTTGCCAGTGACAGAGACAGTGTATTTTAGTGATCAGTGTGATAGGTGTAAAATTAACAAACATTTCAATGAATACTCCTGAATATCTTGTAAACAATTAATTTTTCTGGAACCTCAGGTTATTAAAATGCATCTGTTTTAAAAGTAAAAATAAATTACCCCAACTACATCAAACATAAGCACCACCATAAACATTACCAGAAAAATTATATTTTCAAGAATCACAAATTATGAATTCCTGTGAAACAAATTGAGTGTTCTACATGTACCATACTCTGATCCCTACTAACATCTCAGGACCCCTACTGACATCTCAGGATCCCTACTGACATCTCAGGACCCTTACTTTCTTAGTCTGATCCCTACTGACATCTCAGGACCCTTACTTTGTTACTCTAATCCCTACTGACATCTCAGGACCCTTACTTTGTTATTCCAATCCCTACTGACATCTCAGGACCCCTACTGACATCTCAGGACCCTTACTGACATCTCAGGACCCTTACGTTCTTACTCTGATCCCTACTGACATCTCAGGACCCTTACTTTCTTACTCTGATCCCTACTGACATCTCAGGACCCTTACTGACATCTCAGGACCTTTACTGACATCTCAGGCCTCCTACTGACATCTCAGGATCCTTTCTGACATCTCAGGATCCTTCCTGACATCTCAGGACCTCTACTGACATCTCAGAACCCTTACCGACATCTCAGGACCCTTATGTTCTTACTCTGATCCCTACTGACAATTCAAGGCCCTTACTGACATTTCAGGACCCTTACTGACATCTCAAGCCCCTACAGACATCTCAGAACCTTAACTGACATCTCAGGATCCTTACTTTCTTACTCTGATCCCTACTGACATCTAAGGACCCCTACTTTCTTACTATGACCCCTACTGACATCTCAGGACCCCTACTTTCTTAGAAGATTGTTTCATTTTAAGTCTTCATTTTAGAAATTAAATGTGGTATACCAGTTATTACTGAACATTGATTGCCTGCAACATAAAATTTAATACATATGTTCATTATGATGAGAAATTTTTATGATAAATGCTGAATTGGAGATTTTACACCGATTTTGAGGTTCACTAATCAGATTATAGTTTTGGTTTAAGGTATTTTACCATGAAGTTTTGTTCCCATTAATTTTGAAACTTAGTACATATGTTCATTATGATGTGAACTTTATAGAACATATGCCAAGTAAGGGTTATTACCCAGATTTCGCGATACAGTGTAGATGGATAGTGTGAGCTAGAGTATGATGTCTTAATGACACAATATTATGTTTTCGTTAGTACACTTCAGTTGTATTAAATAACTTTTTATATTTTAACAGCAAAGTTTGGATGGGCCATCATGTCAGTTATCTATGGGAATGCACATCCAGATAGTGTATTCAAATCTTGGCTCCAAAGCTAATCCTCAGGCAAAGATACTTGGAGTGGGTTTCATCTATGATCAACTACAAACAATTACTTACACTGTAAGTATATCAACTTTCCTTTTGTGATTACATGTTTCTTCTTACCTTCATTTCATCTTTACATTTGACTGCCTTGGTGATCTTGTAGTAGTGTGCTCACCTTGATTGCTAGAGGCCGTCAGGCAGGGATATTCTAAAGACTTTGAAATTGATAATTGATACATTTCAACTTAGCATGCAGTTTTATGGTGTAAGAGCAAAGACTTGGTCAGAAAGGAGTCTAGGTACATATCTTCCTGTAGAATAATACCCATATGTTCTTACTCAGCATGTCAGTCTAGCACATTGTAGGATATATTTATTTATGATAGAATAGGATGTTATCAATCAGAATAATTTCTGTTTAATCAATCAATCCTTCTCCTTGTGTTTTCAGTCTGTAGAATCTATATGAGAAATAATGCAAAAGATAAATAATAAATGGTATATTGTTTGCAACCCAATCTATGTACTTTTAATTTCTATTTAAAGTTGACGAGAAGAAAGTACAATGCATCAAAATTAATTAAACAACAGATAATAAACTCATCATAGATACCAGGATTGAAATTTTGTATATGCGCCAGACGCAGATTTCGTCTACAAAAGACTCATCAGTGACGCTCAAATCAAAAAAAGTACGAAGTTGAAAAGCATTGAGGACCAAAAGTTACAGCATTAAATTTGTTGAAGTCTTATTGTACATTCACTTTGGACTAGTACTATAAATGAAATAAAAATAAATTTTAGGGAAAAATCAAAGCAGTCTTCCTGTATGTTCAGATGAAAAGAATGTTTGTTAGACCATATCCAAAAAGTCCATGAATTTGTTAAAATAACACATAGTACATGTATTCTTATTACCAGAATTACACTTTTATTTTTCACTGGGTCCTCTTTAAATTTGTATGACGAGTTCTGCTTATCAAAACCTTAGTTGAGTTTGATTATCAGAAAAATCTTTAATGAGGACTTTTTTTGCAAGTTGGACATACAAAAATATCCCTAATTAATTCAAAGGTTTCTCTCTTTATAAGCATTAATAGGCTAATGTGCAGATACACCAATTCATAAGACATGTTTAATAGGCTAATGTGCAGATACAACAAGTCCATAAGACATGTTTAATTGGCTAGTGTGCAGATACAACAAGTCCATAAGACACGTTTAATTAGCTAGTGTGCAGATACAACAAATCCTTAGGACATGTTTAATTGGAGGAAACGCATTAATTTAGATATGAATTGTGGGACACATTTTGCGTATATAGCAAACCAGTGACACTAAAAGTCAAAAGACATCTATATTGAACATACGGCTTTTAAAAAAAAAAAAACATTTCAGGGACATTATTTTATTCTGACATTTTTTGGTTAATTTGCTTTATGCAGCTATTGTTTATAATCTGACTTTTATACTTGACAGTGCTCAGGAAGTACCTGCCAGCCAGGAAATGCCAATGTAGATCAGTCGTTTGAGATCAGTCAGTCAGTCTCTTTTGTAGACGTGTCAGCACCAGCCACTGGAGCTGTTGGTGATGCTCCTATATTTATTGCCAAAGTGCCAAATGACTTCTTCTATCCTTTTGGTACTGGTGCTGGAAGCTCCATCAGACTTGCTACACCATACTTGTTTTGTATAGCTTTATTTACAGTTATTGTCAACACATTGTTTGTGTAGCATCAATAGATTTTAGGTTTTCTATTTCCATATTGATCTGTGATATCATAAATTTAACCATTATAGTGCAGGATATAACTTATTAATAAGAACTCAAACTCTGTTCTGTTCAAATCATAGATCATCAATCAGAATATATATTGAACATACATGTTGGTGCTTTTTACAGGAAAAACTTAAGACACAATATCTGTGTATTATAAGGAGAGGTTATCTCCATGTATTATATGGAATGGTTGCACAATGAAAACGTTAAGATTTAAGTATACCTACTTATGAAATTCCAGTACTAGTATGAAGGTATGCAAGCATTTTTTAAGTGTTATATTTGCACCAAATTATGTCCTGTGAAAATGTTTTGTACCAACCTTAACCTTACAAGGACTAATTAACCAATAAAAGAATGATTGTCATAAATGGACAGTAGCAACTTTAAATACCAATTAATAAATTTTAAAATATAAAAGCATAAATATGTTAGATGACTTTTTAATGATTTAACTCTTTGGTATTCAGATGTTCTGATAGTTAATCATCGTACCAGTTGCCATCCCTACTTTATTTATGATAAACTTTTTTTTTTCAACTTGTGATACTGTAAATTCAAAATGAATGCATGCATGTATAATTGTGAATCCCAGAAGACCATCCAAAATGCCATTTAATTAATGAGAATTAATGGCATTTAAAACTTATACTATGCAAAACTTAATTTCAGAAAAATGTGATTTTTTGTTAGTGGGATGAAGGTCTTTTTGCCATTTTAGCACTGATTGAAATATTTTAGAATTGTTGGATTTTACTGGAGTTTTTTTTATTATACAGAATGTTTTGAAGACATGAAAAACTATTTATTTGGCATTGATAAAACATTTTATTAGTTTCAGTCCAGAAACTCTTCTAAACATATTTTTGGTTTAATAAAAGCATTTTCTATTCAGTTGCTGTTTTGAAATTATTATTGAGTGGAAGATACCAAAGGTGGCAATCAAAAGCCTTTAGTCGAATATAGACCAACAACACCACGGTCAAAGTGTAAAAAAAGGGAATTATAACAGCAAGCAAAATAAAATGATAATGACTGCCCCATTTTGCAAATAATTTTTGAACATAAAAATTAAATTTTGTTGGAAAATGAAAAAAAAAAATTACCTCACATAAAATTATGTAAATTTGAAATTGAAGAATATTAAGTGATTATAAATGAGAAGACAAAATCTTGTAGAAAAAGTCATTTTTGTATAAAATGTTAGCTCTATTTATTTTTTATGTTTGATTTTAGTAAGTTTTCCAACAGATATTTAAAAAAGCAGCAGAATTGTATTATTATACATATATGTATCATGTATGTTTATTGAATTATTATGTGAGTGAGTGCTATGTGAAAATGTTAATATTTGTACGTATATTTTTCTTTATATACATGTATCACTGCAACTTTTTTCAGGTATATTAATTTATTGATCTGCCTCAAGTTTTTTTAATTTATCAAAACATTTAATATTCGTTATTTTTTTTGTGGACATGTATGTTATTTTGTCTCTTCTAACTTAAGTACAATATTCCTTACGCAAAAAAAGGCAGTGGCTATTCTTCTGGCTAGCCGGGAAAATAGCAAAACATGTCTATTCTTTATTCTTCTGGCCATCAGCAAGAATAATGTTTCTCTGCTATTATGCATTTTTCCGCCATACATGACAATGTATAATGAATATGTTTTTGGTTAAGTGGTTACTGTAGTATCCTGAATGGAGAAAGTAGTTGCAAAAAAATGGGGCGTTGGTGGCCGAGTGGTCTAAGTAGTTACTTCTGTAATCACTAGCCAGACAACACTGAGGTTGTGAGTTCGAATCCCGCTCGTGCAGGTGCACTAGACTCCAATCTTAATTGACTAGGATTGTCAGTTTTCCTATCGAAGGTCGGTTGTTTTCTGTGGGCACTCTGGCTTCCTCCACCAATAAAAACTGACCACCAAGAAATAGCCCAAAAGCGGCGCTTAAAAGTGGCGTAAAAACACCAAAAATTAAAAAAATCAATCATTAGTGGCAAAAAATTTCCTAGCGTGCAAACACTGAGAACTGCACATGGAACTATTTAATTTTTGCCAGTTCTCTGCGCGGACGTTACTGATTATACATTCAAGGTATAACGTTCATGAAAATAGTAATAATGAAAATAAAATTAAAATGAAAACAGAAATGCCATTGTAATAAACTCCTCATGTACCAAGTTAATTTATTTTTGTACATGCTTTTCTTTGGAATACACAGATTCTCCATTCATATAAACAGCATGTCAGGAGAAACCAAAAAAAGAATATCGACAACATTCATTGATATGCAACAAAGAGCTTCATAGGGAATTGGGGCTAAATATGTCTTTCTTCTTTTTTTTGTTCTACCTACAGGTTCGTATTTGTAGTTTGTTAAAGTTTTCTTGAATACATTACACTTTTATACAGGTTAACTGTTGTATGAAAAATCATGAAAATTTGTCATACTCATTATCAAGTTAAAAAGGGGATGCCCCATTTGGTATTCCCATTCAGCCATCCCGTTTCTCCAAACTGGTTAAAACTGAGAGATTGTGACCCAAAAAACATGAGAGAGGTCAAGTTTATATTATGGCATACCACATTAAAGCATTTAGAAATATTTAGAATTGTTAAGTCTTCACATCATTTTGTCATTGTTTGTGAGCTGAATGGTGAGTAATGTTATTTATTGCAAATGTAATTTATAATGTATAGTCCGTCCATATTTGTAGATGATATATTAATGAATGAATAAATATTTTTTTATCTTGTGTAAATGGTTTCATTTACTTTTCAATCATGCAAAGATATAAAACAACATGATAAAAGAGATAATAATTTTGATGTACTTTATCATGGAGTTATTTGAAACTGTAAAAGATTAAAGGAAAAATAGGGCTGTCATACTTTAAAAAAAAAGGAAATTGAGATGTCCAGTTTTCTAAAATATTACTCAACACAAATGGAGTATTTATAAATTGTTAACTGCATAGAAAACATTGTCTACATCTAAAGTAATATCCCAAACAGATATTTAGACCATGCAAACAAAGTGATTCAGGCCATAACAAAGTAATTTTTTTTAAATCGTGAATTGAATTAATTATAAATATTATACAAAATATGAATATAGAAACATGATATTGCAGCTCTTTCGGTATCTTCATCCACAATACATTTGATAAAAAGAAGTAAAAGATACCAAGGAACAATAACAAATCAAAAGATAAATCAACAATACCATGGCAAAGAAAAATTGATACGATGTCTAACAACAACCTCTCTCTTATTCATTCGAGATTTTGTCCTTCCTAGATTGAAGTCGAAATAGGGAGACTTATATATCAACAATGTATTAGTTTATGATTAGGTCTGTTTGATTGTAGTAGTAGGTCAATTATATTTGGTATACAGTTCTATTAGCATTGACAGTACTCATTTCCATGAAGATTATTTGTCCCTGCCCCCTCAGTCTATTGACTTTGATTAATTTGCATAGTTTACATGTTGAAGTTTGTGATTCAGTAAGTTTATGGGGAACCACTAGTGGAATGTCAATGATATTTGGTATGCTGTTGTATTAGCATTTACACATTTCATTTCTGAGGAGATTATTTGGTCCCATCAGTCAGGGTCTATTAAGTTTGAAATTTTTACATAGGTTTTGTGATTAGGTTGATTTAAGATGAACCACTAACGGTAAGTCAGTTATATTTGGCATGCTGTTGTACAAGTTTTTGTGTGTCTCTTTTCCATGGAGATAATATTGCCCCACTCTCTCATTATGGTTCATTGACTTCGAATCTCTTGCATAGCTTACATGTGAAAGTTTGTGATTGGAGCCCTCATGATAAGTCCATGGTATTTTGTATGCAGTTGTGTTACCATTGGCATTTTTCATTTCCATGGAGGTTATTTGGCCCTGCACCTTTAGTCATGGTTCACTGACTTCGAATGCTTGTATAGTTTACATGTTAATGTATTAACGTTTTAATTTTAACATTTTTATGCTATCAAAATTACATAAAGGCAATACATATCTCTGTCAACAGTTTATGTTTCTCACTGGTTGTTTAAAGAGGAGAGGGTAAAGATTATTGTAATAAAAATATTATAATTTATGGGCTATGAAAACTATCACTGAGGTGGAATGCCATCAAAATGTAAGCCATTTCCATCACTGTTCTTCTTCTTGTAATCTTGAAAACAATCTACTAGTCTGAAACCACTGAACCATTATCTACCAAACTTAGCCTGCTTTACCCAACTCTGAAACCACTGATGATTGATATGTCGTGAAAATACATGCACACGATTGGTGCCTATGCTGTGTCCTATATTTTGACTTTAGTAGAATCTTATCACAACCCCAATTCCTTAACAGTTAGGACAATAACCCGGATCTATCTATCCAACTAAGCCTGAATGTCCTAAGGCTTTCTAGTATAAAGCTTTATGCTGTCCAGTCAACCAACTTACTTGGCTGTCATGGCCTAAAAAGAACATAAGGATAAAGTGCATGTTATTGTCTTGCATTTAAATGATGAATTTTGCCAAATTTAAATATTCTTTATTCCTTTATATAAAACAAAAGATAATGTAACAGATAGAAACTTTTAAGCTTTTTACTGAGATTTGTGTTTGTTGATTATAATTTTAAAATTACGCAATAATTCTCACAGTTGTTAACTAAAAGCTAAAGACAAATTGAAAGAATTGGTCCCGCTTTGTTTCATAAATAAGAATATCCGACATAGATAGAAGATCTTTTCTTAAGGAGGTATAAATCGTGATTTGTAAATTCAAACAAAAATTTTCTGAAAATGACATTATCAAGATTCTTCATTTCTTGATTGATTGACAACATATTTGTTACGTTTGAAGGACGTGTTTTTCCCATGGGAACCAACTGTGATTCTCTTCTTGCCGACTTGTTCCTTCATTCATATGAGGTATTGTTCTTAACCTGCACGTTCGGCTATGTACACGATGTCCTCTTATTTAATAATATAAAGTTTGGTCACTTGAACTCATCTAACCATTGAACTTGATACAACAGTTACCGTTAAATTTGCCTCATATCCTGACTTACATCTAGAAATTGACAATGAGGGTCGGTTGAGAACAAACCTTTACGACAAAAGAGATGATTTAAGCTTCCAAATTGTGAACTTTCCAGTTCCTGCATAAGGAGTATATATCTCCCAGTTGATACGATATTCCAGAGCTTGCATTTACTAATATGATTTCCTTGATAGAGGGTTTCAACTTACAAGGAAGCTATTAAACCAAGAGTTCCGAGTGGTGAAGGTGATATCACCCCTTCGAAAATTTTACGTACGCCATCACTTGTTGGTTGACCGTTATGGAATATCTGTTTCACAGATGACGATGAATATGATCCAATTGTAACCACAATCCCGGCCTCTTTACCTCGAATGTGACCTACTGAATTAGACTTATCACCGGGTTTATACTCACATGAGCAACACGACGGGTGCCACATGTGGAGAAGTATCTGCTTATCCATTCGGATCACCTGAAATTGTGTTGCTCAGCCTTTAGTTTCCTATGTTGTGTTTTGTCACAGTATACTGTTTGTCTTTTGGTCTGGTTACTGGTATGTCATGATTGTTCTCAGCTCAATAATGACGACACAAGGTTGACTGTCATCTGGATTTTATAAAAGTCATGTAAATCAGTGCTTTTACCAGTGGCGGATCCAGAACTTTTCATAAGGGGGGCCCGCTGACTGACCTAAGGGGGGGGCTCCAGTCATGCTTCAGTGATTCCCTATATAATCAACCAAATTTTTCCCACGAAAGGGGGGGGAGCCGGGCCCCCAGGGCCCCCCTGGATCCGCCTATGTTTACCCTGTTTCATGTGTGATAAGGGTATACAGGGACAGTGAAAATACAAGTACGTTATCACCAGTTCGAAAAAAAAATCAATTTTGGCAAATGAGGAACGATTTGATCTATTTTCATTTTAATTGTCAAAAGGAAATGTATTAGAACTCTATCACGATGTCAAAATTATATAATCGTCATATATTTGAAGCAAGATGAAAATTAATAAATCGGCGGTTCCTCTCACATGAGCTATACATATGTCGCTGTCACTTTTGGGAAACACACCATAGATCAAAGTGACAATGAAATAGTAACTAAATAATATATCACAAGATTTGCCAAACCACAAAAGTGCTACAACCCTCTTTTCAAACCACTGTTTCTTCTAAAGTACACCTGAACTATAACAATGCATATTGATTGGTTCAAAAGTTTGAACAAAAGTGTTAGAAACGTTATTAAGATTTTCCATTTATGCTACATCTAGTCGTGAAAACAAGGTAAACGTATAAAATATCTTTCTCTTAACTTAGGATCGCCGGAAAGGGTCAAGAAATATAGACTACACTTTCAGGCATTTTCACATGAAACCACCCTAAATTCATAAGCAGAATTTTCAATTGAGATCTTCCATTTGCATTTTTGTGGGAGAAATATATTAACAGTCGGAAAAAACTCACGACAAATGTGGTAATGTCCTATTTTACCTGCGTCACCGAAGTCGGAAGCAGGTCTGGTAACCGCCCGAACCCGTCCGTCCGTCTGTCCGTCCGAAAGACCTCAAAGTTTCCCTTGGCTTCTGTCGAAGGGAATGATTTTAAATTTGATCTGCAGCTTGATAATGATGAGCTGAATTTGTCAGCACTTTTTCTTGGCTTGTATGGAAGCTATCTTGATGATGATGAGTTGAAGCCTGTAAGAATTTTGCTGTACAACCGCCTCCTGCTCAAATTGCCGATAGTTTGAAATTTTACAACATTCATTGTACAAGGAAAACGTTCATTAAAGTTTTCTTGCTTCATTGAAATGGAATGATCAGTTATCCTTCAGTATACATGCAACCTCAATCATTTTAAAAATCATCCATCGACGCAGGTCCAGACCTGGTATTGGTCTTAGATGCTCATTTATCGGAAAGCTTATGTTTTAGCACAAAATCTGACACCATAAATGTTTTTAAAATGCAAAAATTAAAACATTTCACTTATTTTATAAAACAAGTTAAACTTTTCACATTGTTTGATGTTGTTGCTTACGTTCAGACTGCCTCCGTGTTATTGAGTGTGTTGTTCAACCCCAAAAATTTTGTTGCGTTGTACGTAAGAGCACACAGCTTGCCAGCATTTTATGTAAACTTGGTTAATGTGTAATTAAAACGAAGAACTATGAGTACATTTTGATTGCACAAGATATTTAAAATCTACTGTTTGGAGTCTTGATTTTTTTCGTTTTTTTTTTACATCACAACTTGCACATAAATTGGTATACACATATTACACTTCATTTCAATAGGTACAAAATCCTACCGGTTAATGGGTCCAATGTCCTTATTGATACGAATATTAAGGTCGTCAAAAAATAATAAAAAGAGGCAAATGAGAAAGTAACAGGTGATTATTTATTCTTTTATTATTTTATTAGCATAATTAGTGAAAAGAGTTTTATAGCTAATTTCCCAAACACATTACAGTGTGTAATTATGCATGATAAACACAGAAACTATAATTCATGTATCGGCAGGGAGGATATATATTATCTACTTGTTTATCTATTTATGTTTTATGTAATTGTTAGACAAAGTGAATGTATATTTCAGACGTCATGATAATTACAATCAAAGAGAATACACAAAGGCAAATGTAGATTTCTGGAATTTATAGTCGATGCTGGAATGTTTCAAAACATTTGCATTCGTAATTCAACTTGAGAGAAATCAATGCACGTGAAGCAAGACTCAAGTATATATGTACAATTATGTAATATTCTTTTACTAATTACATAATTTTATTCTTAGTCATTTTGAAGTTAAATATCTGATATATTTAGTAAATAACGAAAAAAAAAAAAATCCTAAAAATAACAATAAGACGAGGTAAGCTTCTACACATTTGTAAACTTTTATTTTTTTTTTATTTTTCATTTATATAACTCAATTCTACATGATCTTAAGAAATTTTGCGTTTTGTTGGTGGAAATGGATTTTTTTCTGCCTGTCAATCAAATTATGAATAACCACAAAATAATTCCGAATGGTCTCGTATTCCATTTAGTCAAAATCAATTCCTAGTTTTTTGTACTTCGGCAGAACTGAAAATGAGTATTTTTATGTCTGTCAATATATAGCTGTGGTAGTCTGACAAGAATTTAATTAACTTGTTATGTTTACATGATTGGTACAATGAATTAGTTTACTTGTGTTTCCTTATATAAATATAAGTAATACATCAATTTGACAAGAGCTATGACTTAAAAATCATTCGCCCCAAAAAGATGATACATTGGAATAAAAAAATCTAGATCTATCAGACTTCTATTCTCTACATAGTGTTTAGATAATAACAGCAATGAGAAGTACATTACAAGGTAAACACGTCTGGTGTTCCAACTTACCACAACGTCGGCTCTTCATTTGATCTCATGTCCAGCTTAGCGACACATTCCTTATCGGAGCCCAATGATATTGGTGGAATATTGGTTAGTGTATAAATCTTCAGAAAAGTTTACATTGGAATCGTTTTCCGGCGTCTTATGCCGTTAACACGATCCAAATTTTGCATCAAAACCATTATCCGCGGTCAAAGTTGTCACGTGAGGGCAAATTTTGTCAGAAAAATCTTTGTTAAAGTATCCCGTAGCAAAGTTTTTGATGGTATAATTTGATAAATAAGATTATTTCATTTTAAAGAAATTATAACGTTTATAAATAAGCAATTTAAGTTGTGCATTTTCCGTCTGGTTTTAATTTCGGCAAAAATGTTTTGACAGCATTGTTTCTTTTGTCTTTATCGTAATAAATAGGACGAATAAAACACAACAAACCCTTAAGTTATAAATCGGCCTATCAGTCCAGTTGCATGTTTTGTCATTTTGTTCAAACTTGAAAGTTTACTGTGCTTTTTTGCATTTGCCATGTGCTTTTATTTATCTTACTTTCCCATACTCTGTCGATTGGTCAGCTTCCGATCTCGTCCATCAACATTTTTTTTTTAAATAAGACGGAGTTTTATTCTATCAAAACGTCTGATGCAGGTTAACATATAATATAAAAATTTTGTCAACGAATTTTTTGACAAAGATTTAGGTGGAAAAACGGTCTTAATATGAAAATCCAATGCTTTCAAGATAAATATGATTTATAACACCGATAAAATAAAATAACAATAATAAAACCTGACAATATAACAGAACCACTAATATAATTTCAATGGCATCTATACAACGGCCATAAAACTGACTGCAAGTATTTCCATAACTGTATAAAATGCCATTAGTACTGGTACAGTTATATTTATGCGGTAATAATTCTATTATAACTCGAGACGTTAAACATAATTTACAAATATATATTTTGAAATGAATACTGAAAACTGACAGAGCAAAATTTGAATGGGCATGTAAATTGTGACATGTATATATAGGTCTGAGCATCTGTTAGGATATACAACTAATTTACGAATAGGAAATCCTGTTTTAAATTCAAGTCTCCTAAGAGACTGCTGTTGATTCCAGAAATATAGTCTGCGAGGCAACAAATTCCAAAAAATCTTTTGTAAAATTTTGCTTCCAATGGTATCCTACCACTTCTTATATTTTAGCTACTGAACTTTAAACCGGCCTTTAAAGTTACTTTGAAACTATCTACCCAAAAGGGCTGTGTGAATCAAATGTGGATACTCAGAAGATCTATTCGACTACATGCATTCGATGTACAGGTACTTACGCAGTATAAAATCTATTCGACTACATGCATTCGATGTACCGGTACTCACGCAGTATAAGATCTAGTCGACTACATGCATTCGATGTACCGGTACTCACGCAGTATAAGATCTAGTCGACTACATGATTGTATTCGATGTACCGGTACTCACGCAGTATAAGATCTATTCGACTACATGCATTCGATGTACCGGTACTCACGCAGTATAGTTTTAAAACAATGGACTTTTCCAAACTTTACATAATTACTCCTCACTCTGAATTTGTTTAGAGAAAGAATGAAAGAATTGGATTTTGAAACTTTGTTGAAAAGAATAACCATAATTTTCCGTAAATGAACAACTCATTATATGTCACTGCGAAGAAAGAATAAATAAACCAAAAAGGAGAAAAAAACATGGTATGATAAAAATTTATCTGAAACTTGGTGTTTGACATTTAGATTGACTACATTATGTTTGTTGGATGTATATGTTTTTCAATGGCTTTTATATTAGGGAGAATACTGTACTTCTCGTCGACTTGTTCCTTTATTCTGATGAAACATGATACTTCATGCAGACCTTTTGTGACATGTCCTTTCACTGAATAAACCAACGATAATTGAAGACTTTGAATGGATCATTGTACCTGATAGATGCAGCAAGGTCTGATTCATAGTTTAACTTACACAAAGTTATAGTACTAAACCTAAATTTTCCTTTTATGAATTTTCCGTTTTTATGTGTAGCATTATTCCAGAAGCACAGATTTAATGTCTGTCAAAATAGTATAACATTATGGTCAGAATCTGAGAGAAATCAGCATTTGAAAATTCGCCGTTTTTACAAAACTACAAAACGGCAGGCAGATTGCTCATCACCATTTCAATAATATACAAATTGTAAATATGATATGATGGTAGAATTACTTTCCTTTAATGTTGTTTCAATATCCAGAGGCTCCTACAAAATTTTGCTGTAGCTTATTCAAAATATTTGCAAAGAGAAGAATATTTATATACATTTTCATTTGCTTATATCTTCTTTATTTGGTCTCTGATGGGTAGTTGTCTTGTTGGCAATCATGGCACATCTTCTTATTTTTATATTATATAAGGTAAGAGATATATCTTATATAAGAGAGGATGGAAATTTGTGCATAAAACAAAATCACACAACAAATAGGACATAAACCAATAATAAGGAACAAATATTTTTTTTTCGTCATTGTGTCTGTATCGATAAACAAGTAGTCTATATAGTGCATTATACACAGCAAATTATTGGTTAAGCTAGGTTGGGTAACTTTTCATTTCAGGTTTTAAGGAAGTTTGCTGCTCAGTTTCAAAATAAATAAATTTCCATGACACCAGTATATATTGATAGGGGATTAACTGAGGAATCAAAAAGGCAAAAAAAATATAGGGGTCAATGTGCTTGTTTCCGAGATATGAGCCATTAGAATTTTGGCGGGAAAATGTTCTCTCTTGATTTTTCATAGCTTTACCATTGGCCAGTTAAAGTTCTCAAAACTATTAAAAAATAAATAAGATTTTATAAGACTTTTACAAATGGCTTATAATTATACATGTAAAAGATTTATAAATAGAAAATGGGGTCCATGGGCAAATTTTTTAAGGCATTCAAATGGATAAAACCAGAGGATTTCGAAAATCTGACAAAAATTCCAAAACCTGACAAGCAAACATCCTTAAATGACAGGTGCTGCTATTACTATTGTTGTTTTTTTTTCTGTTGTGGTCAAACTCATTGCCACGCCATCGCTAGATAGTGACGGGAAGGAAACATTATTCGATATGACGGGGAAACTTTCACAAATTGTTATAGGTTAACACGCCAAGCTGAATTTAGCTGAATTTATATTATTCCGACTCCGAGCCTGTCAGTTTTCGCTGTTAGTCCTTTGTGTTGCGTGATTCAAGTTAAGCAATTGACTATCAGTTTTCAAGAAATTTTGAAATTACAAAATAAATGATAAAAAACATGATGGAATTGCATTTATTCCAAAGAGCGAGACCGGATGTGTCAACAGGATAATAGTCTATGTATGCATCACCAATAGAACACAGTCGGTAAAACAACAGACGGACAGACAAAGCTGGGGCCAAACCTACGACCTAACACACTCGAGGCACGTTCGATAGTAATTACACCGTCTAGTTTGATACTTTGCCTTTGGCGTATATCACTGTACAATCGAAGGACGCTTTATAAGATAAGATAAGATAAGAATTTTATTAATCTAATCAAGAACCCATAAAGGGCATCATTTTACAACAATATTATGCACAATATGATTGGAAAAAAAAAACTAAACAGACACCTAATACCATACTATAACGTTATGGACAGGATCAGAGCCTAACACAACATGTGTTTTAATTACATAACTATTATATTTAATCTTATAATAATAAAAGTATTTTATATATGTTGTTTACATCTGGATCTTATTTCTAAACCTTTAATAATGTAACTTCCTAGGCACATGAGAGTTGGTAAATGCTCATTTGTGAACAGCCAGAAATATTTTTTATCCTTAGGTAGTTCTTTAAAATTAGGACAAAAAGTGTTTACTTTATCAAATAATAATTTCCTCTGTTCATTATATAAAGGACAATTTACTGTAAAATGGGTCTCATTTTCAATAGAATTTGATCCATATGGGATAAGCAGTGATGACATAGACGCTGAGTTCTCTCTATATATTTTTTACTATATCTATCTTTCTCTATTCTAAGATCATGAGCACTTATTCTCATTTTACATATAGCTCTTCTTATATTAAAATCTTTAATCGATAAATAAGCCTCCTTTACGAAGTCAGTCTTGAGGTTGAAATAATTTTCTAATTTACTATTACCTTGTGATAAGGTATCAGATCTTTTGACCACCCAAAATGTTTTAAAACTGTTACAAAGTTTACATTTTACAAATTTAATTAATTTATTGAGCTTTGTATTCAAATTTTGTATATCAAGTGATTGAAGTACATATCTCATAGATGAATACCAACAATTAATGTTTCCTGCATCTAAAATTTTATTACAAACATAAGCATCATAAAGTAACCCTTCGTCCAATTTGTTAAGCCTGTGTACATATTTTACCATAGATATAATGACAGAAAAATAAAGAGGAAATCTTGCAACTTCTGATAACACTGCTAAATTTGAGGCTTTTTTTTATTTACACCAAGAATATACTTTAGATATCTGAAATGTGATTTTTCCAAATAATCATTTATGTAGATTAATTCAAATAGATAATCACTTTTTTTCTTGCAAGCAGCAGAGTTAATCTTAAATGAACCCCAAATTTCACTACAATATAATAAAATTGGTTTTATTGTGTGATCATATAAATGAATTGCAGTATCAATACTTGGATTACATGCTGACATGGATTTTTGTAATTTAAATTTTGCCTTTAAGGATATTTTGAATAGCTCTTCTTTCCCCTGTTGAAAAAGACCACTAGAAGTAAAGACTATCCCTAAATATTTATATCTGTTAACACATTCTATAGCCTCTTTATCTAAATAAAGTGATTCCTTCAAAAATTTTCCAGGCTTGTTAAAAATTAAAACTTTTGTTTTGGACAAGTTTACATCTAGACACCAATCAATACAATAAGTATGCAGTATATCAAGTCGGTTTTGAAGACCCTTTTTAGTGTTTGATAATACAATAATGTCATCGGCGTACATAAGACAATCAATTCTACGCCCATTGATATCAACAGCATCTGGACTTGGCTCAAATCTTGGAGGTAGATCGTTAATGAAAAGCTTAAATAAGTTTGGACTTAGAACATCCCTTGTCTTACCCCAACTAGCGAGCTGAAAGATGGCGTTAACACATTGCCCACTTTCACAGACATTTCATTTTTGCTGTACATATCTTTTAAAATAGTATAAAATTTTCCAGATATGTTATTTTCCAATAATTTATATTTAATACCACAGTGTATGACCCTATCGAAAGCCTTTTTAAAGTCCACAAAGCAAGCATAAATTTTCCCCTTTTCTGTTAGTATATTTATCTAATATGGTTTTAAAACAAACATATGGTCAGATGTTCTACTCTTTTTGAAAACCAACCTGACATGGATGAATTATATTATTTTTATCAAGATGAATGTGAAGTCTTTTATTAAGAATACTGTTAAATAATTTTCCAATGCATGAATTAATTGCAATGCCTCTGTAATTTTCAGGTTTACTAGGACTCCCTGATTTAAAAATTGGACATACATAAGATAATGACCATTTGCGAGGGTATGTTCCAGAGCAGAATATCAAATTAAAAAGTTTCTGCAAAACAGGTGCAAATATACTACCCCCTGATTTTAATATCTCATTTGGGATACCATCCAATCCTGCAGCTTTATTATTCTTTAGTTTATTTATAGCATCCAAAATTTCTTTTATGGTTATTTTGTAATCCAGTTCACAAAAAGTTTGATTTTTTTCTAAATTTTTTACTTTCTTACTAATTTCCTCTAATCTGTCTTTAAATTTGTCAGAGTTAAAATTTAAAGATTGAAAATATGAAACCAGACGTTACTTTGAATAGAATTTTCTGGACCATCCGAAATGTCTTCTTTTAATTCTTTTATGGGATTCCAATAACTCTTTGGATTATTATCCCTTAGATTATCCAGACTGTCAATAATGTTTTGTTTAAATTTCCTTTGTTTATATTTACGTAGCTTATTATACTCTCTATAACATTTATAGTAAGACCCTTTTATAATTGGGTCCCAAGGGAATTTTGATAATAGCTTACCTTTAGAAATAAGGCTAATTTATATAACTGAAAGTAAGGTGGTAGGTATCCAGGGGCCTAACAGCCCTTACCCAAACAGTCAGTACACACTAAAAGTATCTGGAGACGCCCCCAGACCCCCTCCTCCTACTTTCCTCTTTAACAAAAGTATTTAACTTTTTTATGAAAAATATTATAGATAAGAATTTAAAAAAACATTCATTTACGTTCTTATTCAGTGATCACATGCATAAATCAATTTAAAGTATAGCATTGCATGAAAACCGGTCTAAATATCCAGGCACGCCATTGAAGAAATACTTCAATATATACATGCTGTTTATTTGTCTTCTGTGCATTTTGCATGAAGTTTTTTGAAAGTTCTTCTTGAAAATGGTATGGTGGTCACCATGAATAAAAAAACTGTTCTTATCGCTTAATCAATTTAAAGTATACCACTTGAAAATGAAAGGATATGGAGTAAATGTACATGGGACAAAATCGCACACAATACATAGAAAACATAGAAAATTATCAATGAACAGGGCTTTTATTCCTGTTCTTCATCTTGACAGTTGATGTAGGGCCTCCAATAATGAACAAATCATTCATACCCTACAACAAGGTCAAGACGGCCCCTAGCGTCGACTTAAGCGGTACTATTGATAAAAATAAAGTAATTTTGAAAGACATCGATCGCCGCTAAAATATGCCTTGAAGTTACACGTGTCGGGAGCGGTCAATGAATTACATAATTTATAATTACGGGCGAGGTTTTTGAACATATATTTGTCATACATTGGCCAACAAAAGACCATTAGTTTCGAAACAACAAATGATAGACAATACATATATAACTAAACAACAAATGATAGACAGCACGGGGCACATCGAAATATATGTAAGAAAACCTAGCAGTTTAAAATAGTATGAAAGGGCAATATACAAAACAGATGACCAGACCAGTATTTTGAAGAAATTTAACCAAACACTTGCATGGTATGATAAATATAATCCTGAAGATCCAGTCTAACCACTCATTACCTTTCACGATCAAAATAATGCGTTGCATGGTAAAACAAAATATTCTTTTTCTTAAATAATCTGAACCCCCCCTCCCCAACCCCCATCCCCTCCAAAAAAACCAAAACAAAACAAAACAAAAAACAAAACAAAAAAACAATATAATTTGTCTGTACTATCTGACACTTTAGTTTTTAGTTTCAAATGTAGCATGACATATACAGAAAATTTCTTCTTCTTTTAACTTATTAATTGCATTCACGATCCGATACCAGATCTTTCACGATCAGATCGCACTTCTTGACCAAAGTTTGTACTTATTCATTCGCGATCATTTGTCTCGATATATACCGAGTCACAGACGTGCATGTTCCTTTGTTGTTATTTGAATAATAATGGGACGAACTAAGTTAATGTTCTTGTAATGTAGATATAGAACGTGCAAGTTACGCTTTTGTTCGACTATTCGCGTATGGATTGCGTGAATAATAATGTCCCGGGTCAATTGTTCTCTAATTTCCATATTTGATTTCAAGGTGTTTACATATAAAACGTACCCATTTCTATTACCTAAGGTAAAAACGTGACTTATTGCTACTTGATATTAAAAACAATCCCATTGATGTTTGACAATAAAACAATATTGAATGACTTTAGTAATATTCCTCTTTAATTGTTCGCGATCTTTCTCAATTTCAGCAAAACATAATGTCAAATGAGAAAGAAAAAAACATCTCAATATTGATATTGCATGAATAGAAATTGTACTTGTCATAAACGTATCAGTCCTTAACGACCAGTAAAAACAATGATATGACAGAATGTAATGTCAAGTATTATATTGGATCCTAATAGTGTTATAAATGCAAAGAAGTATTAAAATCTCGTTTGTTTTGATTGAACAGAGAAATTGTTATTGTGCTGTTGTGCGATATGTGAATATACCATTACAGTCGGAAGTCATAAGAATGTCAAGTCAATCGACCCAAAGATTTAGTAATGTTTGAATTCTATATTGAAATAGAACTTTAATGTCTATATTCGCCAATGGTGTACAGTAAGCATTAGGGGAGTGCTCACATATCGTTTTATCTGACTATAACAGTATGGGGTTTTCTCATTGTTGAAGTTTGTATACGATGACTTATAATTGCTTACATCCACGTCATTTGAACTCTGGTAGATAGTTGCCAATCATACCACATCTCCTTGTTTTATAACAAATGTAAATACCGGTAGTTTTTAATTTATATAACATTTAATCAAATATTTTCAAGGATAGCGACAACAGAAAAACAACAAAATACAGGTGGCAGAACTGAATGGAGTTGCCGAAAAGTTTGTTCAGTATATATTTTGACTGTCAGAAATAATTTTATCATTTTGATTGTCAAAGGTACAACAGAGACTAACAATACACATTTAAGCAAAACCATATCAAGCAGATCATTTTTCGATTTTTTTATGTTTAGACTATGTTTTTCATGTGTCTGTCCGAAATAGAATCTCGTCCGTAGTGTTTTTTATGTCACGTCTTCATGTCTTTGTTTTTATTCTTTTGAGATTTGGTGTTGACGGCAGAGTTAAAAATTCGATAACCTCTGTTTTAGACTTAGATACCGGTCCGTAATTCATAAGACTGGTAGCTAAAAAGGCCCCTGAGAGACTTCAGTAGCAAGTTATCTGCAGTGTATAGAAAAAAACTCGTGAAAGATACCAGGCTAATAATTTTGTACGCCAGACGCGTGTTTCTTCTACAGAAGACTCTTTAGAGACGCTCGAATAAAAAAGTTAAGAGATCAAATAAAATACGAAGTTAAAGAGCACTGAGGGCCAAAAATTTTGAAAGGTTTTTCCAAATACACTTAAGGTCATCTATATTCCTGGGTTAAAGAATCCTTATGTGTGATTGTATAGGACATATCTTTTCAATTATGCAAACTTTTGGCGCCTTGATTACGATATTTATTCAAGTCTGACAATAAAAAGGGATATTTGAGAACTCATTCTGAAAGTTGTTATTTCCGGTATCTGTGTATGGTTTGAATTAATGATTCCAATTTTTTTATTTATCAATTAGTATTAATTTGTTAAATTGAATTGAAAAGAAATTCTTAAAATTCGTAATTTATAATTACAATTTCACATCTAATAAATGATTTTCTTGAGAGAAAGACAATCATTAACTTATAAAAAAAAACAATCTGTAAAATCTATTACAGGAAATGTGAAATGTTTTGTTTCAACTTTGTATTTATGTATACAGAAAATTCTTTTGCCTTCGCTGAAATTGACGTTCGATTTCTATACTCGCAACTTATCTACTGCTTCGTCTTTGATAGTCATTATTAAGTGTGGTTTACCTGTATCAACGCTTTTATACGTCATCATTAAGTGTGGTTTACCTGTACCAACGCTTTGATACGTCATTATTAAGTGTGGTTTACCTGTATCAATGCTTTGATACGTCATTATTAAGTGTGGTTTACCTGTATCAATGCTTTGATACGTCATTATTAAGTGTGGTTTACCTGTATTAACGCTTTGATACGTCATTATTAAGTGTGGTTTACCTGTATTAACGCTTTGATACGTCATTATTAAGTGTGGTTTACCTGTATTAACGCTTTGATACGTCATTATTAAGTGTGGTTTACCTGTATTAACGCTTTTATACGTCGTTATTAAGTGTGGTTTACCTGTATCAACGCTTTTATACTTTTTCATACAGTAAAAAGACTTTTTTCTGAACTTACTTTTAATTTAGTTCTTTCTCTACCTTTTAAATTTTGAAAGAGAATGTCTTACAATACATCTTTATACAATATGCTAAGTAACGACATTTAGTAAATATTACCTAAACATACTTGTACAAAACATTCACTGAACAAGAAGTTTTTAGTTGTTAGTTCAAAACAGCCTTTATGCACTATACATCTTCATTTCTGATTTTACCCAACATGTAGCAGTCATAGCAGTCAGCTAGATAATGAATGGTGTACTTCTATTTAAAAAAAGACAAACGAGCTGTAAATTCTCTGTTTTGAAAACATGTACGTCCATTACATAGACAAACTGAAGATGATTAATTGCCTGCTAACATGCCCAAGACACCGTGTTCCAATAAGTCATTCACGCTAAATTCTGTGTGATGAATTGCCTAAAGACTTGATTTATGGAAATAGAATGATGCAAAATTAATACATTGGAAAAGAAACTGATCGAAATTTACACTGAATAAAGAATTTTATGGATGTTACTAATGCTTCCATGACAACGTTTCCTAAAATTAAGCAGTAGCAAAGCACATCCAAGATTTCCATAAGCGATTAAAAAGGAAGAACTTGAACCATAAAATATAGAAATAGCGAAATAATTTAATTTTCTTCTTTCATCTGTATATATATGAATAAGTGTTTAAAAACTGTATATCCAATGATGCCACCGTTATTGCAGTAGAGCATTTATACCTTTATAGACTAGACTCGGGGTGATTAGAAACAAATTGTATGTTTATTATTAAGATTTGTATGTGACCTCTAGCGGATTTCTTTTGGGTAATTGTATTGTTGGGTTGCTGTTTCAATGACGAATATCTCATATTTGCTATAATTTTTTAAATGGTAAAGCGGGGGAAATTGGTGAGGTTTTGAGTGTCTTTCCACGTTATTCGGTACTTTGTATCAATTTTGGAGTATGGCCAGTTTCCTGTATTTATTTCACACCGGGGCCATTTTCAAACAGTCTTTCGATCTTAATTGAAATTCATAGTATTACAGCCAAAATATGTGTATACTTTAAAGTTCTAACAAAGTTTTGGCTTTTTCTTAACAGGTCATCAAGAAGACGGCCGACGAATGTGAAAACCGCAATATTGAGTATTTTATCCCAAAAATGTACAAGAAGGACGTCGTTAACCAAAATTCTATTGGAAGTAAAGATGTGTATTGTTTTTCGGATACGAATTAATTCATCTTGTTTAGCGATGTTATTCTTCGATGCAAAATTTGACAAAAACATGTAAAATATGCAATTTTGTATCTAAATGTCTTTAACGGCTACACGTCATATAGCGCTGATTAAATGTTTACTTCAATGGAAATATGTAAAATTTTAAAACACTATTTCAAGTATGTGATATACACTTTAACATTCAATTAATTTCCAGTAAGATTTGACAACTTGTAGGATTTGCCCTTAGCTGTGAGAGAAACAAATACAAAGTAAGTTGGTCCTACTCCTCACAAGCATTTGACATACCAATTTTCATGAAATAACAATAAGCAAACATTTGGTGTATAATTGTGGTAATGAGTAATAACTTATCAGTCTCGGTCCAGTCAACTTACTTTAACGTCTAATTTTGACCGACGACCATTAAACATAGAAGATGTAATTGAAAATAACAGTTTTCTGCTTTAGTTTTAACCTTCCCTTCAGATATTTACATGTAGCTGTAATTTGGTATATAATTATCTATAGTTACATAGTACATGAGTTTGTTCTGATTGACTTAATTTTTGACATAGTAACTGCTATGGAACATTGAAAATTGCATCGAAATAAATGACATGGATGTTTTCAGTTTTCCATTGAAACAGTGTCCTGTTTTTTATATATCTAGTTGTATAGGTTGTTATCGAAATTACTTTTGAACCGGTTGGCATACTTTCGATCGAGTTACGGTCCTTGGACTTACATCATGTTCAGAGACTGAGAGTAGTCGGGTTCGTTATCAGTCTACCTTTTTTTGGAAGATATAAAGTCAATTCTTTGCAATTAGTTGTATTATGAGTAGTGTGATGAGATATTGAAGTTTCCGCAATATGGTTGATATACCTGAAAGCTTATTACACTTTAGGCTGATGGATTGGAAGTATTTCTCTGATTTTCTGAAACAGTTTTTAACCGTTGGCTTTTGTAAGTAAGAGGTTTAAATCTTTGCAGACAACATATCAAATTCATGCTGCAAGAGAGAGAGAGGGGTTTCAAAAATATTTATTTCAATTTTGAAATCTTAGAAGAATCTAGTTATATGTATTCCATCAAGATGCCACCATGCGTTATGTACTGTATTGTAAACCGATGTAAATCTGACGAGGAAAGGCATCACTCCACTGAGAAATGTTATATGTTTATATAGCTTAGCTGGTCGAACGGTGGTTGGATACAGTGTAGGAGTTACCAATGTAACAGAAGCATGAGTTCAAATCCTGCTGAGGGAAGAAAATAAATTGACAATGCAAATTGTGCAGATCTTACATTGTTGGATCAATTTGAGACGAAGTATAATTTGTGATATAACCCTTGGTTATCCCATGCAGTATGTCGGTCGTGTAGAGTTGTCACATAGTTAGATACTCTTCTTTGGGCATTTTGACATTTTTAACTTTATTCGGCCATTCCTATGACACTAAAGCTAAACACACACATCATCATGATAGATTCTCCAATAATTGTTCAGTTTTATAACAAATTTCTTTTGTGAACAAACTCATTAGTCTGTTACTATAAACCTTACGCAAATTGATCAAATAGGTCAGTTATCATTTATGAAAGCAAATGCAATAGTACACGTCCATTTAAACCTAAACACCATGTTTCTACTATATGCCTGCCATTTCTTAGGTACGAACATCATCAAAGATTTTATCTGTTGTCGCCTTTAAGTGTATTGAACAGGCAATTAACTTTTTTGAACTCGTCAAGGACTTTCAGCTGTGAATCAAGAATTCTAGACTAGCAAACAAGAAATTCTCGCAGTAGCCTATTCATATTTCACTTGTTGCATAACATAAGCCTGGTATAGTATATTATTTTTATATTATGTCCCAGTATAAGCGGAACATTATTTCTCCTTTTGGTATAATGAATCAAATTATTATGCTTTAAGATAATTCATCAACTGTATAAAGACACTCAAGATATAAGAAAAGTATAATTTGTTTATTCCTATTGGTTTTTTTTATATGTATTCAGTTTTGCCTTTTAACCATGTTTGTTCTGGAGTGCCATTTGACATTCTTTGTTTATAACTAATAGATCATAAGGTTTTTTAGCCATTTTATTGATATGAAATATGATATTAAACTATCTCTAACCGAATTTAATATTTAGATTATAAATCGCTATAAACAAAAACGATGATATAATATAAAAATTCAAGAAACACAACAAATGTTAAAGAAAATACAATAAAATTCAAGAGAAAAAAATGCTACTTCGGACATAACCGGACGAATTCAGCAAACTATAACACTCTCCTAATTCAATACCAACGCCAAACTGGTAAAAGTTAGAATGCATTTTATTTACCATAGTACATGCTTCGTGTGTTAGATCTTATTTGATAAGATATGACTCAACATATGCGTCCGGAACAAGGCGGGATAAAGGAGGATATACACGTCTCAAAATTCTTGAAAATATTAGATCTTGGTAGAGCTTTTGACACTCTGATGCATAATGAAAAACAAACAGACCTAGGTGATAACTTTTCACATGAACTTCACCCTCTTCTTTATTTCAAGGGAAATTAACTTTATCTTTGGAGAAAACAAATCATATGAAAAGTTCACATTATTGGAAAGCTGGTTTAGGTCTTCAAAAACTGAATGTGAAATTGCTGCTGAATATGAATACGGAATACTCCCAATTGCCTTTTTTTTATGTAAACTAAAATTTTTATGAACATTTTTTAATTTTTGTAGATTTAATGCAGATGATATTTATATAAAAAATACGTTTGTGTACATGGTATACATTTGCCATAGAAATGTTTGATGAAATAGATGTAGAATTTACAAAATACGAATTCGATAAAGAAACTTGCATTAGACGAAAAAAGATATCAGAAACATTGTCTAAGAAAGATATGCATATAGAATATTTCTCAAACTTTCCAGAATGGACAATAGATCTAAACTGTTTTTTGTATAGCGCTTTTGGAAGTCTGAAAAAAAGCTAGACACAATTTATCAAAAAAGACTATTACTCAAAGAAATTCATATCAGTGACAATAACTTGAACATAAATTTAGAACGATAAAAAAGTATCCAGGGGAATACAATCTATGAAATGTTGTATAATGAAGATGAGTGGTGAAAATCTTTCTGCCTTCTTTGTCATTCTAAAAAAAAAAAACAATCAAGAGAACTTTGAAAAATAATATTGAATCTTAAGACAATCAGTCCTAATGCACCAATACAAGAAACTCTTAAACATAAATGGATTTGTTTATGCTGTTTGTGATCTTATAAAGCATTCATAAGCATAACGAAACTTCGGTCCAGTGATACAACTATCTATCTAAAACCAAAGGACAAAGAAGTAAACAATAAGCGTTTATAACTGTATTCGTGTTTATATATGCATATTAAACTATTAAAATAAAACACGTATTCTAGTACCGTCAAAGACATATTTGAAGATCTACAACGTTTTAAGAAAAATTTAATTCAAAGGACAAATAAGTTTATATTGACATTTCTTAATTTACGAGCTCTATTTTCAACATCACCGTAAAAATTAGGATGTAACATACAGATTGTAATAAGATTTGGAAATAATTTTGTTACCCTTATTTGTCATGTAATTTTTTTGCATCAAACCTAAAGCCCAAATTTTACACAGGATAATAATATTTATAAACTGACACGAACAAACCTTTATCGTAACTTGTATGCACGAGGAATGTTTTGTTTAGAAATGCAATGTGTTAATTGAAATCTCAGGGCCTCTTAAAACACATGCAATGAGAGATCTGTTGAATGTTTAAGCATATCTTTTATTTTAATGTTTCGGTTTGTAAGAAGTCCTCGTGGAAAGTTGGTTTCAGTTTGTAACAATCAGCGTGGTGATACAGAATGTTCTTAGCTCACTGTCTGGCTAAAAACATAACACGTTAGATATCAATCAATGATCTATCACAAAATGTCAATCAAAGCAATGATTTTGATTCAGATTTCCATCTCTTTCGCTTCAGCATAACCCTCGATCTCCCGCCAATGTGACTAATCTTACAAACCTGTATTAGATATCGATTTTCTGTTAAATCAGTTACAATATCAATGGGAATTCATCAAAAACTACTCAAAGACGAATTGGTAAAGATGACGGATCGCCAGAATCCCTAATTGATTACATTAGTTTATTTATTCGTAAGAATTTTAATTACACCATCCACCTTGTTTAAGTAGAAACCAATATCTAATTTATAGATACAACCTCCGTAGAGTAAATAACCGTTGCACCTAATGAATACACACGAGAATTTGCATTATAAAGATAAAAGATAAGAAGACACTAATTGATTCATTAAGTGGAACAACCTTGATTAAAGTTTTATCTACAAACCTGCCTTAACGCAGCAATTGTATATAGTATTGAGGATTTCACATATTGTCACGAATTCATATCATTTAAGTCCAGAAAAAAACGAAATTATGTTATTTACATTTTCTTTGTGCGTTAAATGCATATTTCCTGGTCAACCTTCACCAGGAAAAGTCCGAGTCAAAAGTTTGGACAGCCAAAGTAGGATAACTACAAGGGGAGGACTATAAAGAACAATAAAAGCCATTCAGAGGTCAACTCGGGTGGGAGGTAAATCAAGTCCGAAAGAGAGTTATGACTTTTTTAAATATCTAAAATAATCTGGTGACTTCTTAATGATGTATGTAATATATCATAGCTAATGCTAGTTAGTTTAGTAAGAGGGACCTCGGTATATATAATTGCTAATGCTGGTTAGTTTTGTAAGAGAGAACTCGGTGACAAACGTGTTTTTAATTTGCTCTATGCTTTACAGAGGCTTATATATTTTGACACGAGTCTAAACACTCAAACACTGACCCCGATTTCAGAAAAACATTATCGGTTTTACGGTGGCTAATTAATTACTGGTTAAAGTCAACGTATATAGGTTAATTTCAAATTTTCCTGTAAAAAAACAGACAATCCAACGTTAAAAAACAATAATTGGGCAACGTCACAGATTTCTGCAAGATATTGTTATTTTAAACTTAACAACATGAAAAAATAAAACATTTATCTGTTTATGTATGAAACATTTATCCGTTTATGTATAAACCATTCCAAGTTTTGTGATTAGTGATTGAAAGTTGAAACGGCTTCACAGCGTTACGGCGATACGCATATTTCAACATTTTCTCCTATTTTTCTTCCTGAATTTATTCTTGAATGTTTTATTCGTTAAAAATGATCCTGATTACCTCACACAGTCATTTAAGAAAATGTTGCATTAGTGTCATTACTAGACAAGCTAGGTTTATCTAATGATCATAATTTTGCTCGAATTAACAAAACTGTCATCTAAAAGTAATATAATGACATATTCTTGAAAGGGCTGATCACATTATTATGATAAATGCACAAAATGGGTGTTATAAGATATTTGAGAACTTGAAAGCATAAAATTGAGAATGGAAATGGGAATGTGTCAGAGAGACAACAACCCGACCACAGAACAGACAACAACAGAAGGTCACCAATAGGTCTTCAATACAGCGAGAAATTCCCGCACCCGGAGGCGTCCTTAAGCTGGCCCCTAAACAAATATATGTACAAATATATATACTAGTTCAGTGATAACTGTTGGGGATTTTGTTTATTTCAAGTATTTCAAACAGATTTTTTACAGGAGCAGCATTTTTTCGCCCAGTGACAAATTATTTCAGTTGTATGTCTTAATTGTTATTCTGCAAATTGATGACTGACCGACACGTATTCCTTTTATTTTGGACTCAAATTCAACAAAAACATGTAAACTCATATGTGATTGTTTTCTAATCCTTTACAAAGAATATAGCTTATTTTTGCAAATGGAGTCATTTTTCTATGTTTATTTGAAAAATAATGCTATATTCAATTCTGAATTATCATGAAAATAAATAAACAAAAAATATTCATACATATATATATATTAAAATCAGGGGCAGATTCAGGGTTATAGGAAAGGAGGCGTAATTGTCCGTAATGGTAAAAGTATCAGCGAGCGTAGCAAGACATTTTTTGGGCGATTCTATGCCGAAAAAAAAAGATATCCGTACTCTCTCTACGTTCCATAAATCCGCCACGGAAAGTGCACCTCCTCCACTGTAAGTGAAGTGAAAAAATATATCACAAACATATCCTTTTAAAGTAGTAATGGGTTAACATACGACCAAGTTCAACATTTGTTTGTCATTTATGTTTGAATAATTTCTATAATAATCTTCTTGAATGATATTAAGTTACTGAACCAACTCAGTATAAACCTGTCCGAACCTTCAATTTTGAAAATCATCTATGGGGTTTAGTAACAAGAATCACTTATCTTATTATATTTGAGGTTTCTTATAGGTTGCTTTTTATGGCCATTGTTTTCCTTGCAATGAACATAATGCTGTATGTCATATATATACATACATATATATTAAACCATTACGGTCTGGATTGATATTGCATGAGAGATATGAGTGAAGGATTGCATTAAGATATTGCATTTTGAAATTTTGAGTCAAGTCATTACAAACATTAATTATTTTTCACATAAGTTTTTTTTTCAATTCTGTTACTACTTTTATCGAAATAAATGCTTCTTGGATGATTTTACGGTTCTTTCTATATTTTCTATTTTGTTCGAATGACAAGCATTGCAAGGGTTGAATACATATCAAAAGTGCCTATTCCATCGTGTATATATAGAAGGCTGTTGATTAACATCAGTCATTCTGAATTGTCAAAGAAACACTGGATTTTAACACCTCGACATATTCAGAATATTCAAACACGTGTGGGATGATGATAAATAATGATAGATTGGCAACGCTGAATAAAAATGTCTTTGTTTTTTTTTAGATGTAAGTGATAGTTTCAGGAAAATATGATACCTAGGTTTAGGCATGCACCGTTCAGAATAATGTTATAGTCTCTTTAAATTCTGAATATCTACATTGTATTTCATCAAGTATATTTTCGATAGATAATACTTTAAACATGGAAGTACTAATATAATACTTCAATGCTTTAATGAAGTTATATATTAAGCTACAATAGACATGTAGCCAGTGTAGGTTTGTGTTCTAGTGAGGGATGATGAGTTTAATGATATTAAAAGTTGGAGAGACGGTGAAAAGAAAATATAAATGGAAGTGACACTGTGGAAAATATTGTTAAAACAGTGGGAAAATGTCTTGATTCAGAAATATTTATACCCCTTGTGTCCGCCTGTCGTATACCATTTCATTATATTTCGTGTGATTCATTACTGTTTTCTTGGATCATTGATTATCTTCGTCTTTAACTTTATACATATGCATGTTCCTGAATTTTAATCAGTTCTATTTGCCATGGGGAGTAATGTTCTTTCATGTTATCTTGTCTGGGAATGGCAAAACGTATTTGTAGACATATATGTTAATGACGATGCTTTGGGGGAAACAACTGAATAAAAGCAAGCATGCATATGAGATTTCGTATCTTATAGATATGATTATTCATAATCAAGACTAGAAGGTGCTTTAAAAAATAAGAACAAGTTAAGTCAAATCACTTACAACAACTCCGCTTTATACGTGTGCATTATGTGTCCTAAGTATTGCAAATATATACCATAAACTAACCACCCGACTGACTTAAAGCTATTTTGAAGGTTAAAATTGATGTTCAAGCCTGAAAGTATTGACAGGAGACATATAAGTTACGATTCGATTTCTTAGAATACCAATTCTGGTGAAAAAAAGGTTTCCAGAAACCAAAAACAATAAAGTTCTAGTGAACACATAAAACGTTTTGTTGTATTATAATTTTTTCAAACGAAGCGGCAATTGTAAATGATACAAAACAAGCAAAAATTGAAGAAAGCTTTCAACAAATCACCGGCAAACAGAAAATAAATGGCAAGTCCAGATTGTTTATAGTCCCAAACAGTAGCTCTGTAATAGCCAGCATACATATATTCTTTATGTTTAAATGTCCATCTTCACTTATAGAAAATATAAAAGTACAAAATGTATAACGAATATGAACTAACTCAATGGATGATCAAATCACTTCATCGCGAAAAAAAAAAAAAAAAACACGGAAAAATCGTAAAGGAAAAAGGAAAATTACTATCGTAATTCTGACTTCATTCTATATATATGTATATAAAATATAAGAATAAGAAGTTGTTGTATGATTGCCTATGAGACAACTCTCCACCAGACACCAAATGAAGTAGAAATTAACTACTAGAGGTCACCGTACAGCCTTCAACAATGAGAAAAACTCATACCGCACAGTAAGCAATATAAGGCCCCGAAATCACATATGTAGAACGGTTCAAACGACATGCTTTCAAAGAATGTGGAATGTTAAAACAGGTCAAACCTCTCACTGGTCATTTCCAGTCTCAATTCATCAATGCCTATCGTCAAAGTAATACAGATGTATTCTTGAACTATGTAAAACATAAAAAACGTTATGTTCACTGTACATGCATGTTGCATGGAAAATTAATGAAAGTCTTCCAGATAAATTATCTTGTATTTTTGAAATATTTAAAAATCTTACTACGTCTTGCAACAATGACCCCCACAACAAAAGTTGTTGCCCGGGTTTGTTTCTAGCGCAGAGAAACAGTTTATGCATTGTTGACCACCTGCTTAATATAACGCTTAAAATACAAATTAAAAAAGAAGTTCTCGCAGTTCAAATAAATAAAAATATTTAACAGCTAGTGATGGCAAAAAATGTCTTAATAAGGACGTATATAACTATCTTAGAATAAGAGTATTTATTATTGCAATAAAGTGCCCTTAATGGGCAATATGACATCCATATTAACAAACATTACACTATGATTTTATATCACAATTGCACGATGAAATGAAATATGAACTGTTCAAATATATACCTCCATATCTTTCTATATCTCATATAAACCACCGACATTTTATCCAAAAGAGGACCAGAACTATTAATCCAGTTACAAAAACCATAATAATGATTATAGCTGTATAATAATTAATATTTCGTCTATCATCTAAACAATCAGCTTAATATTTCAGTAATGACAGATTTTCATTATCGAATAAGAATATACATTTTTCCTCATTTGAGAGGTCTGAAAAACTATTTATCTCTTTGAAAATATATCTATCACCATTTTATGCTGGACAACTATATATAGAATAATAATAAATGGTTTTCATGTCCTATACATTAAGAGAACATTTTTTTTCACAAAGCCTCAGATATCTTGCTATAAATGAAGTTTATAATATCTGTCTCTTTTTATTTTGATATTTTGGGCATTGATTCTCATGTTCCATACGGCGATTCCACCAAAAAATATTTAAAGATGGGTAAAAGTATTTAATTTACCGCTTTGTTATCTGTTCTTTGTAAAGATACGTCTTTGTTTAATTTATAATTCACAACACCTATGACCCTTTCCAAACGTTTCTAACTCCATACTGTTTTGTCATTTACACAGAAATCTCTAGGTGACTAGAATACTAATTAGAATTACGGGTGTTGTTTTTAATTGAAAGGAATCCTTGCATGTATTAGACGAAACGATGCAGAACTTTACCCCGACGAAGCTGATGATTTACCGCGTGTTTTCATTCTGTATTGATCTTCCCAAATGACGCATCAAAAAAGAAAACAATTAGATCTATGGTTTTGTTATTTTTTCACATCTTGGATTCAGATTTATGTATGGTTTTGTGAGAATTTTTTTGTAATTTGCAACTTTTTTAATTTGCAGGATCTACTTTTACAGTTGTGCAATTAACATGTCATAGGTGGAATATACATGATAATATAAACACGGATCAATCAAAGTCGAACCCGTTAACATGCGTTAAAACAAAACAAAACTTCTTACTTTAAAAATATACGTTAGTGATCTGTTTTTCATACCGTGTACAAGAGAAAAGAACTGTATCTTAAACGGAAAGTAAATAACAGCATACGATTAAAATTAAACAAAAGAGATGAACAAAAGGATATTAAAACCCATAAGACGAAGATAAATTGACAACGTCATGGCAAACCCAACACAAGACAAACAACTGTCTACAAAACACAACACAGAAAAACTAAAGCAACATAAACCCCACCAAATATCGGTGATGATCTCAGGTGCCCTGGAAGGGTAGGCAGAATATGCTTCACGTGAAACTACCGTGTGAAAGTTACTTGTGAAATATCGATATTTTTGTGTGGTTAAAACAGATTTTTAATCTTAATTCTGGAATTCTATGCGACTGTCATACAAGTGAGAGATTTAGCTAGCTATAAAACCAGATTTAATCCACCATTTTCTACACAAGGAAATGATTGTACCACGTCAGAAATATGACAGTTGTTTTCCATTCGTTTGATTTGTTTGAGCTTTTCATTTTGCCATTTGATGAGGGACTTTCCATTATGAATTTTCCTTTCAGTTCGGTATTTTTGTTATTCTACTCTTTGTCAAATTTGATGACATGGCCGACATTATGACCGGAAAGAACATATATACATACACATATATATAATATACATACAATCACCCGCAATCAGAATTTATTGACATAGTCGTGGAAAACATAGCAAGTGTTGTGCTCGATCTGAATATAAACAAATATGTTCCCGTTAGATTTAAAACAGCTCGTGATTTAATAACAACAAGTTACATAACCAAGAGATTTCATTAGAGCAAGAAATAAACAAATTGCAAGACTTAAAGTTAACATGATTTACTTTCACATTTTCTGAATAAGAGCACAAGTTAAGAAGTACATTCCTTGAATTTTAATACTTCATAAATGACATTGGTGTAGGCTTTATGCAATAAAATATCTCTTCTGAAAAGATATTTGACAGAGGAATAATACTCAAATATAATTTATAAATCTTGTAAAATTAGTAATCGTTTTAATCAAATGATACAATGATTATATTTAGTTATGCAAACAGAAGCAAGACGTATACCTGTTTGGAAATCCCTAAATAGATGAGTTAGGGTAAAAATTCGATAGTGTTCAAAGGTCGGTACAGATACAAAACAATGCTTTACTTTTATTAATTTTGACTTGGATGGAGAGTTGTCTCATAGGCACTCATACCACATCTTCTTATATCTATTGTATCCTTTGATAGGGCATATCTGAGGTTACAAGATGTTACCAACTATAACCATTACGGAGCAAGACATTTATGTATGTTCAAACAAGGAAGATACTAAAACATATTACTTGTGAAATGTCGATATTTTTGTTGTTAAAAGATCAACTTTAACGACAAGGATGGACAGCATGGTGATATTTGGTGAAAAAATAGGACAGGCAGTACAGCTCCTTTATGTGATGGACGGCATGGTGATATTGGGTGAAAGGATAGCATAGGTCAGACATTACAGCTCCTTTATGTGATGGACGGCATGGTGATATTGGGTGAAAGCATAGCATAGGTCAGACATTACAGCTCCTTTATGTGATGGACGGCATGGTGATATTGGGTGGAAGGATAGCATAGGACAGACAGTACAAATTAGCTCCTTTATGTGATGGACGGCATGGTGATATTGAGTGAAAGGATAGCATAGGACAGACAGTACAAATTAGCTCCTTTATGTGATGGACGGCATGGTGATATTGGGTGAAAGAAAAACATAGGACAGACAGTACAAATTACCTCCAGTATGTACAACTCTAAATTGCCTTACTTTTGGGCAAACATTTTGACATTCATTTTAATTGTATTTGAAATCACACAATATAATTCTGTTTATACATAGAAGTAAATATTAAATAAAAATCTTGCATTTCTTGTTCACGATCGCAATTTTAAGATACATCACAAATGGAAGATTCGAAAATATGTATGTTTCTGTGTAGGTGAATGTATTCAGCGGTAGAGTTAGTTATAATGAATGATAATGGAAAAAAATGGCAAACAAAAATCATGAGTTGAAGAAAAACAGAGAAGTGCCAAAAGAAAAAAAAAAACACGAAAATTAATAGCCCTCAAAACACGATACAGAAAAAAATTGAGAAACATGAACCTCATAATAACGTGAAGTGAAATCAAATTGAATTTAGATATAGCAACACACACCATTTAACATAAAAGTAACGAAATTATTTAGCATAGTATTCAGTTTACGATTTATGGCTGAATATAAACAGACTTTAAATGTAATGGCAAAAGATCAATATTTTTAAGGAACTGTGTTAAAATATGACACCATTTATATCTCTATTCGATGGCCGTTGAACATCAACATAAATATAAAATGGATTAAACTTGATTGTTTTGAATGGATAATTTCACTCTTGACGGCTATATATATATATTTGATTAGGACCAATTACTTGTCATATTTTACAGAAAGTGACAATGAATAGATTATAAAGACCATAAATCCCCCATAACTAGATCCGCCACTTTTAACTGTTGTTTGTCAACCGAACTTGACAACAATGGTGAAAAATTGAATATAATTATGCTAGAAGTTAAACTATAGAGCTTTTCAATAGCATGTGCATCTTTCGTTGTACAAACAAAACTTATAACATTAACATTTACGTATTAGGACGAATACGTATTTCTTTTAGCATTTATTTAGAACTATGTTTTCAAAAACAATTGATCTCAAACCAGTCATATGGACCGTCTTAAATCTGCAGTGCGGTGAGAGTTTTTGCATCGTATTGAAGGTCTCATTGATTAGATTGGAAAAAGGTATTAAAAGCGCCTAGTTTAGGTTTTAGAATTCCTTCAACGATGAACTTTAGGAACAACGAAAGAAATATTAACTGTAACTATAGTAAAAAGTTACTTCATAAATCCAAATATATTATGGATTGTGACATAGATATGTAAACTGCTTAACCCCCTCCCCTTCCCCCCGCAGTTAATCCGTTTTTATAAGGTTCGTGTTGCTCAATCTTCAGTTTTCCATGTATAGTTTTGTTAACTGCAAGTTGTTTGAATTTTATAATTTTCTTTTCCTTGATGTTGTCTTGTCTGTCATTCTTCTACGTATGGGATTTCAAGTGATTGCCGCTTTATATCATCACTCCTGTAATAATATTCCAAAGACAGAGTATACCATTGTCTATTTAATCCATAATACTACAGTAATGTGCAATCATTCAATACTACAGTAATGTACAATTATTCAATACTACAGTAATGTACAATCATTCAATACTACTGTAATGTACAATCATTCAATACTACAGTAATGTACAATCATTCAATGTTACAGTAATGTACAATCATTCAATACTACAGTAATGTACAATCATTCAATACTACAGTAATGAACAATCATTCAATGCTACAGTAATGTACAATCAATCATTCAATACTACAGTAATGTACAATCATTCAATGCTACAGTAATGTACAATCATTCAATACTACAGTAATGTACAATCATTAAATGCTACAGTAATGTACAATCATTAAATGCTACAGTTATGTACAATCATTCAATACTACAGTAATGAACAATCATTCAATGCTACAGTAATGTACAATCAATCATTCAATACTACAGTAATGTACAATCATTCAATAATATACAGTAATGTACAATCATTCAATACTACAATAATGTACAATCATTCAATACTACAGTAATGTACAATCATTCAATACTACAGTAATGTACAATCATTAATGTACAATCATTCAATACTACAGTAATGTACAATCATTCAATACTACAGTAATGAACAATCATTCAATGCTACAGTAATGTACAATCAATCATTCAATACTACAGTAATGTACAATCATTCAATACTATACAGTAATGTACAATCATTCAATACTACAGTAATGTACAATCATTCAATACTACAGTAATGCACAATCATTCAATACTACAGTAATGTACAATCATTAATGTACAATCATTAAATACTACAGTAATGTATACGCATTCAATACTACAGTAATGTACAATCATTAATGTGCAATCATTCAATACTACATTAATGTACAATCATTAGTTTACAATCATTCAATACTACAGTAATGCACAATCATTAATGTACAATTATTTAATACTACAGTAATGTACAATCATTCAATACTACAGTAATGTATAATCATTCAATACTACAGTAATGTACAATCATTCAATACTACAGTAATGTACAATCATTCAATACTACAGTAATGTACAATCATTCAATACTACAGTAATGTACAATCATTCAATGTTACAGTAATGTACAATCATTCAATGCTTCAGTAATGTACAATCATTCAATACTACAGTAATGTACAATCATTCAATGCTACAGTGATGTACAATCATTAATGTACAATCATTCAATACTACAGTAATGTACAATCATTCAAAACTACAGTAATGTACAATCATTCAATACTACAGTAATGTACAATCATTCAATACTACAGTAATGTACAATCATTCAATACAGATCAAAACAGGTTGTAGATTGAAATTACATTTTCAAACGTAAATTCTAATTTTCAGAACCTGTCATTTTTCATATTCTTTATCTATAAAACCTTTAGTACCTTTTAACCAGGCTGATATTTTGTGTGTACACCTGGGTTTTCTTTATTCTTGATTCAGAAGCTTGTCAAGTTTTATTCAAGTTTAAGGATAGAAAATCTGCAATAAATCATAATAAAAAGTATTTAAAACAACATGACGAAGAACGCCTTATCATTTTTATAATGATTTAATTATTTTATCACAATAAATGGTCTGTGGTATCTCGTATATTTTTGAGTTTTGAAATTCTTGATAAAATATTGTGATTATTAGAAATTTTATATTTAAAACAGCACGTACCGCTTCATTTTATATGATTTATGTTGAAATGTTAACGGAGAGTACTTTGATAGAAAAAATACATGTATATACATGTACGTTATTGCTGTTTCTGTATCACAAGTTATAGGATCTTGTTTTGCGAGCAGTGAGCAAGAATCCCAGGCTTAATGATTCTTCTCAGTTCATGTTATACAAAGGTCCATTAGGACAGTTATAATTTATGGAATTATTCATATTTTAAAATACAATACAACAATAAAATTTTACTGTTAGTTAATAGTCTACCCTAAAGTTTGGATTTTTTTTACTAAAACATGAAATTCTTACAATTAATTCCATATATAGACTTATGTGGATTAATAAAAATGTCAAAAATACACATAATGCAGAAATGTTATACTGATTCTTGTTTGTTTCCAGTTTGAAAAATGATGTCACAGTACTGGTGAAGTTAGTCCTTCGTCGTCAAAATAAGATAATGAAATGGTGGTAAATTTTACAGTTGGTATAGGGTACCTTGTTATTTCCTAACGAAACAAAAACTTTACCTCAATTCATAACAAATATAAATAAAAATGAACCCATAGTAACAAATCTTGACCATTCATAATAGAATATATAATATACAATAGAAAACGATTATGTGAGGGATTATTATGAATATTCAAGGCTGAACATACCGAGTAGGTGGTATGGTTTTTGTCAATATTATTTAGCCTCTAAATGTAATAAATCACCAAAGTAAGTGACAATAAGAAGAAGTTCCGGCGGATATGTATATCTTGAAAGTATATATATTATAAATCTTTCAAATAGACACAATCTTGACTCTAGTTAAGTCACGATCTGACAGTAGAATAGAGACTTGTTAAACCCCATTGGGTACTTTACGTAAGGTTCTTTGAAGTTTATCAGATCTATAAGCTACAAACTTCGCCAGTTATTAGGTTATCTCGATAGAAAATCCGTAGTTGCTTCAATGATTGTGATATTTGCTTACTTATACCCAACAGCGAAATCTTCACACCTCTGTCAAATTAGCATTTTTGTTTGATCGCTTCTCCTATAAACATTACTACATCGATTTAACGCATACTTAAAAGAACTGATTTATGTACTATATTGATGTAACGTCATAACTTTAATTTTAATCATTTTTATGTTTTAATTTTGTCTTACTTCATAATGGTTCACACCTGGTATAAAATACATCTGAGCTCAGTTATTGTATTTGTTTACGTCTATCGTCTGTCGTAATTGTTTTACATGACGTCTTCTCTTCCGAAACTACCGGTCAATTAGTCTACTTCAAACTCAAAAGGAATTCAAAATTGCATTCAGATCATCATGCATGTAAAACGTAATGCAGAAAGAGGCATAAGATGCCATGGGGACATTCAAAGCTCAAAGTTAAAGAGAAACTGACAACACAATGGCAAAAAAAAAAAAGAACCGTAAAGACAAACAAGTCCGTAAAACGCAACATAAACAACTGAAGACTGCTTAATACGAGGACCGTCGTCTTCGTAGGCACAGGAAAACACACAGCCGTCATACAAGTAAGAAGGGGGAGGGGGCTGTCTCCTTCATGAAAAAAAAAAAGGTAATTGTAAATCAGTTTTCAACTTCGTACCCCTAAAAAAGAAGCACAAGGCTTCAAATCTCCAAAGTGATATTGATAGCAAAGAATTCTGAAATACAAGGAAGTGATTTTTGTATTCGAAGTTAGAAATATATAATTTGTTAACATAAATTTATAATAACGATTTGATTTGATCCGTTATCACGAATATTATGAATCATATTTTCTTGTGCAGTGAGCAGTTTCTGTTGATAAAAATGTTTGTGATAACATTTTGTTACTAAAACCAATAAATCATCAAAATAAGTGACAGTAAGAGCAAACAATGGCTCCGTATTTTTCAAAATGTAATATAAACGATCATATCTTGCGAAAAGTTTTATAAAGGGTTCATAATTAATTGTATTAGACAGTAGACTGAGAAATCCCAAATGTATAATGTGCGTTAGGTACTTTGAAGTTTATCAGTTATATAAGCTACAAAGTTTATAGTATAGGAAATTATATTTTATCTCGCTGGAATGTCCCTTATTCTTTCAGTGGGCACGAAACTTGCAGATAAAACTAACGTAAGCCATTCTTGTTTAATCGTCCGATTATTTACCGAATTAGCATGGAATTCATTTCAAACTCCCAGATCCCGTTTCGGTCATACAAAAACTTTGTTAAACTTTTATATGAAACCAATCAGCTATAATTTTTTTTTTACAGATTTTCCCTAATAATATATAAAAACCGTGCCCGCCATAACCCCTTTAGGTGAGGCACGGGAATTGGCAGTAATCTGTAAGATAGTGCGATAACTAACAAATGCGGTATTGCAACCATCAATGATTAACAACCAGCAACAATTCCGCAGGTCATCAACAGTAATAAGTAATTGGTATGACAATCATCATTTACCAGTTACACAGTGTTTGAGTATGGAAATCATCATTATCCGTATTTGGCAAAACAACTACCAGTAACCAGCATAAGGCACGACAACCATCAGTAACCAATGATGTGCATGACAACCACCAGTAACGAATGATGTGCATGACAACCACCAGTAACCAATGATGTGCATGACAACCACCAGTAACCAATGATGTGCATGACAACCATCAGTAACCAATGATGTGCATGACAACCATCAGTAACCAATGATGTGCATGACAACCATCAGTAACCAATGATGGGTATGACCATCACAAGTAACCAATCATGTTATGACCATCACAAGTAACCAATTATGTAAGACCATCATAATTAACCACTAATGGTTTGATGAACACAACAAATAAGCAATGATGGTATGACCACCACAAGTAACCAATAAGGGTATGACAACCATCAGTAACCAATGATGGACATGACAACCACCAGTAACCAATGTTGGGCATGAAAACCATCAGTAACCAATGATGGGAATGACAATCATCAGTAACCAATGATGGAATGACAACCACCAGTAACCAATGTTGGGCATGAAAACCATCAGTAACCAATGATGGGAATGACAATCATCAGTAACCAATGATGGGAATGACAACCACCAGTAACCAATGATGGGAATGACAACCATCAGTAACCAATGATGGGAATGACAACCATCAGTAACCAATGATGGGCATGAAAACCATCAGTAACCAATGATGGGAATGACAACCACCAGTAAACAATGATGGGAATGACAACCACCAGTAACCAATGATAGGCATGACAACCACCAGTAACCAATGATTGGCATGACAACCACCAGTAACCAGTGATGGACATGACAACCACCAGTAACCAATGATGGACATGACAACCATCAGTAACCAATGATGTGCATGACAACCACCAGTAACCAATGTTGGGCATGAAAACCATCAGTAACCAATGATGGGAATGACAACCATCAGTAACCAATGATGGGCATGAAAACCATCAGTAACCAATGATGGGAATGACAACCACCAGTAACCAATGATGGGAATGACAACCACCAGTAACCAATGATAGGCATGACAACCACCAGTAACCAATGATTGGCATGACAACCACCAGTAACCAATGATGGACATGAAAACCACCAGTAACCAATCATGGACATGACAACCATCAGTAACCAATGATGGACATGACAACCATCAGTAACCAATGATGGACATGACAACCATCAGTTACCAATGATATGCATGACAACCATCAGTAACCAATAATAGGCATGATAACCATCAGTAACCAATGATGGGCATGACAACCACCAGTAACCAGTGATGGGCAATGATGTGCGTGACAACCATCAATAACCGATGATGGGCATGACAACCATCAGTAACCAATGATGTGCATGACACACATCAGTAACCAATAATGGGCATGATAACCATCAGTAACCAATGATGGGCATGACAACCATCAGTAACCAATAATGGGCATGACAACCATCAGTAACCAATAATGGGCATGATAACCATCAGTATCAAATGGTAGGCATGATAACCATCAGTACCCAATGATGGACATGACAACCACCAGTGACCAATGATGGACATGTCAACCACCAGCAACCATGATGGGCATGACAACCATCAGTAACCAATGATATGCATGACAACCATCAGTAACCAATAATGGGCATGATAACCATCAGTAACCAATGATGGGCATGACAACCACCAGTAACCAGTGATGGGCAATGATGTGCGTGACAACCATCAATAACCGATGATGGGCATGACAACCATCAGTAACCAATGATGTGCATGACACATCAGTAACCAATAATGGGCATGATAACCATCAGTAACCAATGATGGGCATGACAACCATCAGTAACCAATAATGGGCATGACAACCATCAGTAACCAATGATGGGCATGAAAACCATCAGTAACCAATAATGGGCATGATAACCATCAGTAACCAATAATGGGCATGATAACCATCAGTAACCAATGATGGGCATGACAACCACCAGTAACCAATGATGGGCAACGATGTGCATGACAACCATCAGTAACCAATGATGAGCATGACAACCATCAGTAACCAATGATGTGCATGACAACCATCAGTAACCAATACTGGGCATAACCATCAGTAACCAATGATGGGCATGACAACCACCAGTAACCAATGATGGACATGACAACCATCAGTAACCAATAAGGGTATGAAAATCATCAGTAACCAATGATGGGCATGGCAACCATCCGTAACCAATAATGGGCATGACAACCATCAGTAACCAATGATATTTGCGACAATTTACTTTTTTTTTAAATTTCATAGTGTATTGGTTTAAAACCAAAAGCATTTAAAAACAAATGTGCGCTGTATTCAAAATAACCAGTTAAGAATTCTATACTAGTATTTCTTTTTAAGTGGTAAAGAACGCATTCCAAAATTCTCTTAGGCGTTAATAGAAATGTTTTAACTCATGGTGACGATTTAGACCTGATTGCATTTAATGTAGAGAAACGATAGATTTAAAAGATCTGCTTGGTCATGTTTTATGAATACTATATACTGATGAATCACAAATGATAGGCAGTGCAGCCGTTTAAGTATATATCTTGATAGTTAAATTATTCATCGTTTTATTATTGTTTAAAGTTAAAACAATCTTCCAACTAGTTGAGTCATAGTTTCGATTATTGAGTCGAGTAGGGATTTTACAATGTAAACCAATTTTATACGACCAGGCGTGGACTTGTAATTTGACTTTCATATGCTTATATCTTACACGAAGAAAGTTTTTGTAGCCAATCAAAGTCTCCATGGCTAAGTTCAGTGGAAAATTTCGTATATGAAATAGAAAATTATTTTTATCTTATGAAATAAGATAATAATGCAATTATTATCTGAAGTAATTCAGCTCATTAATAATAAATACTAAACGTGTAAGCGTTATCGGGCGGAAGACAACAGTTCCGTTCCTATTGTATTGAAAATATGACCAGAGATTTTGGCTTACATTGGCTATACGGAGTCAAGAGTATAACGCTTCTATGACTGTTATTTCAGCAGTCCGACAAGAATGAGAACTAAAACGTTAACAATCAGAACATGCAATTTCTAAAGGAGTTAGAAAAGTAACAGATGCAGATTCTGATTCAATATTTTATTAAAATCTCACCACTTGTATAACATAAAACAATCGAATACATAAATAAAACATAGCGTATATTAAAACTAACAGTAAATTATCATTAACTTAAATACTAAAACATATACAAGTGCAATTCTATTCTATTAAGAATTATGAGAGACTATTAATTAAATAGTTTATGGAATTTTTACATGATTTAAAACTTTATATATAGACATACATATATATATAAACATATATATTTAAGATTTAAATAGAATCATCAGCTATATATAAATAAGAAATAAGTATCAGTTCAAATTATTGTCCAAACGGTCACAGAAGATAAATAACTGAATGAGTAAATTATCAAAATATAGTCCTTTGTCAGATTATGACAATTTTAAGATGTGTAAAACACACACGTCTAAAAGTCTGTAACAGTAAAAATCAGCCAAATATGAAAAGAAAGTAAAACGAATAAAGTTATAAATTGTTTATACGAAAACGTATAGTCCGAACGTTCCGGTAAACAAATTATTAAAAAAAGCATTTTAAAGTGAAATTGTGTTTGGTGTTCGAAGCAAATATTCTTGTGCTTAGAATCGGAATCCAGAAACAAATACTATATTCGTTATGCATGTTACGGTTGGTTGTCATACGCAATATATACATTTTATGATTAAAAAAATCATTATGTTCATAAATTCGAAGGCTAAAATTAGCCATGTTATAAACATGATTTCCAATATACTTGCAAATCATGAAAATGGAAGTATACTATTTTTACTGTAAGTGATACAGCTCATCGAAAGCACTCAATAAAAATAAGAAAAAAAGCAATTATACAAAGAGGTTTCATTGTTTTTTTATGTTCGTGGCTTGACATTAAATTATAGTATTTTAACTATATGTGCATTATGATATCTAAATGAAGAGACATTCCATGTAGATATTGAAATAATAAATAATCAGCTGATTTGAGTATGAGTCTGTTTAAAAAAACAAAGCTACTATCTACTAAATTTCGTGCAAGGACGATAGTTCTGGTGAACAAGTTCAATTGCAGCCGTATAAGGAGAAATCCTTGCATATTTGATACGTTATGAATTTTCTATGCTTTCTCAATCATCTCTTCGAAAAGCCTACAGTTACTTATTCGATCAGGCAGTTTTTAATGAAGCAATCGAAGAAATATTTAAGACTGCCAATTCAACATTTTCTTTAATCTTTCCTCTTTTAGAACGAACTTGATTGAGTTCATACTTCAAAAACCTGTATCACACGAAGCATCTTAACGTTACAATATTATTTTTAATGTTTTGTTTCACTGATGTAACAACATATCATAATGGGTTTTAACACCTGGTCTTATCGACTGTCATAAATTGTTCACATTTTCACCATTCTTACCGAACTATTGAGCAAAGCATTAAGTTTAACAAGAATACTGGATATCCTTTTAAAATTCCTTAGCAATTTTTACTTCTAAAGTAATAACTGAAAGAAGTAACCTCAAGGTCTTCGTAAAGCCCTGTGAATGTTTTTTTTTTTTTTTTTAGGTTTTATGGTTGTATATAGTCTGTTCTGTATTGAACGAATCATCAAATTGGTCTAAAGACTTAGATAGTTTTACATGCAATTTATCGAATACTCCAACACATGTCTCATTTAAACTAATGACAAATCAAATTGAATCAAATCTGAATCGCACTTGGAAGTGCTTGTTGAAGGCCGTATGGTGACCTATAGTTGTTATTTCTATGTCATTTGGCCTTTGTTGGAAAGTTGTCTCATTGGCAATCATATCACATCTTCTTATTTGTTTATCATGTGCCGATATTCTGACTGAAATCATATACATTGTTTTCAAGATTAAAATTTCTGATTTTATTGATTAAAGCCTAAATAATAATCAAATATATCCAAAAGAGTAAGCAAAGCCGGCTTCATTGATACATTCAACATTAATATATAGTTTCAGGCACACGGAACCGTGTGAAAAACATAAAACATAATCATTGGTGTCATTCTCTACTGTCTAAATGTTGACGACCAGGTAGAATAAAACGACATCAATATAGTGATAAATGTATATACTTATATTGCTCAGTCTTTAGTTTTCTATGTTGTGTTTTGTGTACTACTGTTTGTCTGTTTGTCTTTTTCCTTTTTACCATGACGTTGTCAGTTTATTTTCGACTTATGAGTTTGAATGTCCCTTTGATATCCTTCGCCTTTCTTTTATAAAATTTTTGTTATAGATATTCTTATATCCAAAATAGCAAGAAAACTAAACAAAACCAATCAACGAAAATAAGATAACGTTATAGAATACAAAATGAAGTATGCGGCAATTATATACTTAAACTCGAACAAGAATTTTAAAAAATCTCAACTCTTTTGAATATTTCTACTGGGTCGATACTATTATAGTTCCCGAGGGCGCCATCCGTCCAGTAGCCATTTCATCAGTATTGCCATGTTTTAAATGATACCTTTGTTTGTGAATTTCCAGTTCATCATAATATAAAATTGCTACAAAATTAAAAATGCAACTCCCGAAAGGTAAATTTCTTATAGACGTTTTTACTAGATTTGATATGAAGACATATAAACAAACAATAAACAACAACAAACAACGAACAACACACGGTATAAATACTAAGTAGCTGTGCTTTGCTTTCTAAACTTCCGGTCTCGAGTTGACCTTTTGAGGGTTATTCTAAAACCTTGTGTTGTGCACACGGAAATCATGTGTTTCTTATAGTTAATGGATAATTTACATAACCTGGTTAGTTTCATCAGATCGATCAAGATTTTCTCTCACGTCAAATAAACTGACATCAAATGCAACTATATCAATAGAACTGTTGACAATTTTTTTCTGGGTCACTGCATGCAAGACAATGTCGTCTTTTGATCAAGTCCTATAAAGGTAAATCAAACGATTTATGGCAAATCACATTACTTAAAATGTCCGGTCTACTTTAAGGTCAAATCATGACCCAAAGAAATTTCTGTGCAGATTTGTGACGTCATTAAATATTTCTCGATAGAGAATTGATTTTATTCAGATATGTTCAAAATGTGTTCATGATGTACTGAACCTACTCTCCAACCGTACAACTGACCCTAATTATTATTGTGGTTGGAACCCGAGGGATACGTTGTCATATAGCACAAGGAAGGATTAATTAAAAGCATAAACTGAAACCAGGGGATGTATAAACGCTCAGGGAGCTATATGATCAAAAGGTACATAAACAAAAACCTTCTAGGGTCAACTTTGCCTGATGGAATTGGAACCTTAATTAGTTTATTTCTAATAGTTTCAAAATTTCTCAACGTAAAATTTACGAAATGTATGAAATGACTTAACTACTGGTGCTTGCATGATTATTTAAGTATGTTTGAAGCATAAACTACAATCGAGAAAAATTTTAGAATCCAGATTATCTGTTTGGTTGTAGAATTCTGAACAACATGCCTGAGCATATATCTAAAAGTTTTAACGGTTTAAATTCATGTCGAAATTTTTGTTATCTGAACACTAGATATGGTAGTGTATAATTGATGCATGTTACTTCATTTGTCCTGCACCATGCATATTGAAACATATCAGCCGCTCGTCACAATAAAATTACTCGCTAAACTGACATATACATTTTGTTTCCAAAGGATTATGCTTCGAAACTGCTGGACATTTAAAATTTTGCCAATATAGAGACGCATATCCACCGGATCACCTATATGCACCCTATTCACATACAAACAAATGATCGACCACACACTGTTATGATGTAGTGAAAAAATATGGTGAGAATCTATTGAGATTCAATACGCGAAATGGTGACTGTAGGTTCCGGTTTTTAATCGAAGAAAAGGACGTTATGTGTTTCAAGGCCTCTTTTCTCAGTGGTAGTTAAAATGTTCATCCCGCTCGACTCATTGTACTAAACCTGCATTTTGGATCAATTGTTAATTTGTTGTCATCTTCAATATGCATGAAATATTTGCCACTGGATGTTAAGCAATCAACAATCAATCAATCAATCGTCTGTGTATAGTACATGCTAGATCGAGTATGCTGTATGCTATTGTCATTACGATATTTCGACCTCTATCACATGCAGCTGTTTTAGTAACGAGATAAATTCCGAAGGACATCGATTTCATGCATTGATGTTATGCACGTGCTGCGTGTGTTTAGTTCATACTTGCTGACACTGCTTGTTTAGTAACGATTATCAGATTAAAGGGCATATTGTTACAAGCAATGTTCAATGCATCATCTACTGTATTCCTTACAATTTATCAACAAATAGCGTAAGAAGTAGAGGTATGCGTCTGACTATTGATAAATTTGTGTTTGTTTAACGTCCAGTGGCAAATATTTTTTTGCAAATTCAAGGTGATGCATATGTGTAAGTGACCAGCTTAATATATTAATAAAACCTGTCCATTTGGTATAGTCATATAGCAAATTATAAAAATAAATAGAGACAAAACCACAAATCGAGAAAATCTTTTTCTTTCAGCAATCCAACCGGACCTAACGGTATATGCAAAGAAATTGATACTAAGTCAAATCATGGAATATTTCAAACCATAAAGAAATACTTTACTGCAATTTCTAGCCTATTTTTTATTTTCCAATATCTATTCTGAAAATTATCATAGCGTACTATGTATTATCTTAACATGCCGTGTCAATTTAATGTAAGTTGGCATTTATTTAATAACATAAGCCCAACTTTTTGTTTACATATGATAAGAGGTGATAGTTATTGCTGCTTATCGTGTAATATAAAAGATTATTGTCCGCCACCTGGTGTTATGATATCTTTAATACACAATTTTCAATGTGGTCACTTGATAAAAATTCAATACACCGTTAAGAATAACTAAAACTTATCGATTATCTCCAATCAACCGTGTGAAGTTAGTAAAATGTTAAATTATTACTCATTTCAGAGTCAAGGGTATAGAAAATCTGTATCAGCAATCATTGGTCATCTTGGCATGTTATTATCACACTTAGAAATTGTTTTATTTTCAGAAATGCGTTGTCCAAAATGTTGCATTGGTCATATTTACGTGCCTACCTGCCTTCCAAAGCCAATTATATCATAATGGGTTATTTTGATATTGTTTTAAATTGTTTACACATGCATGCATGTACTACTTTTTGTCCGTCTGTTTTTGTGATGTCACGATATCGATATCGTGTTTTCACTGTTGACTTAGGGTTTAACACATTTTGATTTATGACTCCTCCAGTTTATTGGAAACACCTAATTGTTCAGAACATCAGAACATAACTCTTGAGAATGGAAATCATAATTAAAGCCATTCAAAAATACGATGCAATCTGTACAGATTTAATCTTAGCAAATAGTTAAAATGACGAGAAATATATTTTCGAATGCGCATATGGTGTCGATGTCAGTCCATGTGCTGCACACATTCTACATTTGTGTTTCCAAATCAATATACCATTGTTACATGATATAACTTCTTTATCGCAACTATTGAAATTTTCAGATGTCAAAAATATATGAAAAATTTAACAACTATTCTATCTATGCACCAGTTTTCCTAAGCTTTAGTAGTGGCACCTCCCGTCTGGTGTCGCTATTCAACACCTGATAATTCCGGTCGACCGGTATTTGTTTTGGAGCATCATTTTCGAAATCCGTATATGCATGGTGAAAAAAAAAATGATTTAATATCTCAAGATATTTTTGAACTCCTTTTTCGTATTTCTGTATTGATTTGGCCTTCCATAGGCTTTTATTCGAGCGCCACTAGAGTCTTATGTAGTCTAAACGAGTTTAAATAATAAATAATATATCATCGAGATATTTCATTGAAAAAAAGGCGGGATATTTGGATATATATTTTCATTATAAAGTATATGCCATTCATAAAAGATTTGCAGTGTTTCACTCTCATTTTGATCATACAGAACATGAAAATTGCTTTAGTAGATTAAAAGATCTTTAAAATATAAACGAAGGTTTGATCTCGAACTACACAAATTTTTAGTTTAAACATATTTTATTCGCTCAGAGAGGATCACACACAAGTAAACATATTTATGCAATCTTCTCCACAACATAACATATATAACATTACAAATTGAATAATAAATTACTAAACTATATTGAAAAAGGGAAAAGGGATAAAAAGAACAGTACACAATTATCACTGAGCTCGGAACATTTATTCTTTCCAGTCCAATATCTGTACTACGATTTATATCTTTTAACCTTTTCCCTCTAGTTTTCTGTGTAAAACCCATAAAAACCCATCGAAAATGGCGGTCGAGGAAATATCAAATATCAGTATATAAATACATGTGCTTTTAATTGCATGTATTTTTAATGGATGATTAATGCATGAAGGATATTTCTCAATAATTTGCTGCAATGTCCACGACCCAGTTTAATTTTTTCTCTGAACAAATCGGTAAGCTGTCATGACGTTATATTTTAAAATAGAATTTAAAGTGACCAAAGCGAGATATAATGAATCCGGCATGGTTGTATATGTAGCGCATTGTTTGCACTTGAAAAAAAATGTCGTGCGTTTAGCCATTTTGCCCACTACATATTTACACTGTTACAAAACGAAATTTGAATGTTAAGTTTAGTTTTATTTGAAAGCAATCTTGTCTTGGATTTATTAATAAAAAAAAGTAATCGCGAATAGCAATAAAATGCGTTAAATCCAAATAACAATCAAGTATTCATGTTATCAGAACGAACATTTGAGAAACAACCTGTGCAATAATTGTTGTTTAGAATTATTGAAATATGTGAGAAACTATTGCTCACTTGTAATGTAATACCAATCATATTGGCACAGACTGAAATATAGGATAAAACTGACGAAAACTCGTACCCCAAAAGTTAAACAGAAAAAATGGACGTATATATATGTTACTTAAAGTGAAAGCGGAAAATCATAAAGGATTGAGCAAACGTAAAGCTATTTGACGTTATAGCAGGCTTGCAAAACATTTTAATCTACAACCATGATATAATAACGTCTAAAAATTAAATAAAAATACCCGGATATGTGGAATCAAATACCCAGTTCTAGAAAGATTACAGATCAAATCGGTTGATTAAATATCATGTTATTAACATTGTACATCAATTCTACATATATTTTAGAATTATAGTCGATTACGATACTCTTTGCAAATTTCTTCGGAATAACTGCTTTAATGAACTATATAAGAAAGAAAAAAGTCTTTGAAGAAAATAATCTATAAGGACTGTTGTGATTTTCGATATCGGGAATTATTTTTGGAAAAGAAATGCTTTCAACGTATTAAAGTTAATTGAAATTATACAGAGAACATAACTCATCTGTATTGATCTAATATATCCGATGATACCATTTTTTCTGTTACATTCAATGAAAATGCCATTATTATCAATTTACATCTGATTGCGGTCACTCCATTCAATAACAACGTCCGCGACTGGTTTGCGGGATTTGAACACAGAGAGGAACAATACAACATGCGACTTCCACTCAATATTTGCACTCTGGAAAAACTAAAAGGCTTCCGCTCTAACCGAGGGAATTAATTAGATATGTTTCTATTAAAATTATTTCATTATCAAACGATAGAACCTCACAGTGTCGGCCTATTGAACACACAAATGTAAATTAACTTCAACTTCGTACACTGGCCGTCAGATCGGATTAAACAGGGTTTTCCGTGGACAATTTCTAAAAGGATGAAGATTGAAAAGTCATTCAAGCTTGAACAATGCCCTTTGACGGATGTGTCAAGACACAGAAATCATGTGAAATTAGTTTTCGAACGATGGAAGACTAAGAGTATGGATTTAATCAAGTAATTTTACTCGACTGACAGCATGCACATTTTATAAAATTCGATTAAATAAACAATACAAATTTTAAAGATTTATCTGACAATTGACGGCTTTATCATTCAGAAGCAAAAAATATACCATATGACGAAAACACGTTAACTTTAAATTGATTGGTTGATATTTTCTGAACGTCCAGTGTAAAAAAAAATCATTGCAATAGGTATAAGTTTTGCAAGATTGGAAATGTTTCCTTGCTACAGGCTACCTACTGACCCTCAAAGAGTTGCTGCAAATGTTCTTCGACGTGCGAAGTGCGAGGCACTGTCTACGAAATGTCGGATTAAATGTCCCCATTCCGACCGGACGTGACTTTGTTTTTATACACAGCAAAACGGACCATCTACTTTAGAAAAGTTATACTGTGACTTTGTTTTTATACACAGCAAAACGGACCACCTACTTAAGAAAAGTTATACTATGACTTTGTTTTCATTCACAGCAAAACGGACCACCTACATTAGAAAAGTTATACAGTGACTTTGTTTTGCTTACACAGCAAAACGGACCACCAACATTAGAAAAGTTATACTATGACTTTGTTTTTATACACAGCAAAACGGACCACCTACATTAGAAAAGTTATACTATGACTTTGTTTTTATACACAGCAAAACGGACCACCTACATTAGAAAAGTTATACTATGACTTTGTTTTTATACACAGCAAAACGGACCATCTACTTTAGAAAAGTTATACTATGACTTTGTTTTTATACATAGCAAAACGGACCATCTTCTTTAGAAAAGTTATACTATGACTTTGTTTTTATACACAGCAAAACGGACCACCTACTTTAGAAAAGTTATACTGTGACTTTGTTTTTATACATAGCAAAACGGACCATCTACTTTAGAAAAGTTATACTATGACTTTGTTTTTATACACAGCAAAACGGACCATCTACTTTAGAAAAATTATATTGTGTCTTTGTTTTATACACAGCAAAATGGACCATCTACTTTAGAAAAGTTATACTGTGACTTTGTTTTATACACAACAAAACGGACCACCTACATTAGAAAAGTTATACTATGACTTTAAGTTATACTATGACTTTGTTTTTATACATAACAAAACGGACCACCTACCTTAGAAAAGTTATACTGTGACTTTGATTTTATACACAGCAAAACGGACCATCTACTTTAGAAAAGTTATATTGTATCTTTGTTTTATACACAGCAAAATGGACCATCTACTTAGAAAAGTTATACTGTGACTTTGTTTTATACACAACAAAACGGACCACCTACATTAGAAAAGTTATACTATGACTTTAAGTTATACTATGACTTTGTTTTTATACATAACAAAACGGACCACCTACCTTAGAAAAGTTATACTGTGACTTTGATTTTATACACAAAATGCAAAACGGACCATCTACTTTAGAAAAATTATATTGTATCTTTGTTTTATACACAGCAAAATGGACCATCTACTTAAGAAAAGTTATACTGTGACTTTGTTTTTGATACAAAATGAACAAAAACAATGTAACACATAAACAAACGACAACCACTGAATTACAGGCTCCTGACTTGGGACAACAAAACGGACCACCTACATTAGAAAAGTTATACTATGACTTTAAGTTATACTATGACTTTGTTTTATACATAACAAAACGGACCACCTACATTAGAAAAGTTATACTATGACTTTGTTTTATACACAGCAAAACGGACCACCTACATTAGAAAAGTTATACTATGACTTTAAGTTATACTATGACTTTGTTTTTATACATAGCAAAACGGACCATCTACTTTAGAAAAGTTATACTATGACTTTGTTTTTATACACAGCAAAACGGACCACCTACATTAGAAAAGTTATACTATGACTTTGTTTTTATACATAGCAAAACGGACCACCTACTTTAGAAAAGTTATACTGTGACTTTGTTTTTATACACAGCAAAACGGACCATCTACTTTAGAAAAGTTATACTGTGACTTTAAGTTATACTGTGACTTTGTTTTATACACAGCAAAACGGAACACCTACATTAGAAAAGTTATACTATGACTTTAAGTTATACTGTGACTTTGTTTTTATACACAACAAAACAGACCATCTACTTTAGAAAAGTTATACTGTGACTTTGTTTTTATACACAGCAAAACGGACCAACTACTTTAGAAAAGTTATACTATGACTTTGTTTTTACACACAGCAAAACGGACCATCTAATTTAGAAAAGTTATACTATGACTTTGTTTTTATACACAGCAAAACGGACCATCTACTTCAGTTATACTACCGAACAGGAGAATTCACAGGGATAACTCATAACCCAGCCAACCCTTTTTAAATTAAGTTAACTTCAAGTTGACACATTTTTTTTAGAATCTGTTACCGGTATTTAGAAATAAACTTATTTTAGAATATGCGCCTATATTAAGTATACAAATATCGCCTCCAAGTATCCAGCTTCTATTTTGAACAAACGATAATATAAAATTAGTGTTTATGTTACACGTTATTCGTGTCGCGTTAAAGCAATGCCGATTACTTTTAAAAGATCAGACAAAGATTGAGACTTAAAAACCTTTATTGTCAGAAAAATATACAAAATATATTTGTGCTCGCTACGAAACTGTTAATAAGATCCGCGAGCTCGCGTTTCTGATGAAAGCCCTTACAAATATACATTTTATATTTTCGACAATGAGTGTATATTTTATAGTTTTATATTTAGATATGAACAGCTGCAGTATGTATATAATACTTACAGCAGAAATTTTGTAACACGTGGACATTTTTGGAGACGTTTGAAAATGATGTAAAAGAACGGTTAAAATGCACTGAATAGGCAATGTCAATAAAATGTTTGAGTCCATTTTCACTGAACTAGTACACATTTTTGTTTAGGGGCCTGCTGAAGCCCGACTCCGGGTGTGGGTTTTTCTCGCTGTGTTGAAGACCCATTGGTGGCCTTGGTCTGTTTTATGGTCTTTGGTCGGGTTGTTGTCTTTTTGACACATTCCCCATTTCCATTCTCAATTTTTTTATTTGATTTTAATATCATAAGCTCAATAATATAGTCCTTCTAGGACACATAACTTTCTATTTCTGATTTTCATTATAAACAGTAGAAAGATAAGAAAATTAAAGCATCAAGACCTGTACTAGCAAACTGAATTCGACTGCCCATAAAAGTTAAACCTATAAATATAATCATATACGAATCCTCGCACGTATATACTGACAGCTACCAGATGTCACGACAAAGAAAAAAAAATATTTTCACCCAAATGCACGAAACATTAGCCGCTGGCGGATACAATAATATGTTAAATAATTTTGACAACGATCACCATTATGGTATTCCTCCGAGGGTAAGTTTTTATATATTTGTCCTTATCAGATCGAGGCCAGTAGCAAATTGAACTATTTGTATTGATTCGAGATAAACATATGTCTCATATCCGTACTGATGATCTATGTTAATGTATAGATGTTTACATTTAGGAAAGTTAAAAAACATAATAGCAAAATTTATATATTCTGACATTACTACTAAATTTAATCATTCTTCGATTTGCATTTTTTAGACAATTGTTGGCATTTTGCAAACTTCAATAATATAACAAATAATTTCGTAGCATAGATAATTTTCTATTAAAAATGTCAAATATGTGAAAAAAAAGAGTTTTTTTTTTAATTCAAAGTAAAGCTTTGATTAAAAGAAATTTAAAAAGTACTTAATCACAAGGAATACCAAAATCGAACAGCGAAAAAAAAAAAAAAAAAAAAAGGAAACAACAGATGAAATTAAAAATGACCGTCATAGTTTTTTACTTGGAAGAGGCTTTTTCTATTGGAATGTCATTGATTAAACTTTATTTTGCACAGCAATTCTGGTCCAACAGTTCTGTGACGTGTAAAAAAATCCTATTTCATATATGTAAATAAAGATGTATTTCTTGGTTCTCAATAGTAGTCAGTATTTGTTGTGCAACATGTGATTTGTTCATGTATTAATATACATAGATTTCATTGTATAAACATGGTACATTATTCATATAAGGATATCAAATCAAAAATTTTGTTTTATTATCCCATATAGAAATATGTTGTGTGTCGGAAAAATATGTTAAATTGCATATATATTGTTAAGCGCGTCGTTAAAGTTTTGTTTTTGAAGGGTTTAGAAAATTATTGACACGTATGTGAAAATGTTGAAGTACTTCTTAGTTTTAGTTTTAACTATGTAATAAAATTTTACAGCACGTTGACCTTTGTCACCTTTAAGTCGTATAAAGTTATTTATCATTTGAAAAGATAAAAAAAAAAATTACAGGGTAGAAAAATTGAATACTTAAGAGTGGATGTTATACAATTCATTTTTATAGAGATCCCTAAGCTTTTATATATTCACGTATCAATGTAACGCTTATACGATTCCAAACTATCCATTGATTGATTGATTTCTAGTGGCAAGTATTTCACGAATCCTTTAATCAATAAAAACAAATACATATAAAGAATAGGGTGGAGTATATCTGTTTTCTCAGCTCTGTGTTCCCTAAATTAACATTTAATAAGGAATCATGGGAACTTTTTCATTTTTCTAATAAATATGTGCTGAATCTAACAGGGATATTAAAAAGTCCTGTAGAATTTAGCGGCGATTAACAAGACTAAATTAGATTAAAAATATTTTACATAGCCCTTTAGAAGATGTGGCTATTATAATTGAATCACAGGGTAGATTTCATTAATTTATTATAATTTTCCCACCCAAAATGCATTGGAAAATTTTGTCTATTGAATTTTGTTACTTAGAAAAGAAATTCATCAAATAAGCTCCACTGGTCACAGTTGAAGTATAGACACATTGTGATCACCTTCACTATTTAGAAGGTTGCATACTTTTTTCAATGAAGTTTTTGACACAACCAAAACCTGTCACATTGAAGAGACACACCATATGATGTGATTGAATTGGCTTCTTCAAGGTCTTAAAATCAATAGACTATTATCATATTACCGACTTTTGACTCCGGATTATATAATTTGTCGACTGGTTACCTTGGACATCATGGTACCAAGTCAGGTAAGAGCAAGCTAAAGAAGTAAAACCAAGCTTTCAATCGGTACAATTTTGGGGGAAAATTACCTGGTTAATATTTTTTTTTTACTACAAAATCATCGGAAAACAGTAAACTTTCCCCTCAAATTACAACGATTATATGTTTGATTTTACTTATTTTGGTTGCTCTTACTTGACCGAGTACCATGATGTCCAAGGTAACCAGTCGACAAATTATATAATCCGGAATCAAAAGTCAGAAATATGAAAATAGTCTATTGCATTTACGTGTATTAGTTTATAAATCGATAAGGAAATAAAAAAACCATATATTTTGGCTACTGATTGAGTCACATAAAACGCTAGGTAAAAGACTGGGACTAAGTTATGACTCTTTTTCATTATAAAAAATGTGAAAAATTGTGTTGTAATCTAAAGAGAAAATGTAGACTATTTTTGTTATCAACTATTGAATGCAACAATGACCGAATAAATATTTTATAAGTCAAAGCCAGGAACTAATCACCATGCACAAGGGTAGTATGATTATGGATTCAAGTCAATGCACGTTTAATAAAATCTCCGCTCTAGAAAATGTGTTACGATCAACCCTTAAAAGGCAAAGAAATTCGATTCATAAATGATGTTTAAATTTTGAAGTTATATTTGCAATAAAGTATATTAGTTCAGTATTCACATGCGCTTCCTTTCAGTTAAATAGTTCTATGACATTGTCAGTTCGTTTTCGACCTGTGAGTTTGATTATCCCTTTGGTATCTCTCGCCTCTCTTCTCCATACGCAAGGACAAGACCTGGGCACTACTTGCTGGGCATATCGTTCACACGGTCCACCCAATCTAAATACACATGTAATAATATTAGAACGTTTCACAAAATGCTAAAATTACATGAATCGCCAAACTGAAAAAAATAAATGTTTTTTTGCTAGATATGGTGATACAAAACCCCACCTCTCAGAAATCAACTTTATTGCACACAGAATTCGTTTTCATTTCACTGATGTTATAGATCTTTTTGAAGTATCATTTTTCTAGCGATGTTACAAAATCAATATGCCCTGTCATGTTCTATAAAATATTTCTATCAAAACTTTCAACCTTTTAGTCGTTTATCTGTATGAATATTTATATTAAAATACATTAAAATGAAAAATATTCATGCTGTTCGTCAATTTCGTTTGAAATTGAGAAGAAATGTCAGCGAGGAAACTAATTAATTCAACACAAGTAAACCGCTGTGCATTACCAGTTTATCCCATCACGTGCTTCAATAGATTTATTTGGATTCTGCATTTCAAGCAGTGTAGATGCATTAATGTTGCTGAGGAAAAGGGGCGTCGTTTGACTGACAAAAATTGACTAATTGACGGACACACACAAAGTACTAGGAGATAAATGCCTTTGATAGTATAAATTGTATATATAAAACTTTGGTGGAGGCGTGATTATTGTTATCTTGTTGAGCCAATGGCTAACTTGTAAGATTAACTGCAGATAACACAGTCGACTACAATACTGGGAAATTTATAGTGACTGCAATTTTATTGTGAAATTTCTCGTCTTTTATCGCTGGTAATAATATCCCATATGTTATCAATAGAAAATAGATGATAACTTAAGATGCATACTATAATAGCGTCTGATACAAAACACGGGAATACATGAACACGATCAGAAATTTATAAATGGATGTTAACTTATATTACGTTTTGCTATAAAATGTATAATACAGACTGTGGTGATATGACAAATGTTTCATAAAAAAGGACAAAACTAATTGGCCTTAGGACGGACCCATAAAAAACAAAAGCAGTAGTTTGTATGAGATTACATTCCGTGGGATTATATTAATTAGTGGTTATTACAAAAATTTGTCATTTGCCATATTTCACCAGAAAGGACATGTTTTCGCCTGATATTTTACAAAATATTTTACTAATATGTGTCTTAATGGTTGGCGCGGAAATATGTTTACAAGACAACAATTGTCGATTGCCAAATTGTTATTGTGGGGGAAGGGATACCCCAGGAAATCTTTTATCCTCAGAAATTCCACAAATAATTGTGTTTTCTTTTGATGATGCAGTGAATTCAGAAAATTACCAGATGTACGAGAAATTATTCCTAAATAATCGTTTTAATCCAAATGGATGTCCAATTTCTATGACAATGTTTGTTTCGCATAATTATACAGAGTACAATTTGGTGCGGGACCTTTATAGCAAGGGAATGGAGGTTGCTGTTCATAGCGTCACCCACAGAACACCGACAGACTTCTGGAAAGAGGCATCAACAGAAGAGCTTCGATATGAAATTGTCCAACAACGAAAAAACTTGGCCCAGAAAACGGGTATTCCAATACAGAATATTACAGGATGGAGAAGCCCATTTTTACAATCAGCAGGTGACAAGCTTTATTCAATTTTACAAGAGGAAAACTTTCAGTACGATTCAACAATGACTGTAGCCACAGAAAACGGATTCAGCAGTAAATTCTGGCCAAACACGCTAGACTTTGGATGGCAGCTTGACTGTAACGTTCGTCCATGCCCCAAAGGGAGTTATTCTGGTCTATGGGAAGTACCCGTCATGATGTTAGAGAAACCCTTTGCTCCGATTGGTTGTCTCTACCTTGACTCGTGTCGTCCAGAGAATAAAGAGGAAGCATTCCAATTGTTCTGGGTCAACTTTCACAGTTTTTACAAAGGTTCTAGAGCCCCGTTATTTTACACTATGCACTCGTCTTGGCTCAGGGAAAAGCACAATTACGACGCAATGAATTACTTTCTTTTAACAATTTTACATTATTATTCTGATGTTTTTATAATAAGTTACCAACAGTTACTTGAATGGATGCAAAACCCAACGAAACTTGTAGATATAAACAACTTCAAAGGATGGCACTGTCCAAAACGATATTTGAATTTTGTGCAACCTTTTGTTGAGTCGAACGATTTAAACAATGTTAACAATAGTGCTGCCAATGATTTCATGAGAATTCCATTTTTATTGAGTTTGTTATTGATTGTGTTGATGATTTTGTGATATAAATTGTTTTTCTGTAGTAAGTATTTTCTTATATCTCTGGTCACTGTATCACGCCCACGGCAAATAACTGGACAATCGAATCAACACGAATTCTTCATTGCCTTAAATGTCAATTACAATAACACAATAATACAGTTCTTATTACTTTATACAATATGGGGTAAACCAAGTCACAGTGATTAATATGTTCAACAAGTTTTTTTTCAACGCTGTCAGTTAATTTGAATTTTGTCGTACATCTTTGCTTTCGGCCTTCAAACTTCTTGAAATTTGAAGGGTTGGTGGCATACAATAATTTACAATCAAGAAAACAATACAAATACTAGTATACAACTTTTAATACCATAGATCTCTATTATTTAGAACTATTCAGCTAGTGAGTGCACTTTCCGCAGTACTATGGATTTTTCAATAAATGAGTGACACACTGCACAAGTTCAGACTTAGATAATTTTATTTTCTTTTTTAACTAAATTATTTAGTTTTGGAATCTGATTATAAAGTTTTTTCCAAGTGTATATATAATTAAAAATGATCAACAGCAACACCATAAAAGATAGTCTGCTGCAAGTTGTAAGATGGTGTCGATTAGAGTAAATATATTGTTTTGAGTAATACTGTCGCTCATTTTATAATCGAACTTAAAACTAAAGTAGCAATACACAGTTAGGAAAAAAACTTAAAATTGACACTCATAATTTTTAAACACCCTCTTTCCCTTCCTTTCTAACAAATAAGGCTTAATATTTGTGTTATGCATGTGTATATTTATGGAAAGTGAATCTTCCATAGATTTGATTTCCAATAGTTATAATGGTGAAATATAATCTCTTTTTGGTGTAACCATGGCAACAATCTGCATTTATTTGATACAAAATATTGCAAAAAGGGGGGTAAAAATGTCACAAAAGTCTCCAAAATTTGGTCCAATGGAAAATTTCAATCAATTAGAGTGATACCTTTCCTGAAACCATAGACATTTATCTATCAAGAGGTCCAAAACGATGTCACAAATAACATTTGTAGGTCTAATACGCGGTTACGATGTCACAAAAACAATTTCAGGTTTAAAACGCGGTTACGATGTCACAAATAATATTTTTAGGTCTAATACGCGGTTACCATGTCACAAATTACATTTTTAGGTCTAATACGCGGTTACGATGTAACAAATAACATTTTCAGGTTTAATACGCGGTTACGATTTTACAAATAACATTTTTGTGTTTATTAGTCAATCCTTTATCAACATATTCGTTAATTAATAAAATTAATAACATTCAATAATGGATTTGAATTTTCATGGACAAGATAGAATTAACAAACTATTTCACCTTTGAAAACTACTTAACAACGAGGAGTAGTCTTACTTTCAGATACTGTATTACCTTCCAGTTCATTAGGATCTATACAAAATTTCAAAGTAAACAGACCGAGAAAATGTTCATGTTATAACATTGTCTCTGAATTTAGTTGAGTTAAAAAAATTTTCTTAAACAAGTGTGTAGAATATTTTTTGAACTCAAAAGTTCAATAATTTGACACTTGGCCTACACCAGAAATATTTTTGTTAATGAATTTTTCTCTAAATTCCTTACATTTCGGAGACGCTAGAGTAAAAAGGAATTCGTCTTCAATACACTGACGGCATATTGGCTTTTGTGGCGTCCGGTTTCACCTAAAAATAATGAGGAGAAATAAGTTAGATAAATAAATAATAAATTTAAATAGAATTAAAATAAGGAAAACGCAAATATGGACATTTTTTTCGTTGTTTGATTTTTTCACGATACATGTAAATATATAGCAGTGGATTGTTTGAGTGACATAGCAAACACGAGGAAAGATTGTTACGTTAGGTCGATTAGTCCAAAATCTAACGGCATAGTTTAAGCGATCAAAACATACATTTCGCTTAAAAATGCTATTGAAAGTGCCAAATCTAATTACAGTTCAACACATGGTTGTACTTTTAGCCACATGTTTCCGCATAAGGGTTGGGCAAGTTTTTATTGTCCATAATTATTTAACAGATGTCAATTTCACAAGGGACACGTTTCGTTCAAACCTGTTAGCTTATCTTGAGAACAAGTGGCCAAGAATATAATATATTTAAGTTAATCTTGAAACAAAAACAAAATAATTTTCAGTGGAACTTTTAAATCTGATACATCTCTATCTATGGGAAATTTAAAATCTGATTTTATCTCTATCCATGGGAAATTTTAAAGGGGCATTAGTTAGCTAAGACTTAGACCAAAAAACATGATTTGCTTTCTTTCAAACATCAATAAATGAGGAATATTGACATAATTTTTCGCTATAAGCTGTCAGTTTGGTTCAATTTTGTCAAAATACGCTAAAAACATTGGCCCTTGTTTAAACTTTGTTGGAGATGGGTTGTACATGTGCTGAGCAAGTCCAGTGATTGAAACGAATGTTAGCTGAAAAGAGGAAACTAGGGCGACAACATGCAGGAAGACCGATTGTGTTGATTGATAAGACCTGCGAAAAATCGATCTTATAAAGGTTATGAGTGAATAATTTACATTTCATTTATATGTTTTATCTATGAAACGAGATCAAACATAACTAAGAAAATCGATCTTATAGTGTGCACGTGCTAACCTGTTTAATATCTATAATCATAACGGGGTCACATGCATGCTCATCGACAAGTGTTCTTGGGCCACGTCGATAGTTTTAAATTAGGGAGCTACCATTTGTTTTATTTTTTTTTGGGTGCTAGGATGAAAATTTTGTCCTGCATTTTTTTAGTTGTAATTTCTGTCCTACCTTTTATTTTCACTCTGTTCGGTCCTGCCTTTTTTATTAGTTTATCCTGACTTTTTTACATAAATTGTCATCCTGTCTTTTTTTTTGCCAAATTGCTTATCCTGCCTTTCTTTTTACTCAAAACGCCTGTCCTGCCTTTTTTTTTTCATCTAGTCCCCAACCACCATTAAAATCAAATGGTAGCTCCTTTAGGTAACGTCCAGTGCGAAATGATGATACTTTATAACGATTTCAGACCTTGTGTTTTCTATGAAGCTTTTGTAGTTCTGAATTACGTTTAAGTATACATTAAATCAAATTTGAGAGTTAAGATAAATTCGATAAGCATGAATTTGGCAGCAAATGGTTATGTAGGTTATATGCGGAGATATTTGAAAAATATCGGAACCCAATAGATGTAACATATTCTGTTTGTTTTATTTATGTTTCTGTCGTTTTGGACTCTTTAACATTAAGAGCACATTGAAGTTTTCAATCCAATCGCATGCATGTTATTTACATTTCAAGTGACGGTGTTCGTATGCGTTTCAATGTTAATGATCAATCGATTTTAAAAAGATGAACATTTTGAAATGATGAATTAGTATAAATCGGAACTTGCGATAAGTATTGTCAACGTTCGTTCTTGTACATTAGTTTTGCTCATGGATTTTGGAATGATTGATTATTGTTGTTGTACGTCCAGTGGCTAATATTTCATGTATATTCGGGAAGACACTGTCTTAACATGTTATTAACATATACCTACTGATATCATCTGAAAAGCGGATGAAAAGAGAAAAAGGGAATAGTTAAGACTGTCACTAGAAAAACGGGTGTTACTGTATATTTGGTATAGGGTCAAAAAAGCCTTACAACATATAAACCTATGGACACTTTCCCATTGCGACTGCGTATGTAAAATTCCATATATCCAAGCGAACGCTCCTTTGTCGGGATCTCACTTATAAATAGAAAGTCAGTCATCTTCAACACCAAACATATTCTGCTGTACCAAAAATGATTGAAAGACAAAGTGAAACGGAAGTTCATATTGAAATGTTAGATGTATATTCACAACCATACTAGTGGGTAATATACTGCTTTGATCATGTTTGTATCATCCGTGGTTCCTTTGCTCTGTTCAAAATGCATTTTGATTGAAAAAACATGCAGTTTACAATATAAATGAAGATTTCATTTCGTAAGACAACCGTAACGATTTTGCTTTGAATAAAAGTAGCTGTAGAGTATACGACATGTATATGAGACAGCAACTTAACGACACACAAACCAAATAACATCTATAGAGGTCAACATACAATCATAAACAATTGACAGGCGTCTACATAATATGTCAAGTTCTAAATCACCCATGAGTCTGATATTTTGTCTAGTGTTGTAGACTATATAAAGCAATCTATGGAATTGCGAAAATAAGGTCCACATTGGTCAGTTATTATATATATATATATATATTATTAATATCAACTTGACTTGTTTAAAACATTTATCATGTATTATGTTTCTTGTCACTTGTGTATACAATGTACTATGTTTGCATTTTAACCCACCAGGGTTTCATGTTTTGCAATAAATATATTATATATTTAAATGTTGGGACTACTTTTAATAGACAATCGAACATCTACATCTCTCTCTCTATATATATATAGGTATAAGTTTAGATCATATATACAATAACATTGATAGATGCTTCTACAATAACTTTAAGTTCAGTAGAAGTTCAATACAATGCATGTGTATAAGTCGATGACAACTTTAATTTGAGATTACCACTGCATTACGATTTGACATTTGCCAGACCACATAGTAAGTGATAACCTGACACAAAAACCTCTCAAACACTCACAGTTTTCTCAGTTGCTGCAAAATTATTTAAAAGTTGAGAGAAACACATGCTTTAAGAATGCAATAAACTATACTAACGTCAATATGATATAATTTGTGTCACTTTCAATTGTATAAATATGATCTGCATTTTTTATATTTGTTTGTTACTTAAATTCAGTTCGGGCCATTCCATTAGTAGACGGTTAAATATCGACCAGTCTACTGATAAAAATAATGTACAAGAATTTATCTATATCTATATATCTATTTTTATCTAAAGAATGTTGCATATAAGGAAATTACACCTCCTCCTTCTACATTTCTTACGCGATATGGATTCTAAAGATTTTCTTGAATGTTATCAATCATAGTCACTAAAGTTTGTCCCCATTATTAAACACTTGACATCTTCTTGACAGTCTACATTTATTTTTCATTATAAAGTACATGATTGTCTACATCTTTTTCATAACAAGTGTTTTCCCATATGAATTGTTAACACAGATATCCCAGTATCTTTTCCTTGGACGGAAAAAAAATCGTTCTTTGTATATATTCAAATAGCAAATTGTATCGAAGTAAACATTCAAATGTTGGACCATTTGATCAACAATAATGTATTGAGTGTGGCGGATTGTTGGCAATTCAATGGGTACTAATTACCCACTCCTATAAGCCGACTCATTCTCATCATGGCTACTTAACTATGAAGCAAAATTGATACAATATCACCGCCGAAAAGGCAAAAAGGCACATAACAAAATCCTCTAGTTTCACTTCCAGATATATTGACGATGTTCATTTATACTTGACTATTTTCCAGTGACTGAGTATATAATTGCATTTCAATGATCTATAAGTGAATTCAAAGACAAGATGGTGTGCCATTATTGAAATTGACGCGATGGGCGACTCAAAGAATATGAATAATCGATGAAATGTGACTTTGAAATCGCATGACGGGTGATATATGTATAGCAGAAGACGTTTACCTAACTATGTTTGGAACGCTTGCAGTTTCGACTGTTTTCCTTTCAATTATGATATTTCAACTGACATCGATACAGAGTCTTCATATATCTATCACTGATACACGTGTCAATTACACAAAATTAAGAAAAACACTTGCAATTTAGGTTTTTGTCGTTTTTGGTTGGTGTTCGTGTGGCTCACTCTTTAGGTTTATGTAGTGTTTTGAAGACTGTTGTATGTCTTTCCGTATAGTTATTCGATTTTTGCCATGATTGACTTATGACTTGATTTTCCCTTTGGAATTTTCTCCTCTTTTTTGGCACATGCCTAGGAGTTACTGCAATATACAATTATCAGGATTACTTTGACATACACCAGAATATAAAACCATTGATAAAGTGACAGGAGAAACTCTCAAACACTTCATAGTTTTCTCGTTTACTGCTCCATTGTGTAAAAATTAAGATAAACACGTGCTATGAAATGCATTTACATAAACACAATTATGTAATCTGTGTCGCTTTCAATTTTATATTTGAATGCGTTTTTTATATGATATTTTAGTAAAAATTAACTGTAGTTATTCCTCTCTCTACGATCACTCTTTTTAGGACGAAGCACCTTTTCACTCATCCTTGTAAGTGTCTTTAGAAGTTTATTACTGAAACACATTCCACGCACAACAAAACAGATAACAGGAATTTCCAAAAATATTGGACAATACAACTAACCACACCAATAACAAACAGCCGACTTCTAAAAAAAAAAAAAAAAAAAAAACAACCGTGTAAACAAAGACAAGCAAAATAGAAAAAAAGCCACCACAAATATATATAGACACAAGTAATGTGATTTACTGTAGAAAATGTACTTTTTTACAGTGCTCGCATATCTCATGCGATGTTACTTAAGTAAAACAGAGGCGAAACATACCAAAGGGACATTCAAACCAAGTCGAAAACAAACTAACAATACCATGGCAAAAAAAAAAAAAGAAGACAAAAACGACAAACAGACAAATAACGGTCCATGAAACACAACAAAGAAAAGTAAAGACTGAATGACACAAACCCCACCAAAAACCGAGGGTGATCTCATAAGCTCCGGAAAGGTAAGCATAGCCTGCTCCGCATTTGGCACTCGTCGTGTTGCTCATAAGTACAAACCCGGTGATAAGTCTAAGTAGGTCACATTCGAAGAAAGAGGACGGCATTGTGGTTACGATAACTGGAACATATCCGTAGTCATATATGAAACAGATATTCCATAACGGTCAACCAACTCGTGATGGCGTCAGTAAAATTTCGAAGGGATGCATGATTTCAACTTCACGACTTGCAAATCTTGGTTCAATAGCTTGTAAGCAGCAACCCTCTATCAAGGAAATCACGATAGGAAATGCAAGCTCTGGAATATCGTATAAACGGAGAGATATGCATACTCCATATGCAGGCGCTGCCGGAATGTTGCTACATAAAAATGGAAAGTTCACAATTGGGAAGCTGAAAGCATCTCTTTTGTCGTAAAGTTTTGTTCTAAACCGACCTTCATTGTCAATTTCTAGATGTAAGTCAAGATATGAGGCAGACTGTATTTGTTGTATCCATTATTTCAAGCTTGATGGGATAGATGCGTTCAAAATAGTCACCAAATTTTGAATGCAAAGAAGCAGACTGAATATCTCTACTAAGAGTTATAAAATAGAACGATATGAGAAAACCAAAATAAAGAACTAATCAAGAGGAACATAAAACATTAATGTGTAGATTCTTTTATATTTTAAACGGTTTTTATAAGGGAAAGATACGAGAAAAGACGATTTAATGCACGTATCAATATACTGAATGAGGTAGGACCAATTTCTCCTGACGATTTCCCTCACGGAAGGGTCAAAATCTAAAAGTTGTCAACCATACTCGAAATATTCAAGCGTCTATATCATATATTCATGTATTTAAAATATTTTGTTAACAACTTAAAAAAAATCATTACAAAGTAACAAATTCCCACAAAATCAAAACGTGTTTCACAAATTTCGGATCGACGGACGTCGATATAACCAAAATGAATTAATTCGTATCCGAAAGTTAATACATCGCTATTCTTCCAGCAGTATTTTGATTTTGGCTATCGATGTCCTTATAATATTGAGTTTATCATTTATCAATCAGTTTAAATATAAGCCGTAATATTTATTGTTAACCTTGAGGTAAACATGAGCTGTGATACTTTGAATTCATGTAAAGACTGAAAACCTTTTGGAAAATTACCTAAACGTGAAATTAATTATTGGGGAAATAGCCCTACATATTTTGTAACACTTTGATGGTCATAGTCTTAAACAGAGGACATCAAATTCACTTTAACATTATGTATAAAATTTACTCAATCCGTCACATTTCAACTTTCTGTATTATGGACGGGTTGATTTCCCAAATAACAAATCCAAATTTGAAATATTTCGGCGCGCACAGCACGGCACGTTTTCCGGTACACTTGAAAAAAAACGTTTTAAAGCAAAAAAAAAAAAAAAAAAAAACGTTTGAGAGTTGTTTGTGGGATTTGTTACCTTATAGTTTTAGTACAATTGCACAAATCTATATAAATCTATGAGGAGATAATTCACCATTTAATTATATCATTACCAAAGCTCTGACTATATCGGAAACTTAATTATAGCATTACCAAAGCTCCGACTATATCGGAAACTAAAGTGCTAACGTTGTTCATTTTTATTTTAGATACCATAACCTTAGTAAAGATGTATGTGGTAGAATATTTACCGTTACATAACTGGGTTGAAGTATTGTCCATGGTTGTGTTATGTTATTGTAAGCATTATGACAAGGTACTGTGAATTCCATTTTATGAATATTTCCTAGAATTATGCTTCTTGAAGTAATAGAATTATGATTATAACTGTCAAAATTCGAATACTCTTCCCAAAAAGCTGACTTTACGTGGCTTAAAACAAACAATTGGTTTAATTTTCTTTAAATCTGAAAAACCAAAACGAAAAAGGTAACCAGCTCCCCCTCGCCCTCTAAATGCTTATTACAGAAACACATGTACTCCAACTTTATTAGCTGTGCATTAATTATATCATTAAGCTTATGATTTGCCTTATTTTTAAACCGTGTTGATGCCTCTCAAAACATTTGGTCTCGACTCTACTGGAGGAGTTCCATTGAAACGTGCAGTGTGCTAAAAATATAAAACGTGTATGTTTATCGTGATATTCATCTTATTACCTGCTGAAACTAAAAATAACAATAACTGCATACATCTGAATTCAAAAGGTTTTTTTCTGTTATGTAAATGTCTTGAATGAAAGAGCACATTATGGCTCGCACATATATATAAAAATTAATCCATGAAATAATCTTGAATTGCGACTACCATACACGATTTGTAATCTCAGAAATAGAAGTAAGGTGTTAAAAGTTGTTTCTTTTTTTTTCTAAAAAGTTTGATTAAAGTTTAAATTCATAAAGTGGGAATGACTAACGTTAATTATGTTTTGTCCCATAGCAATATGTCATCAAATGTCCCAAGAAATTAGCGAGATCTCACGATATCTCGTCCTTCTGTATGTATCAAATCTATACGGTTAATGTAACATTTACGCCCTGAATTACAATCTTAATATCATGACATTTATGCGTTTCAAGTGCAATACAGTATAATTCTTTAACTAAAACCAATATAACAAAGACAGCTCAAAACTTAAAATTTCTCTATTTTGATAATTTTGCAATTACTTTCTGAAAAATATAAATGAAATACATAAATCAATATTTTATTGTAAATGTATATGTATGGTCATATAAGTCTACTTTGTTCAAGGTTTCATTGAACGTAAAGGGCAATAAAGCCTCATATTTGGCCCAAAATGTAATGCACACTTAAAGGTAATTTTTTTCCTAACACGACTAAGTTTAAAATGTTCACAAAATGACCACGAATATCACATTTGACGAGTTACCATTGCAGCAAGCAGTGACTAAATGTGTATATTGTTTTACTCTTCTTGATGTTCCTGTTTTTGTGTATGTTTTAGAATCTAGTTCATATTTAATCATTACTTCGATTGATCATCAACGTTATCAATATGGGATTTTTTATTTATACCTTTGTGTTTTTTTTAAAGTCAGTTTAGTATAAGTTAAACATAAAAAAGATGTGGTATGATTGCAAATGAGACAACTATCCAACAGCCTCCAAATGCTATTTCATTTATGTTGGTAGTGAATTGGCTATTTTTCATTGTTTTGTCGATTTCAAAAGATTTATATTTATAGTATCATTTTCATGCATGGTATAGAAGTTGAACTTGATTGGTTAAAGGAAAGACTATTTATCTAGATTGCAAAGTATATCTATAGATACTTTTTGAAAAATAAATGTGTTACCCTTTTCATTTGAATTGGGCCTTCAAACTTCTTTCATCCACGGAAAAACGATGAAAGAGAGGCGAAAGATACCAAAGGGATATTCAAACTCATAAGTCGAAAACAAACGGACAATGACATGGCAAAAAAAAAAATCCGAAACACAAAAAAAAAAAAAAAAAAACAATTTTGTTAAATTGGTGAAAGACAAGTGGCAAGTTATGGAAGGTTTTGTACTGAAAACGATAGGTTAAAAGGTCATTTTTTTACCTCAAATTTGTAAATTTTGACATGTATATACCGCAACAATGATATTATTACAAAATATATTTCAGCACTAAAATGACCATGCAACCCTACTACATATTTGCATCATGTCATTTTTGTTGTACTTGATAAAAATAATAATAGATTTTCAGATTGGTAGGTGTATACTATTATATCACACATTTCTGTATTTTTCATCGATTTGGTCATGTATGTGTTCAAATGGTCAAACCTAATGGTTATTTTTTTTATAATGCCGAATGCTTAATTCATATCATATCAAAAACTGAGTCCTAAAAGTAAAATAACAAAAATACCGAACTCCAAGAAAAAAATCAAAACGGAAAGTCCCTATCAAAAGGCAAAACTAAAAGCTCAAACACGAATGGAAAACAACTGTTATATTCCTGACTTGTACAGGCATTTCCTTATGTAGAAAACTGGTGGATTAAACCTGGTTTTATAGCTAAGTTTCTTTCAGTCTCAATTAATTATAACATAAGCACCGTAACTATTAAATTCATGATCACAACTTTTCAGGACTCTGGTAATTTAGAGTTTGATACATTGCATAGACTTTTTTCTACCGTTGATAACCGTATGTTGACCTCTAGGTGTCCTTTTCCGTGTCGTGGAGTTGCTGTCTCAGTGACGTATACTGTCGTATTTCCCAATTATCTTTTTACTAAAACAGCGTGCTTCTATAAACTGGCAATCTAATTAAAATACAGATCCTGTGTTCATGCTTTGCTTCCTTGTAAGCGAAGTGTGGACAAATAAGCGAAGTGTGGACAAAGGACATGTATTTCAATGAGGTTGATCAACGGGAGAAACACTCCATTTCCTTGAGTCATTTTCTCTCGATACATAAAAGCTTGTATAAATAAATAGAAAGATGTTTAACGTCCTGCGGGTAATATTTCACCAATATTCAGGACGATTCAAGTAAATGAAATTATACAGTTATGATAATGTATTTGCATACTGCACCCATATGAATCAAGCAAATGTAAAATACAAAACACTTAAACACATTTCAATAACACAATATTTTAGATAAAGAATTATACACACTAAATCTGTAGTATTGCAGTGGAACTTTTTGCATTTCTAAAGGTCATCGCGACTTCAGAAAAAGTTCACTTCAGAAAAAGTTCAAATTCAGGATTTTCAGTTTAAAACTTAGAACTTGGCTGATCTTATGTAAAAACATGTTATACGTTGTTATTTTTTCACCCAATTAATTGGTAAAGTTGAGGATAGTTTAATATCAGACAAAAAGTGGTATTCATCCACTTCAAAACAACAACAACATTTACATATATATATCACCTTTGGTATATATATTTAAATTTTATGCATGTAAAATTTAATGTCTGAAATATTTAAAAGTGTGGTTTTGATTAACACAGATGGGATAATATTTTGTAAATTAAAAAAACCTTATTGCATTGTATAAATTTAATATTCTCTACATCATAAAACTTACATCAACATTTACAACAGGGTTTACAACCATACAAATGTCAACTCTCATATTTTAAAGAACATAAATTGACAATAATAGAAATTTACATATACATTAAAATGATCAGGGCAAATTTACATTTACACAACAATACGACGAAATATTAAAATCAAATGAGTAATGATAGTGTCTGTCTGACCGTCATTTCGCCAGCCCAGTAGTCAGCACTTCTGTGTTTACATGAAGTATCATTGACATGGTCATAACTAAAATAAACTGTTTACAAAACTTTGAATTTTTCGAAATACTAAGGATTTTCAACCCCCGGAATAGTTAGTTACATTAGCTGTATTTGGCAAAACCATTTTTTTCTAAAGAAATGTTCTTTAAAAAAAATGTAATTATTTAAAATTAAGACTGTTTGCATTTATAATTGATTTTTGTTGGGTAAGAGTATTCCTGATGAAGGTCAATCCAGAAAATCGCTTCGTACACAACACATTTTTAAAGTGTTATTTTCATATTTACACAAAACTCCTTTAGAAGAAAGAATTTGTCCCTTGTGTCTTTTAGACTGAGTAGAAGATGAATTTCATTTCACTATAAAATGTACAAAACTAAATACAATTAGAGAACAATTATTTTCTAAAATTAGTGAAACAGTTCCCTTTTATTAAATATGACTAATAAAGCAAGATTTAATTTTTTTGTATACGTGTGATGAGAATGATATAATTAGAATTATTGTAAAATTCATTAGTGACATGTACAATTCTAGAAATGCTTTATTGAGTAATAAATAACTTTGTAGCACCACCTCCTCAGCGGAGATACGTTAATGTATATTAATGTAACAACATTTTATATATATATTGTATTGTTAAATATGTTAAATGGAGAAGATTTCATAAGTCTGTTTGATTTGTGTCTCATCCAATTTGTTTTATGCAAATAAAATATGTTTAAACTAAACAATATTTTTTAACGATGGAGGAATATACAAATTTATATATTATATAACGTTTATAAATGTGGACAGATATGTGTTTGTATGTTTATGTATATAGCCAATGTCTTTTGTCTTTGGTAACAGTCCTGTAATTTTGAATTTTAATCCAATAAAATATCTTATCCTAAAAGTCGACTAATATTTTTTTTAAATTGTACAAAGTTGACAAGACAAAAACATTGTGACTACATACACTGATTCTTACGGGTATGAGAAAATGGCACAATAAAACCTAATCAAATCATCAGAGATCAACTTAGATCGAGGGAGTTTCAGTACAGATCAGACAAATCATCAGAGATCAACTTAGATCGAGGGAGTTTCAGTACAGATCAGACAAATCATCAGAGATCAACTTAGATCGAGGGAGTGTCAGTACAGATCAGACAAATCATCAGAGATCAACTTAGATCGAGGGAGTGTCAGTCCAAGTAGTAGTATACAATTTTTAAACGAAACAATTAACAAAAAAAAAAAAAAAAAATCATCAAAGAAACCTGGATTATAACTTATGACATCATGCTAGTACCACAGTACTGGTGACATGGAGGGATTGTATACCAACGTAAACTAACAGTCACAAGCAGTGAGAAACTTGGATTATAACTTATCACATCATGCTAGTACCACAGTACTGGTGACATGGAGGAATTGTATACCAAAGGAAACTAACAGTCACAAGCAGTGAGAATCTTGAATTATAAATTATCACATCATGCTAGTACCACAGTACTGGTGACATGGAGGGATTGTATACCAAAGGAAACTAACAGTCACAAGCAGTGGGAAACATGGAATATAACTTATGACATCATGCTAGTACCACAGTACTGGTGACATGGAGGGACTGTAGACCAAAGGAAACTAACAGTCAAAAGCAGTGAGAAACATGGAATACAACTTATGACATCATGCTAGTACCACAGTACTGGTGACATGGAGGGATTGTATACCAAAGGAAACTAACAGTCACAAGCAGTGAGAAACATGGAATATAACTTATGACACCATGCTAGTACCACAGTACTGGTGACATGGAGGGATTGTATACCAAAGGAAACTAACAGTCACAAGCAGTGGGAAACATGGAATATAACTTATGACACCATGCTAGTACCACAGTACTGGTGACATGGAGGGATTGTAGACCAAAGGAAACTAACAGTCACAAGCAGTGGGAAACATGGAATATAACTTATGACATCATGCTAGTACCACAGCACTGGTGACATGGAGAGATTGTATACCAATGGAAATTAACAGTTACCAGCAGTGGTACCAAGCCAGTAGTAGAAATATAAACATACGCAAACTGATATTCAGTGCGCACGACATGCGCGTATTTCTGGAATTAGCTTCATAAGATAAGTTCTAGAAACCCCAAAACAGCTCCACAACAAAAACAAAACAATAGAGAAGCCAAAATGGTCTAATACCAACTGCCCTATCGAGTTGAACCAATTTAATTAGTTTTACCACAATAACATAATTTGTAAATTGAAAATGTGACAACCAGAAAGTTAATCGATTCTCTAGATTTTCGCCACTTTTAAGTCTTAGTTTTTATGACGTGATACAGATTTGAGTTGGCATGACATGTGCTCCGAGAATAACCATCAAAAGATATATATTCGAGGGTAAAAACCTGAGTAGCAAAACACGCAAAACAACAAAGAGTACAAAAATCGAATGAATAAAAACAGAATAGCCCAGTTCATGTAAGATCAACTTTTGCAGAGGGAGTTGCAACCTTGGATCAAATATAATCAAATAACTTATAAACTGAAAACTTACAATAAATGAACACAGACTACTGGCATGGTTGAATGGTATCTTTGGGACTGAAATGTCTTCAAGCAGCAGCACTGATCAAGTGGCAGTAATTTATAAGCTTTAACTATTATTTAACCTAGAAATAAAACCCTAACATAGTATATATAACCTAAAGTTTCTGAAGTCAACTTTACTCTATCCCTTGAATAAAACGTATCGCTTTCGCTAGCTTTAATGTACTTTTGTGATTTAGCTCAGAACAAACTACTTTAAGTTTTTGATGGAAAAATCCATTCAGGCCTACATGTATACAAACGAAAGGGGCATAACAAAAGATCGGAATACTAAAGGGTCTCAACAGAGATTACTATATAATTTAATTTTTACAAACAAATCTGAGCTTGATTTGCTTTCCAATATGTAAATTTCTGGGACCGGAACTCTACGCACGTCTTTTTAATGAAATTTTTACCGAAAGCAAGTCTCTTGGTCATTAAACTGGAGTACAACATAAAATCCAGTATATTGATCGGTTGAATTTTGAGCCTGATTATGATAGTCGTACTCGGAATTTTTATGACCGCAAAGCCTGATAAATGGATGAACATTCGTCAAGTCCAGGCGATCCTAGATCTATGGATGAACAATCGTCATTTCCAGGCGATCCTATAATTATGGATGAACATGTCGCTGCTGGCCAGTCGAATGTTATGTTACTCATGTTTAAAATTCATTGAATTTCCATGTGACATTCAGCAAACTGCAACTGGTGATCATTCTAATATTTTCGTTGGTTGATAAATTATGATTTTTTTTGGTTACATTTCATCTTCGGTAAAAGATATCCAAGATATCAGAAATAACTTTGCCTGATGTGAATAAGTGTACAAGCTTGCTCTAATATGACATAAAGAAGTACCAACAACAAACAATATTTGCCTCTATTAGTCGGATTCCTGCCTATAGATAACGAATTCGTTGCTTTTTATTGCGAGGGGTAAAAAGGTGTATATACTTATATTTCATTCGCCAGAGAGAAAACCTTAATAAAATATATATATTTAATCATCGTAGATTTTATGCCCATCTTCAAACTTTTCTTGGGCTGTGGAATTAACATGTCGAGTACAATAAATCACAGTCCGACCAATAAATTATTGTTGATGACTTTTAAGACGCTCGTTCGTTAAGTGTAAATAGAACGTAACAGTTATTTACGATTAGTCGATTGATAGTGTAAATAGTTACTACCTTAATGTCCTGAAATGGGATTTCTCAGAGAAAATATTAGCTATTGGCCGTAATTGACTCATCAGATGAAGATTGCTTGGAGCCTTTGTACAGTAATGTCATTTAACACGCGTCTTTTGTTTTTATATTTCGTATTAATTTAATTCTACCATACTTCTTGCTAAGTATTCATGTGATTTTTATTAATGTTGATTCTAATATGGATCAAAGTGCACTTCAGTGATAAATTACAAAAGGATTTGCGATATTTTTGAAAGATCTGTCTTCGACAACAATGTTTAACGCTGAACAATATGATCTTATGAATATGCATAACAATTATAGTTAAAGCTGTAATGTGTATTTTTCACTCCGTATATTCCAATTCCAGTACGTTTTAACTTTCATATCTTGATCATGAGTGAAAAAATCCGAGGAAACTGGTCCTACTTCTTTTAATTTATCTGTTTTTCTCTGTTTAACAAATGTTGAATGAATTTGTTATTAAATGTGATATAATTTAATACATCGATTTTTTAAAAAGTTATCTATCAATTTTTCAATCGGGCAAAGTAAATTTTATCGCCCTCTCCAAAGCAGATAAAACCAAACATTTGCCTCGTAAAAAGCAGTAATTATGTTATATTGCATTATAGAAATAATATGTTATGTACAAACTACCTACTCCAACTACAGAGCCAGACACATGTGATAAGTTATGCTAAGTCGTAGCTTATGTTTTTAAAAGCATTCTTGCCTTACCGTCCTGTTTTATTTTGCTGGTTAATCTATGAATTATGGCTGATGGAAAATTCATTAATTTTGAGGTGGTAAAAAGAGATAAAAATCCAGCTGTATTTGACAAATATGATTTATGATATGATATCTTTACCGTTCCTTAACGTATAACTCGTGTAAACCTCCGCTTTTTGTCATGTTTTTATGGCTGTTGTCCTTCATTTTGTTTGTACGTCAAACTTACTTGAAACATAAATTATTATCTATGTCAATTTGAGTATCCCGGAGAATTACAGGATACTTCTTATAATGATTGCCGAACTCTAAAGTATGTGAATATGTTGTTTATCAAGTATTTGCAGCTTAACAAACATTCTTGTGTTCATTTAAAACACAATCACTGGAACATTTACACTGATGATCAGATTTCATCCAAATCTTTATGCAATAATGTGTTAGGGGAAACGGGTCTGGATTTCGATACATTGAAAAAGTCCTCACAAAAAATGTCTAATACTCTAAGAGAATAAATAAAATTGAAATTTAGGAGGTTTTATGAAAAATAATTAATAACGAATTAACAGACATAAAAGGCAATAGCAAACTTAATGTCTGTAAACATGTTAAAAAAGTTATTTCACAAGAAAAGTATCAGTCTTGCTCCAAAAGCTGATGCCAAATTTAGAAAAGTGACCACAACTTATCTATAGAAAATGGGAGTTATCTTAAAATACCAAGAGGAGATAGATTTTGCAAAACACAGATGAAGATAGAACTCACTTCATTTTTCAATTTGAAATTAACAGTCTTATTAGAAAAGTTTATTTTGATTTGTTGATGAATGAAAATACACACAATTTAACTGAAATAGATATAATGACGTCCGAAACCCTAGATCATACATTCAGGTTAATAATCTTGGTTCCTTTTAAATCAGTCAATAGAAACTGAGGAAAGGCGACTCTTGAAATATTTACTTAAATAATTATATTAGTGCTGTTTTTGTTTAAGTTTTTGTCACATGCTATAGTTGTAGTAAATCATGACAAACATTCTAATTACTGTTTTGTAAGAAGGAAAAATATCATCAAAAATACCGGTACCAGGTTTATAATTGTGTAAGCCAGACGCGCGTGTCGTCTATATAAGACTAATCCAGTGATGCTCGAATCAAAAAGTTAAAATGCCAAATAAGGTACAAAGTTGGAGAGCATTGGTGAGTTAAACCCTTTTCAGCTGAATTTTATAGTATGTTCTTATGTTGTGCTGTAACACCATTGTCCCAGGTTAGAGGGAGGGTTGGGCGCTCACAAACATGTTTAACCCTGTCACATTCTTTAAGTGCCTGTCCCAAGTCAAGAGCCTAATTCAGTGGTTGACGTTGGTTTATGATTGTCATATTTGTTTTTCATAAATGGTTTTGTTATAAATTAGGCCGTTAGTTTTCTCAATTGAATTGTTTCATATTTTTCATGTTGGGGCCTTTTAGAGCCGACTACAGGGTTTGGATTTTTCTCATTGTTGAAGGCCGTACGGTTGCCTATTATTGCTTACACCCATTTCATTTGAACTTTGGTGGATAGTTGTCTCATTGGCAATCACACCACATCTATTTTTCAATTAGGTACTAAAAATTCCGAAAGAAATTTGTTTAAGTATTGTCTTAATCTTTGTTTGATAGGAAGTTGATATTTTTTTTCAATTCTGAATTTCTATAATATTTTTTACCATTAATTATATGTATGAAGTTCTGGTCTCCTCAAGGGTTTTCTTGCAGGATTCGAATGTTTGGTAAAGGGGAAATAACTACAACTGTTGATTTCCTGACGAGTCGAACCAACTTTATTTGTATTGAAATAAAAGGTGAGTCAATAGAACAACATTTCTTCTTGAATAAACAGTTTTATTCGGCAACTGCACTCTTTGAAACTTATATATTTTTTTTAATTATCTTACTATGTTAATTAAAACATAAGTGCAAATCCATATTGGCTTTCTTTCATAAATGCATTAGAAGTTTATCAAACAGTTGTCATTAAAGATGCCAGGCTTATTACAAAAATAACACTTCATACATTTCCTGAGTATTATAAGCGAATCTTTTATGTTAGTTTCGTGTCTCACTCTCAGTATGTAGCCTTCTATGTTGTGTTTTGTATACTCCGGCGGATACCCAGTTGAAATTAAACAAAAGAAATGAAACTATTTGTTAGAGAAGGTAAAAAAGCCAAATTGGTATATTTGAATTGTTTACATCTGTTTCTATCGGCTTTAAAAGTTTAATAAAGGTGCATAATTTAGGATTTTATGCATCTTATATACGTGTTTTCACTTAAACGAGATATTTGTAAACTTTTTAAATTATAGAACAAAATTATCTCCCCATTACGTCAGATAATTTTTACAATCGTAAAAATGGAAGCCATTGCAGGGATGACGCGCTTGAAACCCGATAAATTTATCCACATAGTATCATTACGATCCTTATATGCCAGTTGTATTTTAAAAGACAAATGTATCTACTAGCTATTGAGCATCATTTAATGTACTTTTCTGCATTTAGTCAACTTAAAACTATTGTCTGGTCGTTTGTCAGGTGGAATTTTCGAAAGTTCAAAAACATTTAAAAAAATTCTAATTAAATATTAAGTGGAAGTGCAGACTAAAAATTTTTAGAGATTGAAGACTAATAACCCAAGATAACACACACAAAAATGAAGTTTTTTTGAAGTTCTGCATAATTTGCATTTTAAGATCCACTTGTAAAGTCTGTCAAGTACTTTTAGTAAAAATTTGTTATTCTAACACACCTACTCTGTTGTTATGACTCATTAGAAAGGTATTTCACTTGACCCATATATTTCATATTTTAGTACTGTGAATTTTAATGTTATTAAATCAAACTGTAGCCTAAATATATAAAAACAATAGAATCTGAAGCCAGATGATGTATCAAATATTTTTGCTTTATACATTTTCAAGACAGAAGAGTCAACTCAAACACGCCCGAACATAAAAAGGTGCACTCGACTATCTCTTTTCGATGAAATTATTGTTCATTTTTTAGGATTTCCCCAAAAAACTGTCGCCGGGGGCAGAGATGCAAATTAATGCTTTAAAAAAATCAATCTATTATCTTTCTGTGGATTTTTTTCGGCTGAATTTATGCTTATGCACAAAAAAGATCCACTTGCATTTGCACCTACCACAATCGACTGTTTTATGAAAACATGTCTGTAAGGGAGCTACCATTTGATTTTTATGGGGGCTAGGATGAAAAATTTTGTCCTGCATTTTTTTGTTTAGTTGTAATCTCTGTCCTGCCTTTTTTTATTAGTTTATCCTGACTTTTTTTACATAAATTGTAACTCTGGCTTTTTTTTTACTCAAAACTCCTGTCCTGCCTTTTTTTCGAATTTCATCCTAGCGCCTCCCCCCCTCCCCACCCCCTAAAAATCAAATGGTAGCTCCCTTATTAAAAAGTTTACAACTATCTCGAAGCTCCATACTATAATTTAAGTAAAAACACGTATATAAAATGCATAAAATCCTAAATTGTGCACTTTTATTAAACTTTTAAAGCCCATAGATGTAAACAATTCAAATATACCAATTTGGCTTTTTTACCTTCTCTAACAAAGAGTTCCATTTCTTTTGTTTAATTTCAACTGGGTATCCGCCTGAGTCTAAAATAGGTGGTCCCAGTGTGCCATATCCGCCTCTATTTTATGGCCATCTGCAAATGCCCATCAAAGTCAATCCGAGTTTCAAGAAAAATAGGATGAGATTAAATTGCATACAAGTCCATCAAAGTTTTCTTTGATCGTTGTCACTGTAAATAAAAATCCTCAAAAAGTTTGACAGTTTTCTTTGTCAAAGAACACTTGATAATGACAGAAGGGCTTAACATATACTGCTATAAACGAGTGTTTGTCATCAAACTATTGAACAGTCTTCCTAAAGGGGTAATCAGTATTCTAGTGCAACCAGTATTATGGTAGACTGAAGTATCAGTGCCCATAATGGCATTTCAGTCTGTCTAAAGAGATTTGGATACAGAACAAATTAACAAAGGAAAGGACTTGAAGCCTGTCTAAGACCGCAACTTGAGTAGAACACCCTAAAACAGTTAAAGCTAGTTAACGTGATGCACGAAAGATGTGTAACCTTAGTTTTAGCACAATACAATTATACATACTTTTATAAACTAGAAACTTACAAATAAACAGTATCATTTAAATCATGAAGTACCGAAGCACTGGCTACTGATCGGATGGTATACTCGGGGATTGCTAGTCCAGAAACAGCGGTACTAACCCTATAGAAGGAAAAAATCAAATGATATTTGCGCAAACGTGTTTCTTGAATAACCTTCATGTCAAGATACGACCGTGGCAAAACGTTTTAAAGTCCAAAAAGATAAAACGTAAGAGAGTGTAAAAATCAAAAATATATGGAAGTGTTTCACTAGAAAAACTATAATAAAAGACAAAGGGGTTTTATAAAGGTCTAAACTGACGGAAAGGAAAACCGTGAGTCTATGTGTATTGCTTATGTTAAATCTATTTTTTATGAAAACAGGGCTTAGTTTTATATGGAATGATCAAATGCACATGGATAACATTGTTCTCAATAAAATTGAGAATGGAAATGGGGAATATGTCAAAAAGACAACAACCCGACCAAAGAGCAGACAACAGCCGAAGGCCACCAATGGGTCTCCAACGCAGCGAGAAAATCCCTCACCCGGAGGTGGTCCTCAGCTGGCCCCTAAATAAAATTGTGTACTAGTTCAGTGAAAATGGACGTCACACTAAACCCCAAAACATATAAATGAACTAAGATTATAAAAACATACAAGACTAACAAAGGCCAGAGGCTCCTGACTTGGGACAGGCGCAAAAATGCGGCAGGGTTAAACATGTTTTGTGAGATCTCAACCCTCCCTCTATGCCTCTAGCCAATATAGAATAAAGAAACACATAGCAATACGCACAGTAAAACTCAGTTTAAAAGAAGTCCGAGTCCGATGTCAGAATAGGTAACAAAAGAAACTAAGCAAAATGACAATGATACATACATTAACAAAGGACTACAAGCAGTTACTGACATGCCAGCTCCAGACCACAATTAAACTGATTGAAAGATTATGTCTTCATCATATGAAAATCAAGTACAATCCCTCCCGTTAGGGGTTTAGTAACATACAATCATAAAATATATGAGAAGAACATAACCCGTATTATGCCAACAACTGGTTTTAGAATAGTGTTTATTTCCGATGCAAAGACCCTATGAGTGAATCAATATTAATACCAAAATATGCAATCCTTAATGACCTGACAACAGTATCGTAACTATATCCTTTCCGAATAAGTCTGTTTAAAGGTTTGGTTAGCTTTTGAGGTGAATGCCGACATTTTTGTGCTTTGTAAAGAATATTACCGTAAAATATTGGATGTGAAATACCTGAACGTATAAGATGTCTACATGTTGATTTGTATTTACGAATGATGTCCTTGTACCGATGATAAAATTTAGTAAATGTTTTGACTAGTTTGTGATATCGAAAACCCTGGTGTAATAATTTTTCAGTAATACAGAGATTTCTTTCGTTGAAATCAAATACGTTGGTACAAACACGAGCGAATCGAACAAGTTGAGATATATAAACACCATAAGATGGTGGAGGGGCCTCGGTGGCCGAGTGGTTAAGGTAGTTACTACTGTAATCACTAGCCAGTCAACACTGAGGTTATGAGTTCGAACCCCGCTCGTGCGGGTGCACTCGACTCCAGTCTTAATTGACTAGGATTGTCAGTTTTCCTATCGAAGGTCGGTGGTTTTCTCCGGGCACTCCGGCTTCCTCCACCAATAAAAACTGGCCGCCACGAAATAGCCCAAAAGCGGTGCTTAAAAGTGGCGTTAAAACACCAAAAATCAAAATCAATCATAAGATGGTGGCAAGGGAACGTCAGCATCTAAAAATGGATAATTAACAATAGGGAATGAAAAATCATCTCTTTTATCATAAATTTTGGTATTAAGCTTCCCGTTAAAGATATAGATATCAAGATCCAGGAAAGGGCAGTGTTCATTGTTAGTATTAGCTTTATTTAAAGTCAGTTCGACAGGATAAATCTCTTTAGTGTAGATACTGAAGTCGTCATTATTGAGAGCCAATTTATCATCTAAATATCTAAAAGTGTTATTAAATTTTTGAATCAGATGTTGTTTCGATGGGCCTTTGTTGATTTTAGTCATAAACTGTAATTCATAACAATACAGAAACAGGTCCGCAATAAGTGGTGCACAGTTAGTCCCCATGGGAATTCCGATAACCTGACGATATACGGAATCTCCATAGTGAACAAAAATGTTATCTAGTAAAAATTCAAGGGCAGTTATAATATCAAAGCAGGTCCAATTGACATAGTTCTTTTGTTTGTTGTTACTAAAAATGATCTAAAAGAGTTTGAACATATATATTCGCATTCCGACTTTTTAAATGCCCATTTAATCAGGTGTGTCAATTTTTTCTTAATAAGATTATGAGGCAAAGTGGTATATAGGGTAGAAAAATCAAAACTTTGAACAGATTCGAAATCACCAATATAAGCATGCAATTTATGAAGTACTTCCAACGAATTTTTGACACTCCAAAAGTAATTAATTCCACTATTTTCAAAAGCCTTATTTGAACAATTTATTACCAGGTTTTTGATTGTACCAAGTGTACTAGTAAGTAGAATAGATAGTTTAGTAGTGGAACAATGGGTTGAAGACGAAATAAATCTATACAGTGTATTTGTAAGGAGTTTTGTGCAGCTTCGGAAGCCAGTACATAGTTGGAACTTTCATTGTATTTGGTTCTGCTTGTAAAGAGGTAGCTAAAAGTTTATGTTTGTTACAGATGTCATTTTCCGAAAATGGAGTCAGTTGGAATGTTGGTGAATTCGTGATTTCCTTTTGTAGAACCTCAATGTAAAATTTACGTCAAACAATAATGATATTGTTAGCAGCTTTATCAGCCGGGACAAAAACAAATTCCTTGGCGAGTTCTTTTAGCTTATGTTTGATACGAGAAACTGGGCTATTATGGTTATTGTTAGGAGTAAAATGATCTTTAAAATGTTGAATACGTATATCAACTATGTTCATTACCGAATTAAAAAAAGAATTTAATGATTTCTTGTCAGCTTTTTCTCGTTTTATCCATTTACAGCAGTAAGTACGGAGTGAGTCGTGGATGATGTTACGACACTCATTCCAATTAATAATTGACGGGGGACGATATTTAGGTCCTTTACTGAGGAATGATTCAACTCTCGGTCACGAACGATGTTAAGGTCTCCTGTTATAACATGGGAACTGGGGCCATAAATGTATTCGGAATTACTGCAATTTCATGAGGTAGGTGTATTGTCACTGCTATTAACATCTTTACACATTTCGCTGTAATTAAACACATATTTCCGGGTAGATTTTTTGTAAACATAACAAATAAGAGGGAGTTCAGTATTATCAAAATAGCCAGGAATTTGTTCTTTAACAGAATGGTCATTAAAAATACCGGCAATATTTACAAAATCAAAACCTTTATTGACATATTTAATTTTAATAAAATCTCAAATCTTTATATCAATATAAACTGTATCCCAATATAAACATGTTGGGCTATTTTACAGCAGAATATACAGTATGGGGTCTTCTCATTTTATAGGCCTGTTTGCGGGACGTTTTATGGTATGGCGCTGTCCGTCTGTCTGTCTGTCAGTCCGTCGTCAACATGTCAGACATTAACTTAAAATCGCTTTAATAAATATGCATAAAACTTTGGTGAATTGTTTATATCTATTGACGTGAGTTCCCTTTTTTTTTTTTTTATAAATTTTAGATTTTACATTTCCGAGTTTATTGTTAAAAAAAGGGGGATTTTCCAGTTTTCAGACTATAACTCAAAAATGCTTTCAGCAGTTCTCATGAAACATTGGTGAATTGTTTATATCTAGTGATGTAAGCTGCTGCCTTTAGAATTTTATAAATTCTACATTTTACATTTCCCACTTACGGGGTTTTATATATTAAATAGGGGGGATTTTCCAGTTTTGGACAATGTTTTCAGCAATTCTCATTAAACTTTGGTGAATTGTTTATATCTATTGATATAAGCTCCCTTTTTGATTTTCATAAATTTCTAATATGACATTGAGAAGTAATTGAACTTTATTCTTTGTAAATGTGACGGGCTTATCATGTGCTCATGGCGCAGCTGTTTATTGAAGGTGGTATGCATATGGTCATGATGGTTGCCTATAATTTCTTACATCTATTTTATTTGAATTTAAGGGAATAGTTGTTATTTATATAAAAAAATCCCACGTTGATATATAACATGTACAACAATCAAACATCAACCCACGCCAAACTGGATGTAATTGAAAGACACCCAGAGGTCAATATACAGTCTCGAACAAAAGACAAAATAAATATAGCGAATTTTTTAGAAGAATTACATGTATTTGCAACATTTAAAATATATCGCTTAAAGTTTTTGAGTTTTAGGTTCCACCTATAGTATACCATTTTAGAAAAACTGGGATTTCATTGCGGCTAGTCTAATAGAGGGGTATTTCATTGGTTGTAGATATGGAATCTTATTTTATCATGAAGTCAGATTTGAACATGACTTGAGGAATGAAGGTGGAGTAAAGACCGAATGTCAGTTTAAGTCTTATATATGTATGTCAATTTTAGTCTTACATGTATATATGTATACACATATATTATTGAGTCAGTGGTGTCAGATGGTAAATAGACACTGACAAGTCTTAGATAACATTTTATAGTTTTGAATGTTTCTTCATCAGTTAACTAAAATTAGGTGGAGGTATGTTCTTATTTCCGACAGAGGGGCACTCAACCTATATCAATTTGTGCATGAAGCGATTGATAGTTGCTAGATACTGAATGATTTTCCACAAATTTGTGAAAGTTTTAACCGGTGTATATACATGTACTTAAAGTACAATGATATAATTCATGTCTTTTTCAGGACTTCTGATCCAACCATGTAGTATGGCATGTTTGTCAGATATGGTTTTGGCCGATAGGATGTTCATGAAGGACCTGTAGTACAAAGTATATCACTGGGTTGAGCTCTTTGTCTAAGTGTATTATTAAAGTGCTTTGCTTTAAGCACAGTTCATTGTTATGCAATTCATTCTTTGTGAAATAAAGATTTGACAGACAACTCTCATGTACAAGGAATTGTCAAAGTAGTATCCATTCTATGTACAATGTAAGTAATGGGAGATAAAAGCATTTTATTTAGATTTGAACCAAACATTTTTTGTCCATTAGTCAAATTTAAAAAATGCACAAATTTACTCGACAATGCTGTTCGCGCTACTAGCAATATGATGCTAGGTTGTTTTGTTACACTTTATTTTTATACATCTGTATTGCCTACTGACGACTCGGTCCTGAGTCTAAATGGTCATTCAGTATGTTAAAAAAAAGACCAAAATTTATAAGGCCTATCTGGCCTAATTGATTTCTAAAACTATATTTCATTGTACATGTTCAACATTTATCTGACATTCATTTGTTTATATTTCTTAAATTGTGTGAATTAACATTGTTACAGTAAATGTTAATTACTACACTTTCATACCACAACAAAACTGCCTTACTGTATTGGTATCATTTATATTTGTAACCATAAAACAAACAAAAAATTAAAAGAGAATAATTTTGCAATACCTTTTTCATATTGAATACTATAACTTTTTAGATATTTAGACTTATCTTACCTCCTATAAATTTCTAGGAATATGATTGGTTAAAAGCAACCGCGTGGAGACCGTGTATATTCTATATTAGGTTAGTAGGGAGACGGGGCTTATTTCAATACACGGTTAGTAGTGGTGTTACATCCCTTTATAAAAACAACACGGTGTTGAGGAAAAATCTTTAAAGGTTTCAACAGACAATGCAATCATGATGATGAACGATTGAAATAAATTAATAAAGCACATTTAAAGCTAACAAGTTGTTATTGTTGGCATTTGTTTTTGTATGAACCAATGGAAGTAGGTTCCTACATACTAACGGTATTGAAGAGTTAATCACTTTTATAGGCCACTAGTCTAAATACCACATGTTAAGATAGTCGGTAAGATAAATTCGTTACATAGTGTGCTATTGACCTAATACGATATATATGGGGTCAGTAAATTCCATATGGGGATTCGAGCTTCACTCTCACCCTATATGAAATTTACTGACCCCATATATACCGTATTAGGTCACTAGCACACTATGTAACTAATAATATTAAGTAGATGTTCATAATATCCACTTGAAATTATATCAGATGACTTCTGTAGCAGTTATGAGTCTTTGAAGCATGCTCACAAAGGTTCTTTTGTTGATATCATTTTCATACTGGTCAAAACTTTTTTTTGCTTTGACCAGCTTTGGAGGAGATATTATCTAAGAATTAATAAAGAATAACACAGAAGTTTACTTTCTAGCTCATCTAGCCCCAAGCATAATGTCAGGCATTGTCATTATTAAAAACCATTAAATGTCTTCTAATCTGAGAAACAATTTCGACATTTAAACGAAACCTTTTACTTATGATACTGACGATCCACCACAAAGTAATATAAATAGAACCATACAAATAGTAAGCAAATACATGTTCTCAGATACCATCTCCCATATAAAAAAATCACATCATGAAAAAATGAACCTATTATGTGTTCCTCTCCTAACTACAAAATGTATCCAAAATCAAAGATGTGGAACATATTCTATCATAATCATTTGGTAATTAATGCAATAAGTGTCTCTTCCATGCCCGTCTTGAACATAAAAAACTAAATATTAAATAATCAACACTCCTAATGCTCAGGTTGGTTGTCATTGTGCAACACAGTTAATAATATAGAACCCTATGGGAAAAACATAGAACTCCTTTTGTCATATAAAACACTGTTAAACATCCAACCCTACTATCCACACTGATCTGTGTCCACACTTGTTAATTTTAATAAAATGTTTTTTGTGATCTTCAGGGCGATCAATTTTGGGAAACAATTTAGAATAACAATATGCAATTATCATTTGAACGATTTCATACTTAGGACTGCAATATGGAATTGAGTTGCATTCCTCCAAAATTTGATGTAATTTATTAACAGGCAAAGAACAGAGCTTGGTTGATAGATAGTGTCTACCGTTGTTTTTTGAAATAGAAATTAGGTCCGAAATATTTGTATTGTTATTACGAAATTTTCTTTGATTTATTCTACGCCCATGAGAACGGTTTTTACGAACTGTTTAAGAAACTATATCCAAAATGTTAACAGAATCTGTTCTAGATATATTACCAATTCCCATGATATTGTCATTAAGACCGAGAGGATAGACTGTCTGTAATTTTTTAATCCAATTTAATTCAATTATTTTTCGTGATCGTACGAATTTTGAATGAGATTCCCCAGACTGCTTATTAACTACTTCTAAAGGTTGAACTGTTAAATATTTAAAAAGATGATTGTGCTTCTTAAGGTATTGATATATGATACTTTTGAATTTATGGGGTCTTTTAAAACGATAAAGGTGTTCTTGCGTGCGTTTAGATAAATATCGTCCAGTTTCACCTACGTACTGAATACAGTGGCGGATCCGGAGGGGGTCCGGGGGTTGGAACCCCCCTTTTTTTTGGCCGATCAATGCATTTGAATGGGGACATATGGTTGGAACCCCCCCCCTTTCTCCTGGGTTGGGACCCCTTTTTTAAAATGGCTGGATCCGCCCCTGCTGCATACCACATCCCGGTTTGTTTCATGTGAGTAAATATATAATACTGTTAATTTTTCAAGTGATATCAGTTTCAAAATTTAGAGAAAATGTGCGACCATTAAACGTGGACCTTACCGTATTGTTGGTGGAAAGACGGGGACATGCAAGTCATTTTTTGGCATGACACTTATAGATAGAAGGGTAACCACGATTTTTGTTATTAAAAATGTTAGCGATTGTAGTATTTTTAGATAATCGATTTTGAAGATTGAGACGTGTAGATACCCTTTGAACGAGTTTAGTATAATGTATTTTTCCATTTCGAAGTTTCATGATTTGTTTTTGTTATAAGCTCAAGTCTATTCTAAAACAGAATTTGACTGATGTATTTATTCAAAACTGGTTTACGCAAATAAATAGCTCATCTTGGGGGGAATTTTATGGACTTTTTAAACATGAATTTAAACTTGAACCGTATCTATACTTAGATTGGATGTATCCGATAGAATATATATGTGTAAATTAAGATGTTCAAATTTAAAATTTCCCATAGAGACAGGAAGATGGGCAAAGATCCCTAAACAAAATAGAATATGTCATTTATGTAAAAATAACATTGGTAATGAATATCATTATCTGTTTACTTGTACATATCCACAAATCGTGGATCTGCGCAAACAATTGATTCCACCTTATTACAATAATCAAAGTACTGAAGTACTGAACATCGGATGACCGCAAGTTCTTGATGATCGTCACAAGCACTTGTCTCAGAAAAAAAATCACATCTCTATACCTGAAAGTGAGGTTAATATACAGAGATATATTTTTTTCTGAGACAAGTTCGTGCGTGGATGATGAATAAATGACAGGGAATTCAACCTAACCGTAATAACTATTATATTGTAGTGATACAAATCAGTATACTCTGATTTGTTGTTATATATTATATTAATATTTGTATATAACAGTTACATGTATATATAATTTTCATCCATTTGTACATCATTCTATTCTACTATTCTAATAACAGTGCAGTGCAAGTGCATGGTGGACACTCTTCTGTAATTATTCGATTTTTCTAATAGATTGGATTTGAGTAGGCATTCATATTTTCTCGCACATTCTTCCGTATGCGTTAACACAATTTTTCTGTACGTGTGCATAGATATTAATGATCATTTACTTATATATATATTTCTAACGACAAAACATTTTCATATTATTAATTTATGTTCTAAAAAAATATTTTTATGAGTATTCATTGAAGAAATGATTTTATAACAAGCGATAAGGAATGTTATTTTGCACTCGATAATGTCCGCGTATTTATAGATCGGCTACCAGTCAAAAACGAAAGTTACGTAAGTAGAAATCTCTGTGGCAACAATACATCGGAATGCCCTCTTGTATTATAATTACTTATAGATATTTCGTTTGTTTATGTATGTATGTATATTGACCTCTTGTACACTGATGTGTCTGAGGATAATAAAACTTTGAATCTTGAATCTTGAATCTAAAAGCTCTCGAAGTGTGATTTCCGATAATTTCAAGTGGAACTTGAGCGGTATCTCACCTGCATGTGATATACATGTATTCATACAAACCCCTTTTATGGTGTAATAAGAAAATATCTTTAAAGATGCTATTACTTTAGATTTCCATGCACCCGTAATTACTAAAGTTTAAAACAACTGCATTAAAAACTCTTAAAATAAAATTGTTAGTTGGTGCATATGATTAACTTCGTATCTAAATCCTTTTTTGAATTAAAAAAAGACTCCTAGTCTCTTTTGAAGATCTTATACCAAGAAATTTAAAAGAACTTCATAATAATCTAAATCGTTCAAGCGCTTAACGTTATTGCGTTATAACCATAATTGAAACATCAAAATAATCAATGTCTCCAAACTGACAATGAGCAGAAACTCATAAAAAAGATTGTTGATCGTAATAATGTAATTTCAGGATAACATTATAGTAATTTCTCAGAAAACTCATTAGTGTGCATCTCATCTATGCAATCAGCATGAAATGTGCTTACTTTGTAGGTCATTCCTTTAGAGATGGAAATATATATATATATGTAACTTCAGAGTCAATTTAAAAAAAATATGTGTCAAATGGATATACCTGGTTTTGTTTTAGATTTATAATCCCTAGAAAATTGGTTTTACTCTTGCATAGTAGTAAATAAACTCCTCATAGATACCAGGATTTAAATTTTGTATTTACTCCAGACGCGCGTTTCGTAAAGAAACTTATAATATTTTTGACCAAACACATTATTCAGACTACAAAGTGAAGTCACTTGCTCTTATTTGGAAATGCTTCTTGCACGGTGATAAGTCCAAGGTCATATCAGACAGACACAAAAGTATTCTCAATTAAAACAAATGCACATACCTACTATTATTGATCCACCATTAACCGGGGATGAGACCTCTTGGAAGAATGTTTAATCTAGATGCTCCAAGAAGATGATGATAGGTGACTGCTTAACGTCCAGTAGCAAATATCATCTTCGGTACAGAAACCTGGATTGACAACAGCATAAAAGGGTGATTTTTCCGAAAGGATAAAACGTATATAGAAATGACAGAAACATATCAGGAGGCGTCCTTATAGCAGTAATGGACAAATATACATGTATAACCACATCTGTCCCAGAATTGCAAACTAACTTTAATCCAAAAGTAGAGGCTCTAAAGAGCCGGTGTCGCTCATCTAGGTCTATTAATATCTTCAACAATGGACTCTTTCAAACATCGTGGACTAGAATAGAATTCATGACAAAACCTTTTTTTAATCTTGTATTGCTGATCATTTAAATTTTTTTTTTATTATTTATCTTATATTGCTGATCATTTTTTTATTTACAGTTTCTCTCTATTTTCTTGAGTTTTAGCAAAATCACAAAAAACGGTAAAAAAATATCATTTAAGGCAATCACTCCTATAAAGAGTAAACCAACGACTTCGGCAATATTTGATTTATTTGTAGATCTTGTCTTGCTGATCATTTTTGCTATTTAAAGTGTCTATTTATCTTTAATAGTTTTCAAGATAGTAGGCAAAAACGTAAAATATTGGTAAAGTCGTCATTAAAGAGCAAGAACTTCTACAAGGAGTCGACTGACAATTTTGCGTATTTGACTTATTTGTAGATCGAGTCTTGCTGATCATTTTTGCTTATTCAAGTTTCTATCTATTTATTATAGTTTTCAGATATTAGGCAAAATCGCCAAAAAATTGTAAAAATCATTATCAAAGGGCAATAACTCCAATAATTGGGGGGTCGTCAGACGATTTCAATAGTATCAACTTATTTGCAGATCTGGTCTTGTTGATCATTTTTGGTATATAAAGTTTCTCACTATCTATTATAGTTTTTCAGATATAAGCCAAAAATGAAAAAAAAAAAAAAAAAAAAATCGGTAAAATTTAAGAAGTTGTCTGACAGTTTTGAAATAAACAGACAAACAGACAATAGGTAGATCTCATCATTTTGAACATTTTTGCCTCTTTCAGATTTTCTATATTAATAGCAGTTTTCATTTTACTCCTATGTTCTATTTTAGCCATATTGGCCATGTTGGTTGGCAGGCGGGGTCATGGGACAATTTTTTTAAACTAGATATCCCAATGATGATTGTGGCCAAATTTGGTTACATTTGGCCCAGTAGTTTCAGAGAAGACTTTTGTAAAAATTAACGACGACGACGGACGACGGACGCCAAGTGATGAGAAAAGCTCACTTGGCCTCTTAGGCTAGGTGGGCTAAAAACGGTGCAGCCGGCTTGGACCTATCATCATATTACAACCCTGTTACGTCAAATAAAAAAGCATAAATCAGGATAGAAAGAACATTAAGCATAAACAATGCATTTATTGTAACTGCTGGAGATTTTAACCTTCCAGGATGGGATTGAAGAACAATACCTTAAAACCAAATACTCAGTATCGTACTATACACCATAAATTTACATGCAGACAGTCATACTAGATGATTACAGCTTTACTCAATTAGTCGAAGAACTCACAACAGGCAACATCTTAGATCTTATAGCTACAAACCATTCATCTGGTTTCCGTAGGACTGTGATCAATCAAAGTATATCAAATCACGACATAGTGTGTTCTGAAATAGATATTACATCAGCCACCAGCAAACCAATCGCATAATACCAATATATGGCAAAGCAAAATGTGAGAATGTACAAATAACATCAAAACGGTCCGTGTAACATTTAACAATTCAAAATTTTAAAAAGCTTTCAAATTTTATTTTTTTTAGATTTTTTATCAAAGTTTTAAATATCAACATTTCAAATTTTTATTTTTTTTTTTGAAATTTTGAAAATTTCACCAAATAATTAAAATTCTAAAATTCAAAATTCGTTTTAAAATTTAATAGTTTTTATATTTAACCAAACTTTAAAAATTCTAAACTTAACGTGCAGCTTTGATCATTTCGCTTGTTGAAAGTTTGAATTTTTTTGATTTTTGATTAAAATATCAAAAATAGAAAACGGACTTAAAGAGAACATCTGTATTATTATCGCTTTTTGGGTTCCTGTAAAGTGCGAAAGGCAACAAAAAAAAAAAAAAACGAAACGAAACGATTCAAAACAAAATATGACAAAACTAAAAGAAATGAACATCTTAAAATAAAAGTTAATGTAAAAAATAAAACAAGAGGCAGACGGGGATCAAAGCGGAGAAAAATTAAATAAAAAAGTAGACATTTCTCAAAAGCGGAGAATTAATCTAAAAAAAAAAAAAAAAAAAAAAAAACGCTTAGTGATTATGATCATTCTTATGTAGGAATTAATAAAAAAAACGAATTAAATCATTTTTCATTGCAAAAAAAAAAAAAAATATCTAAAGAAGAGGTTGTATTTTTTTAAACAAATCTGACATCATAGGAGATAATATCAGTATCCTGAAATTTTTAAGCTTCTATTAAAAAAAAAAAAAACTCACAATATCCGAACCCATTTAAAGTTGCATTTAACAGACATTAGTTTTACTTACAATCAAAAATCTCTAACAGAAGCTAAGCGTTTCAAGTAATTCATTCAGAACCATTTGGTTTTCACAATTAATCAGAAGATAACAGCGAATTTCGAATGTATTGGTCGTAATGGACAAAAAGAATTCTAGGATGGATAGCTTACTCCAATATTACAATGTGTTTGTTCTACACTTTTGCTCAAACGTCACTTGCTTGATAAAGCGCCCTATTTAAGAGAACTGTAAAACCGACCAACTCGCAGTCAGCCGAATAATGTAGTAAGATTGAGTATGTAAATATTTGCTATTGTATGTTTAGCAATACTCAATCAACCAAAATGGTTCAATACTCTTGTATTCTCTCAAATTTGAATTCAAATTTTTATTTTGCTTCTCGGCTTCTTACTATCAGCATCCATGCCGGTCGATAGAATCATTGAAATTATATTTTGAACGATCATGTTTAGTCTTTTATCGATTGCATGACGATCATATTTTGCCTTTTATTATTGATTTCAAGTCCAAGTATTGATACGGTAGGTGAAATACTTAACCAATGGTGTCGCAGTGAACGTTGTGCTCGCATCGAATGTGGGAGGTTGTGGATTGGATTTCAGTCGGATCAAATCATTTTTATATTGTATACACTGCGTATTCGTTATACACGAGTTAGACCAAATATAAGTAGCTTGGAGCCAGCGATGTAAAGTTGTAGACTCAGCGTGATAGTCTTGTAAAAGATTAAATACTAGTACATTCATATCACATAAACATGTATATCACATAAAAAAAAACAAGAATGTGTCCATAGTACACGGTCATTTTCTATGTTCAGTGGACCGTGAAATTGGGGTCAAAACTCTAATTTGGCATTAAAATTAGAAAGGTCATATCATAGGGATCATGTGTACTAAGTTTCAAGTTGACTGGACTTCAACTTCATCCAAAACTTCCTTGGCAAAAAACTTTAACCTGAAGCGGGACAGACGGACGGACGGACGAACGAACGAACGCACAGACCGAAAAACATAATGCTCCTCTACTATCGTAGGTGGGGCATAAAAATTAAGCCTAAATATCCATGTAATAGTTGCTGCTGTACGTTAAGCGCCCTTGTATACATATGTAGCTGTGTATGGCGCGGAATCAAGGCCAAACATACTTATTTTTACGTATAACCATAATTTGATTTACGTATATGCAAAAATAATTACGTATAAAAGTAAATCAAATTACTTATATACAGAAATCTAATTACTTATATACAGAAATCGAATTATGTTTATACAGAAACAGTATATACAAAATTCGATTTACGTATGTACATAAATCGAATTTCGTATATACGTAAGTCGAATTCCGTTTATATATAAATCGAATTACGTATATACGTAATTACCATGTGTTTTCAGCCGTGTATCATCTTCACTGTTGAGTCCAATGGATGGATCTGTCGTAGAGTTGTCACTTGTTTAGACGTACTTATCAAATAATTATTTCTATGACTGTGTCTTACGATTCTTTACGATAGATAATTTAGCTAATCTGCAATCAATTCCATCTTCATGCCTAATATATCATGTACTGTGTTACAACTCTAGATTCTACTGACGAGAAAAGGTGTTGACTCGAGTTAAAAGATCAGTGCTAATGTGCATGTGCGCAACCTAGGCCACCGAAAGCTGAATTTTTAGTTCAGTCTAGGTGGCCGAGTGGTCTAGAGCGCTGGACATAGTGCAGGCGGTGTTGTCGCGATATCTCAATAGCATGAGTTCGAATCCCGGCGAGGGAAGTACAGAAATTTGCTTCCGCAAATTTGCAGATTTGTTGCTTTTTCGAGAGCAATATTCAAAACGTCCTGGTTTTTAAACAAACGGGCCGATATTCTAATTAAAGAGGTGTTCCACAAAAAATATAAATTACAATAACAAAAACCTTACTCCTCAATGTACTATTTCCCATTGACAATAACATTTGATTAGAATGGAAATTACAATAAACTAGACAATCGAACCCCCCCCCCCCCCCTTCCCTTTCCCTTTCCCGAGTTTGACCTTTTGAACCTACCCGAGTTAACTCGACATCAACCCTGAGTTGGGGCAGGTTTAGTAGAGTCAAAATGGAATCAAGCAGCTCCAGAAAAGAAAAGAATTATACAAAATAACTAACATTTGACAAAATACAGCCGAAGAAAGGGGCTGACAAGGGGAATTTATTTTTGCCTGTATTTTGGCATCAACAAATATTGTTCATGTGTATATTAACTGTCGGTGATGTTTATAACTAGAACAGAAAATTAATTTCGGCATGCCCAGAGTTGCACGTTTTTTTATTACAAAAATACATCCACTTTACCATATCAATGTCACTTATGCATGTTATTTAGGTTTTCTGGGCGTACCTGTACACGGGAGTGTTTGATACATCAGCGCATCACACTGAAGGGGATATGGTAATTTTCTCCATCTGTCTGTCTGTCCGTCCGTCGCTCAGTGACTCATTAATACACGTAGACCGTTTATCAGAAAGCTTTAAGGGAACCAACCATTCATCTTTTGTTTGGGGGCATGTTTTTTTTTCTCAACGAATTTTATATCACAAATTTTTTCAGAAACAAACTATTTTTCCAATAGCATACAGGATCAGGATTTTTCTTCTTATGTTTAGTAGAAACATTTTTTTCACTTCTTCCATTTTCATTGTCAACTCGATTGAAGAGTTTTGACTTCGAATCGGAAAGGTTGCACACATGCGCATTAGCACTGATCTTTTAACTCGAGTCAACCGGAGTTGGAGGAATCGAAGTAGGCCCTGTATCTACTGTGGTTTTGAAATCATGTAAAATAAGGTTAACTTGAATCATAGATACCATAATAATGACTGAGGCCAAGTTTGGTTTAATTTGGCCCGGTAGTTAAATTAAAAACGAGAAGATTTTTTAAAAGATTTACGACAAATTACCAATAAATTGCAGAAAATAACTTTAAAGGACAACAAATCCAATAAGATGTCAATTGCCAATTGGTCATGTTAACTTATTTGTAGATACAGTATATCTCAATCTATAATATTCAAGATAATTAACAAAAAATAAAAAAATTCCTTTCCTTCACTCCAAAATTTATTTCACCCAGGGTCTGTACAATGCTGAAAATGGATTTAATTTTTTTATAGAACACTCTTCAAAAAATTTGGTAGGGGTTCCCCTGACCCTGACTAACCCGCCAGGTCTGGGGGGCATTCACCCAATATAAGTATGCTGAAAGAAAAGATATAATAATGGTTTATAGAAAAGGTAACGCTGGATAATTCTGAAAATGGAACATATTAAGGAGAAATTATTAGCACCCCCTCCCCCCGAAAAAATTGCACCACCTTGAAAAAAAAATCAAGTCATCCCATTGTAGTCTTACAATAGTTACTGAAGACCCCTTATCATTATTTAAATTAGTTTTCAAGTAGTGACCATTTGAAATTTTTTTTTAGTTCACCTGCCCAAAGGGCTAAGTGAGCTTTTCTCATCACTTGGCGTCCGTCGTCCGTTCACTTTTACAAAATCTTCTCCTCTAAATCACTGGGCCAAATTTAACCAAACTTGGCCACAATCATCATTGGGGTATCTAATTTAAAAAATGTGTCCGATTACCCCGCCAACCAATCAAGATGGCCACCAAGGCTAAAAATAGAACATAGGGGTAAAATGTAGATTTTGGCTTATATCTCTGAAACCAAAGCATTTAGAGCAAATCTGACATGGGGTAATATTGTTAATCAGGTCAAGACCTATCTGCCCTGAAATTTTCAGATGAATGGGACAACTTGTTATCAGGTTGCTGCCCCTGAATTGGTAATTTTAAGGAAATTTTGCCATTTTTGGTTATTATCTTGAATATTATTATAGATAGAGATAAACTGTAAACAGCAATAATGTTCATCAAAGTAAGATCTACAAATAAGTCATCATGACCAAAATTGTAGTCTTACAATAGTTACTGAAGACCCCTTATCATTATGTAAATTAGTTTTCAAGTAGTGACCATTTGAAATTTTTTTTTTAGTTCACCTGGCCCAAAGGGCTAAGTGAGCTTTTCTCATCACTTGGCGTCCGTCGTCCGTTCACTTTTACAAAAATCTTCTCCTCTAAACCACTGGGCCAAATTTAACCAAACTTGGCCACAATTATCATTGGGGTATCTAGTTTAAAAAATGTGTCCGATTACCCCGCCAACCAATCAAGATGGCCACCAAGGCTAAAAATAGAACATAGGGGTAAAATGTAGATTTTGGCTTATATCTCTGAAACCAAAGCATTTAGAGCAAATCTGACATGGGGTAATATTGTTAATCAGGTCAAGACCTATCTGCCCTGAAATTTTCAGATGAATGGGACAACTTGTTATCAGGTTGCTGCCCCTGAATTGGTAATTTTAAGGAAATTTTGCCATTTTTGGTTATTATCTTGAATATTATTATAGATAGAGATAAACTGTAAACAGCAATAATGTTCATCAAAGTAAGATCTACAAATAAGTCATCATGACCAAAATTGTCAGTTGACCCTTTTAGGATTTATTGCCCTTTATAGTCAATTTTTAACAATTTTTCGTAAATTTTTGTAATCTTTTACAAAAGTCTTCTTCTCTGAAACTACTGAGACAAATTTAACCATACTTGGCCATAATCATTATTAGGGTATCTAGTTTAAAAAATTTGTCCGATGACCCCGCCTTCCAACCATCATGGCCGACATGGTTAAAAATAGAACATAGGGGTAAAATGCAGTTTTTGGTTTATATCTCTGAAACTAAAGCATTAAGAGCAAATGTTTAACAGATTTAGATCTATCTGCCCTGAAATTTTCAGACGAATCCGACAACCCGTTGTTGGGTTGCTGCCCTGAGTTAGTAATTTTAAAGAAATTTTGCAGTTTTTTGTTATTATCTTAGATATCATTATAATATCTAATATCTAATACTATTAATTATGATTTTAACCTTATTTTACATGATTTCCAAAGCATCCGTAAATACAGGTGAGCGACACCGGCTCTTGAGAGCCTCTAGTTTTACATTTTTCCTATTGACTTCTATAGTATGTTATATTTTTAGCAATGGGGACTATTTGGATGTAGGGCAAGGTCATCAGATACATTTTTTCAATCAAGATACTCTAATAATAATTGTGGCCAAGTTTAATTCCATTTGGCCAAGTAGATTAAGAGAAGATTTTTGAAAAGATTAAAAAACATTTACGAAAAATAGTGAATAATTGACTTTAAAGGGCAACAACTCCTTAAGGGGTCAATTGACAATTTTGGTCATGTTGACCTGATGAACATTCTAACCCCGTTCTATTTGCTTTAAACGCTTAGTTTCAGAGATATAAGCCAAAAACTGCATTTTACTTCTTTGTTCAATTTTTAGCCATGGCGGCAATCTCAGTCATTCCCAAGGTCGCCAGACATTGGGCAAAGATCAGTAAAAATTGGTTTGGTCCAGTTAAGCAATGTGCATAACTGGACCAAATGCCTAGTAAAATTTTTAATTTTGTCCAAATCATATGTGTAAATGTCCTGTAATAAAGAGTCTGATGGATCCGAAGAATTGATTACTGGACCAAATGTCCAGTTGATTTCTCAAAGCCTTGGGAATCACTGCCATCTTGGTAGGAAGGCGTGGTCATGGGATACATTTTTTAAACTAGATACCCTAAGGATGATTTATGCCAAGTTTGGTTTAACTTGGCCCAGTAGTTTCAGAGGAGAAGATTTTTGTAAAAGATTACAAATATTTACGAAAAATTGTGAAAAATTGACTTAAAAGGGCAATAACTCCTTATGGGATCAATTGACAATTTGAGTCATGCAGATTTATTTGTAAATATTATTTTGCTGAACAATTTTGCTGTTTACAGATTATCTCTATCTATTATAATATTCAAGATAACCAAAAACTGCAAAATTTCCTTAAAATGACCAATTCAGGGGCAGCAACCCAACAACAGGTTGTCTGATTTGTCTGAAAATTTCAGGGCTGATAAAACTTGACCTCATGAACCATGGTGGCAATCTTGGTTGATGGGTGGGGTCATGGGATACATTTTTTAAACTAGATACCCTAAGGATGATTTAGGCCAAGTTTGGTTTAATTTGGCCCAGTAGTTTCAGAGGAGAAGATTTTAAAGGTTAACGACAACAAGTGACGCCAAGTGATCAGGAAAGCTCACATGGCTCTCTGGGCCAGGTGAGCTAAAAATGAAAACAAACATTAATTGCATGCGTCTGGAGAGCTTTTCTGTATTTACGTTAATTTTGAACTCTTAAAGATGAAGATGAATAATTGAAAGCCAAGGATGTATAAAATCCGAAACAGTTGAAGACCAAAAGGGACATAAAAAAAGCCAAATCCATCTATGGTCAACTTTGCCTGAGCGAGTTGAAACCTTAGTTTCTTTATATCTTTTAAATTTACAAACGGCCAATTTTAGATGATGGATTGTTGTTTGCTTAACGTCCAGTGGCAAATATTTCTTACATGTTCAAGAACAAATTAACAATAACTAAAATAAGCAGGTCCTGTAATAAAGGCTGTTCCGGATGTAGGTCAGGAAATTTAGACTGGCAATGAAAATTGAGGGTATATTGGATAGGGATAGAAATTGGATTGCAACAGGCCACCAACGAACCACTCAAAGAGTTGTTGCAAGGGCACAGCGGGTGACATTTTCTCTACAGGCCCCATTCTGACCAGACGTGGCTGCATACTTGTACTTTGCTCAAAGTTGATTGTCGTACGATAACTTTCAAAAGTGCAAATAACAAATACTGAACTATCCATACTACATAAAGTGAATACTAGTACCCCGTTTCCTTTAATTCGCCATTTAAAATGTATCATTGTTGAAGCCCTCGTGGAGGTATCTTAGTCAAATATACAGACATATTTTTTATTAACCACATTTAGAACAGTAATCACAAAGTCGACAAATAATTTCTGCATATGGTTCATTTATTTAAAGAATCAATGTGTGTCAAATTCCAGTCTTACTAATCAATTTTTCGCTTAAAAACAAATAAATTTCATTTTATCCCTGTAAATCAAACAAGTTAGTCTATTTTATATTATATTTAGTTTTTCCAAAAATATTCTTTTCTTTTTCTATCGTTTTATTAAATTTCGTTTAGTTTCGTTTTGTTACATTCCGTTTTTTTCCCTTCGTTTCGAACTTAACAGGTACAACTTTTTAGTCCTTTCTAATATTTTAATAAAATTTAAAAAATTCAAAGTTTCAAAATGCAAAATGATCAAAACTGCCCTTTATGTTTAGTATTTTTAAACTTCAATTAAATATCTAAACCGTTTAGAATTTAAAATTTTAATTATTTGGTGCAGTTTCAAAATTTCAAAAATTTAGAATGTTGATATTTTAAAACTTTGACCAAAAATCCCCACAACTAAAATTTGGAATTTTTAAGTGTTACACGGACCCAAAACAATCCATCATTTATTATTATATATGACAAAGGAAAACAAGTCAGCAGGCAATAAGTGGATCTAAGATTCCAGAAAATTTCAGAGGAGAGTATTTAAGAACATCTTACCTCACAAAAACCAAAGGGTAAAGATAGATGCCCATGGCTAAATAGGCACTTAAAAGAACTCATTAGAAAATGGGATAGGTGGTACAAACGAAAAGAGAAATCGGGTATCCATGACGATGCGGTAAAATGCAAACAACTAAAACAAGAAACACAAGACGTGCATACTGGAAATATGTAGAGTATAATCATGGCACTAGAAATTGCATGAAGCGCTTTGGGACCTGCATCAAACACTAAGATCTGATAATAACAGCATTCCTCCCCTTAAATTGGTGGAAATTCTCTATAAAGAATCCCATAATAATAAATTCCCAGTTCCAGAAAACTTTTTCATCAAAAGCAGATGCAACACAAAAGAATTCAAATTCAAATGCAAGATTGCATGAAACCATTCAACTATGTCCAACATATATTAATATCACCATATGGACGGTCATCAAACTACTAATCAAATTTAACGTTTATAAAGCAGCTGGACCAAACGATATCACCAAACAACTAATCAAATTTAACATACATAAACATCTGTCATAGACATGCAATTAATCAGAAATAAAATAAACACAATTCTTAAAGGCCTTTAGAATTCTTTTTTTTCTAAATATAAAGGTCAATTAATGTTTTATTATATCCTTATTTGTATCTGGTCTCTTGTCTTTTGAGATGGACCTTGATAGGAACAACATACCCTTCTGTTGGGTTTGTGATGTTTAATTTTTAGATTTCTGAAATTCTGTGTAGAATTAGTAGACTTCTGTCTATCTTTTTTCTTTTAGCCATGGTAATGTCTGTCTACCTTCAAGATATGGTTTTTGATTGTCCTTCCTTTTTTTCCAAAAATCTCTTTATATCTTAGTTTAATTCACAACAATTTCAGATTTGAACAGTCAAAAAATGAGTCAATTATATCTACTCTTTAGTTACAACCAACATTTTCTGCTCATTACCTAGAGGTTCTTACACCAAACTAATATTAACATTTTAATACATTCTACAATGATAACAATGAATACTTCATTCTAAAATAATCAATCTTGCACAACATGATAAATAAATAGTTAAAGTCATATCAATAATCAATCAGTCACATAATGTTTTCTTTCTGTTTAAAATAACATGGTTTGCAGGGATTTTCTAACATTTGCCATCTCTTGTTGTTGCTGAAAAAAACAACATGTAAGTAATGCAGTGCACAACATGATAAGTGATAAAAAAAAAATAACAAGAACAAATAAGTTATTCAGTGATGCATGCTAAATTCTGTTTTCCAATTTTCATATGAAACAGAAAATAATAAAAGAGCAGTGTCCAAACATCTCCAGCTGCATAGAGCAAGTAGCAGACAAATTATATGCTAAAATAAAACTTGACTAGCACAGGAAGATGTCAATCCTTCTTTCATGTTAAAGGAAAGGAAAGGGTGCAAAAAAAGTTATTTGATCTAGATTGGAACTTTTAATTTTGACTTTTTTATGAGTAATTTAAAGTTGTAAATTCTATACAACACAAAAAAACAGGTAATTTAGTCTCAATAAATACAGTTGTGATGTCAAAGAAACACCCATTCTGAATCCTTGTCTTGGTTTGACTATACTTTAAGGTTCTTTTTTTGGTTATATCAGTGTTTCAAAGTTTGTATACAGATACTCTGAAGAGGTTAAACATTGTAAAACTTGATGGCAAATGAGATTTTGCCTTTTATTAATCTCCTTATACATCTGAAATTTCAAAGCTAAATTTGCCATTAAAATTGGTATTATTATATTGTATTGTGTATGTATACTATACACATGCAATGACATTATATTGTACAAACTTTGTTTGTTTTGATTTACGTTTGTCAATTAACATGGTAATCTCTTTGCTGTTACCCTTTAAGCTTACCTTGCAGTGGCAGATCCAGAAATTTTCATAAGGGGGGGCCCACTGACTGCTTAAGAGGGGGCCTGCTCCAGTCATGCTTCAGTGATTCCCTAAATAATCAACCAAATTTTCCCAAGGAGGGGGCTGGACCCCTAGCCCGCCTCTGCCTAGCACAAGCCTTTATAAGATTACAACTATGCACAAGATAATAATATGATAATACCACTAACAATTAAGAATTGAATGCTTCTTTTTGTAAATTTATTGGAGTGTAAAAGCATTGACCTAAGTACATTTTGTTTCCATGCTTCATTCAAACAAGAGGCTCTCAAGAGCCTGAATGGCTCACCTATATTTCAGAGGAGAAGATTTTTAAATGTTAGCAAACTTGATGAACAAATTGTGTAAAATTGTCTTTAAAGGGCAATAACTCCTTAAGGGGTCAATTGACAATTATGGTCTTATTAACTTTTTTGTAGATCTTACTTTGCTGAACATTATTGCTGTTTACAGTTTATATCTATCTATAATAATATTCAAGATAATAACAAAAAACTGCAAAATTTCCTTAAAACTACCAATTTAGTGGTAGCAACCCAACAATGGGTTGTTCGATTCATCTGAAAATTTCAGGGCTGATAGATCTGGACCAATTGAACAGTTTTACCCCCATGTCAGATTTGCTCTAAAAGCTTTAGTTTTTAAGATATAAGCCAAAAACTGCATTTGACCCCTATGTTCTATTTTTAGACATGGTGGCCATGTTTGTCGATGGATCAAAACCTCGGATAAAATTTATAAACTAGATACCCTAAGGAACATTTAGTTAAAGTTTGAAGGTATTTGGCCCAGTAGTTTCAGAGGAGAAGATTTTTGAAATAGTTTACGACAGACGACGGACGCCAAGTGATTGCATAAGCTCACATGGGGCCCTGTGGGCCCCGGTGAGCTAAAAATGTACGTACGGTAAAAGCTTTTACAACCCTATAAAATTACTAAATGAAGCATTCAATACTTATAATTACATTTTTGCTAGGATCATGAAAACACGATTTCTATCAAGTTCTTCTTTTATTTACCTGTGCACTTTATTGTGGAAGCTCGTGTCATCATTACATTTCATTTTGAAATGAAGGTTAAATTTCAGAATGATGCGGGATTGTGGTTAGCCAATCAAAATAATGTATTATAATGAAACGTACATGTAATGTAATTATAACTTAATAAAGAAAGTAATAAGTAATCTATATATCTTACTGTATCCATTAGAATTCTTTTCTGTAACAAAGACATTTCCTTCTTCATTTCAGATTGTACAGTGGAATGCTGACTTTGATGACATTTGTCTAGATCTCCTATTCCCTGAAAAATTATAAAAAACCAATCATGCACCACATTTCTACTTTTTTTAAATTGACTTTAGTTTGGGAAATTAAGAATACAGAAAAACCTCCAGTCTGAATGTACAAATCACCAAATTTTTTAGGGTTCTTCACTGGAAAATAATGAGGTACCTGTACTACAACAAAACAAATTTATGAAATATGTATATTTTGTATTATTTCATTGTTTCTTTGCTGTGCACAATGTTTCATCTAAGGAAATATGGAAGTAAAACTGCATAATTCAACAGTTTTTTTTTCTTCATTTTCATGAAAAAGGTGCTAATTAGATGATGTAATTGTGACGTCATAACTTCAAAAGTATTGCACAAATCATTTTTATTTCCAAGCATTATGTGCAAATTAAACATAGTTCTGAAAAACTTGATTTCATGGATCAAAAAATCAAGACTTGTCTTGCTGATCATTTTTGCTATGAAGTTTCTCTTGAACTATCAAGACAATAGACAATATAATGGAGAAAAATAGGTAACAATCATCCTTCAAGGGCAGAAACTATTTTAAGAGTCTCCTGACAGTTTTGGTGTAGATGGGCAGTAGGGAAAACTCAACATTGTAAACATTTCTGCCTATTAGTCAGATTTTTCTCTATCTATAGTGGTTCAAGATAATTTTTTGCAAAGCTTGCATTTTAGCCCTATGTTCTGTTTTTTTTAGCAATGTTGGTCATGGCCAACCAGGATTATTGAACACATTTTTATAACAATATACCCTAATGATGATTGTGACCAACATAAAAGAAGGAAATGTGGTATGATTGCTAATGAGACAACTATCCACCAAACACCAAATTATGTAGATTTTAGCAATTATGTAGGTCACTGTATGACCTTTAACAATGAGCAAAATCCATACTGCATAGCAAGCTATAAAACACCCAAACATGACAAAATGTAAAAAAATTCCAATGAGAAAACCAACGACCGTATTAATAAATATGTACAAAACAACAAACAAAAATCAAAGTGAAATAAAATCATTATCTATCCATTTATATATAAAAATAAGGAGATGTGGAATGATTGCCAATGAAAAAACTATCCACATCCACCAGAGTTCAAAAGAAGTGGATGTGAGCAATTAGACTAGAGGCCAACTTACAGCCTTCAACAATGAGAAAAACCCAAACTTATAGTAGGCCATAAAAAGCCCTGACATGAAAAATGTGAAACAATTCAAACGAGAAAACTAACGGCCATTTTTATAACAAAACACTTTACGAAAAAAAAATATGACTGACATGAACCAACGACAACTACCAAACTACAAGCTCCTGACTTATGACAGGCACATAAAGAATGTGGCAGGGTTAAACGTGTTTGTGAGCATTCAACTCTCCCCTAACCTGGGACAGTGGTGTAACAACACATCATAAGAACAAATTGTAAAAAACAGTGGCAATTGGCTAAATTGAAAAGATACCAAGTTTTGCTCCAATAGGTCCATTAGTTTCAGAGAAGAGTTTTGTAAAAGTTAATGGACGACCGTCGGAAAGATGCAAGTAATGAGAGTAGCTTACTTGAAACTTTGAGTTAGGTGAGCTAAAAAAGACCAAATCAAAATATATCAGAGATTTTTAAATTTCTGACCAACTTAGAAAAAAAAGTTTCTTTTTCATTTGGAATGCAGGTTAATATTTGGGAAATCTTGGCTCATGACCCTACCTTGGAATATTGTTCATGCAGCTGTTGAACTGTTTTGAGTCTTTGAGATTGTACAACTCTTGCTTGCTGAAACAATTTTTGTTGCTGTTTGAAAAGTAACTGAAAATAACAAATAATTTTTAGGTACTTTCAATTGCTGTAAAAAAAAGATCAAGGAATTCAATAAAACAAAAGTACTTTAATATCAGATGTTACTTTAGATTAATGATACATTTCAATAATTGTTTAATTTTTTTTTTATGCAAATTGCTTACTACTTGCTCACCCAATTTTGTCATATAACGTAACTATAAACAACTGAGAAACTGACATGTCAGCAAGGGCCCTGCATGACATTTTTATGTGAGGCAAAGAGACTGATGCAAACAATGCAAATGTTAATAGGTTGCCAATTTTATGAATTTTGACACCAGCAATTAATTCAGGATGTGATCTCCATTAGTATATGTTTTCTGAAAATGTATTTTGATGGGCATTTTCATAAATGGTGGCCAACCGATAATTTAGTCACAGAGATTCTTTTCGTAATGATACCTTTCTCATTTAAATCCTAGCAAGAAAAATGACACAGAATTAATCATTTTTTTAAGAAACTTTTTTTAACACAATTTTAACTTGAGGAAAACAATTTGGAATGCATATTATATATCTATTATATATCATTTTTGGTTTATAAGAAGACATTTCTCAAAATTGTGATTTTTTAAGAAAAAACAGGTTTTTTCCACAATTAAGAGCGTAATTTCACCAAAATATGCACATCAACATGTTATGCACAACAACTGTGCAAAATATCATTGGCCTCATACCTAAACTTTTTAGTTTTTGCGTTTCTGAAAAGACATTTCTCAAAATTTGTGACTTTTTTTTTTAAACAAAATCTAAGTTTTTTCCCATAATAATGAGCCAAATTTCACCAAAATATGATATGCACATTAACATATTATGCACAACAATTGTGCCAGATTTCATCAGCCTCCTATTTATACTTTTTGAGTTTTTGCGTTTACAAAAGACATTTCTCAAAATTTGTGATTTTTTTTTACAAAAACAAAGTTTTTCCAAAGTTGATGAGCCAAATTTCACCAAAATAAAATATGCACATCTACATATTATGAACAATAACTGTGTCAAATTTCATTGGCCTCATACCTATACTTTTGGAGTTTTTTTGCATTTACAGACAGACAGACGGAGAAAGTGAAGACTATAGGGCCCTAACAAGTGGGAGGTTTAGCTGGCTATTTAACTCACCATGTTCTTCAGAAAAATGTCTGTACCAAGTCAGGAATATGACAGCTGTTTTCCATTTCTTCTGTTGGTTAATATATATATATGTCGAGCATTTTTTTAATCAGGTTTTATTTACTTTTCCCTTTTTGAATTCACCTTGGAGTTTTGTACTTTTGTTAATAATTTGTTTTCATCACAGAATGACAATAAATAATAGTATTTTAAGACATTTCCAAAACAGATAACTTGTACATTAACTTTCTTTGCTATAGGCCTTCCTAAGAAACTTATAACTTACTGTTAATTTTTCTTCTTGTTCTTTAGTTTTTTCTATATCTGATTCCCATTGACTCAATACATTACTTATTTGTTTGTTGTACTCATCCTGGAGTTTTACCCTAAATGAAAATTAAACACTGCCCTCTAATATCAGCTACGAATGATGATATACTCAAAGCTGTATTTTTTCTGATACATTATAATGCTCTTAAAATAGTGTTATCAACTGACAGTTTTGTGTTGATATGAATACCATACACATTGTAAATAGACTAAATTACTTCAAAGCACAAAAATTAGAGACCAAAAGGAGCCTGTATTGAAGTACAAGTCAGCATCAAGACAAAGTTTTCAACTTACTGATAACTATATTTTACATAATATTAAATCAATTATTGAAGTATAAGTGAAACAGTTGCACTTTAACCAATCAGTCAATAAAATTTGGTCAACAAAAGCTTAGTGAATTAAACTTTTTAAAACGACAGGGAATAACAAGTATCCAAACTTCCTGATGGAATTGAACTCAAACTGGAATCCATCAATTTTAGGACTAAAAGAAATTTCATAGTACCACAAAATCAATTGCATGACCATATAAGATTGTATTAAACATTAAATTTTCTGCACAAAATTCAGTTTAGCGGTCAAGTTGAATTTGTCATATTTTTCACTAACATGCATACATCAAATTTATTGTTCACTGTAAAGCCAAATGTCACTGCTCAAGTCATCACAAGATTACAGCCAACTGTAACCAATCTAAAACTGTTGAAAGTTTGTTACTTTAACCTTCAAGTTAGAGATTCCAATTTGCTTTACCTGTTGTACCTTACTTAAAATAATATATCGTTTAAACTCCATGCATACAAATAACCATCCCATTTTGACAGAATCAGTTTTGTTTTTTTTCAGATGTCAAGATTTATAAATTAATGTAATGTAACATTTATGAAAGTGATAGTTAAGATTTACAGAATCATGATTTGTAAACATAATCTTGAGAGTTTGTTACTTTAAACCTATTTTGTGATCTAGGCCTTCAAGCTTAACCTTGTTCTTGACAAGTTTCTAGAGGGTTTTTATATTGCATACAGTTTCTAGTTTACCTTTCAAAGCTTACCATACATTAATACAGGCATGGGGCAAATTACATTAATTGCTTGCAATGTAATGCATTACATTACAATTACTTGGACAAAACCAGCATTATATTAAAATTACAATAACATGTATTTTGGAAAGTAATGCATTACATTGATTACAATTACTTTACCTAAGTAATGCATTATATTACACATTACATTTTTAAAATTTTATTATCAAAAGAAACATACATACAACATTTCATACTGAAATCGTGGTAACTATTAAATGGGTATTTTAAAAATCCTTTCATCGCCCTATTAGACCAAATGTCAACAGTCAAACAAATGTGATCAGCTTCCAGAAGGTTATCATACAATTTTTGAGGTACATCCTTAGCCTTAGTATGTTTCAATTTAGAGGAGAGATGTTTATGGCTTCGCCACTTGGAATTTGAAATTTTGGGTAAAGATTTTCTATAAAGTTCTTAAAGTGTTGAAAATGGGAGTAAATCACTTCTAGCAATATACTTGAAAAGTGAATCTGTAGCTTTTTTTTACTTTGGGTCATTTAATTGATATTTCTGAATACCAGATGGTTTTACAAAATTTGCCAAGGTTGATTCTTCTGGGTCAAGCTTTTTATATTTCGAAGTATACATCTCTGTGTTTTCTCAAAAAAGAAATAACAGAAATGTTGTAAGGAATTTATTCTACCATTATGTTTTTTATTATATTGTTAACTTAATCTCAATGTTATTTAATTACTTCAAAAGAAAGGAATTGATTGCTATACAAACTAATTAGTGGTTTTTAACACGTGTCAATTAACAATCATTCAACTTATTTTTTTCATCCTTTAATATCTATGTATAGATTTTCAATGACTATAATGGTATATGAAAATGACTGCAAATAAAAAATTTATTATTTTTGTATGTTTATAAAATATATTTGTTTTGATTATTGATATTCATGTTTTAGTATTAAGGTTAGATGAAGAAATTCTTTAGTTTACAACAGTTCTCAAATTTACACTTTTGTTAATAATTTAACTACACATTCATTTGTTTTTAATTTTCCTATTTTCTTAAAGGACAGAATAAAACAGTAGGTACTTATTATCCCTGAAATTTGTAGCAATATATAGCACTATCAGACAAGAAGTAATGCTATGTAATGCCATTTAATGCATAAATTACATGCATTTTTCAGTCTTCACAATAGACTTTTGAATCTAAAGGCCAGAAGCTGAATTTAAAAAAATTTTAGTTAGATTATATTGGCCTGTGGAAATGATTTTTACAGGCCAGACAGAAGTTTTACAAACCTGGGCTTGTGGGCCTGTGGTTGAGCGCGAAGACTGATTTTTTGCCAATGTTATGCATTACATTACAATAACACATTACACATTACATGCATTACTTGGGGAAATGTAATGCATTGCAGGGCATTACAATTACAAATTATCATTACCCCATGCCTGTACAGTATAGGTTTTGCTCATTGTTGAAGGTGACCTATATTTGTTGACATCTTTGTTCTTTAATGGATAGTTGTTTCACTGACAATCATATCACATTTCCTTATTTTCTAAAGTACCATAATCTAATTCCTACCAGTATTTATGATAAAGAGCAGTCGTGATGTGTATTCGAAACAAATAGGACAGAAAGACTGATCACTATGTGGAGCTCTAATATGATTATTTTTATCTATATTTTCTGTGAATTAAGTGCTGTATTAATATTGTTTCTTAAATTTCAAAATAAATAACACTTCATGCTTTTCATTTTTGATTTGTGTTACGCATTTATTTTTCATTTTGATTACAACATAGCTATAGGTTAGTATTTTATTGAATGATCACAAAATCTTAAAATGAAAGTATGATGAAGCAAAAAAAAAAAAATCCTCACTGACAAACCTTTCATTCTTTTGTGTTGTCCAGATATCTTCTACCTTTTTGTTGGTATTTTTCAGTGAATTTTGAGTCAATTGTTCTAATCTTTTCCTCTTAGCTACCATCGTTTTTGTTATGTCAGCTAAAATAGAAAAAAACAATTATCATGAGCAAAGGGTTTTGATTTAAAGCAGACTTATACTATCTTGAACAAAATTTCCCCAAATTTTTCATTGTTATTTAACAAACTGAATTTTTAGTGCATAACCATTTGAATTTTGGTAATACAATAAAGCTATCTAAACTTTGCTAATAATTTGTGTTTGGTACATGTAGATATATGGGAAGTTTGTAGTATTGTAATTTGATCAAAGCGTAAGACATGTCTTGAAATTTTTTTAATCTGATGGTTAAAGTCCCATAACTCTGAAATCACAAATGAATCACAACAATTATAGAAATTTAGAAGTAAACTGATACAAGCACACATGAGTTAGTGTGCAACATGTAAAACTAGAGGCTCTCAAGAGCCTGTGTCGCTCACCTGTATTTACTGATGCTTTGGAAATTATGTAAAATAAGGTTAAAATCATAATTAATAGTATTAGATATTAGATATTATAATGATATCTAAGATAATAACAAAAACTATGGGGCAGCAACCCAACAACATGTTGGATTCGTCTGAAAATTTCAGGGCAGATAAATCTAAATCTGATGATCATTTTGCCACCTGTCAGATTTGCTCTAAATGCTTCAGTTTCAGAGATATAAACCAAAAACTGCATTTTACCCCCATGTTCTATTTTTAACCAAGTCGGCCATGATGGTTGGAAGGCGGGGTCATCAGACAAATTTTTTAAACTAGATACCCTTATAATGATTATGGCCAAGTATGGCTAAATTTGTCTCAGTAGTTTCAGAGAAGAAGATTTTTGTAGAAGATTACAAAAATTTACGAAAAATTGTTAAAAATTGACTATAAAGGGCAATAACTCCTAAATGGGTCAACTGACAATTTTGGTCATGACAACTTATTTGTAGATCTTACTTTGCTGAACATTATTGCTGTTTACAGTTTATCTCTATCTATAATAATATTCAAGATAATAACCAAAAACGGCAAAATTTCCTTAAAATTACCAATTCAGGGCAGCAACCAAACAACAGGTTGTCAGATTTGTCTGAAAATTTCAGGGCAGATAGATCTTATCCTGATAATCAGTTTCACCCTATGTCAGATTTACTCTAAATGCTTTGGTTTCAGAGATATAAGCCAAAATCTACATTTTACCCTATGTTCTATTTTTAGCCATGGCGGCCATCTTGGTTGGTTGGCAGGGTCATCGGACACATTTTTTAAACTAGATACCCTAATGATGATTGTGGCCAAGTTTGGTTAAGTTTGGCCCAGTGGTTTCAGAGGAGAAGATTTTTGTAAAAGCTAACGACGACGGACGATGGACGCCAAGTGATGAGAAAAGCTCATTTGACCCTTGGGCCAGGTGAGCTAAAAAGGTGAAATCTTGGATTGTTCGAGTGAGTCCCTTATGGCTTACTGACAAATCAGAAGATGATAAAAATTGAAAAATACCTTACTTTTACAGCTCCAAACAATTGTGTAAAGTCTCAAGTAAATCCATATTCAAGTTAGCGTGCCACTGCCCACATGTGAAAAATTGATTTAAATCTTATGAATTAACAACAAGCCACCAAATTTTCAAAATCATAAGACTAAAGAGAGCTTTCCTCAACAAATTAAAACCAAGGCTCATGAAATAATTTTGATCACAGCTTTCTCTCTCTTTTGTACAATGTGTGGATGGTCAGACAGACAATGGAATACCATAATGCTGTCAAGTGTATAAAGTGTCGCTCACCTTTGATACCTCGACGATGGACACTCTCCAACATTGTAGACAAGAATAAAATTCATGACAAAAATCTCTTTTTTGTTGATTATTTCACATTGCAGTTTCTCTCTTTCTTCTATAACTTTTGCCCAAAACACAAAAAAGGGTAAAAAAACAAATCCTCATTTAAGGACAATTATTACTATAAAGAGTCTACTAAAGATTTCCACAAAACTTGACTTATTTGTAGACCGTGTCTTGCTGATTGTTTTGTTATTTTAAGTGTCTATCTCTCTTTATAATTAATAGACAAAAACAAACAAAAAATTGGTAAAATTTGTCATTAAAGAGCAAGAACTAAAATAAGTAGTTGACTGACGATTTCAGACATGATCACTTATCTGTAGATCTTGTCTTGCTGATTTTTTTGCTACTTAAGTATCAATTGATCTATTATAGTTTTATAGTTTAAGTTAAAAACTGGTAAAATTTGTCATTCAAGGGCAATAACTCCTGTCCTCTGACAGTTTTGATGTAAATGGACAGTAGGTACATCTCAACATTCTGAACATTTCTGCCCCTACCAGATTTTATAGCGATTTTCAAGATGAACTTGTAATTTACCCCATTGTACTTTTTTTAGTCATGTTGGTTGGCACTGGACAATGCCAAGTGATGAGAAAAAGCTAAAAATTGTTTAGTCATTTAAGGTCAATTTAGGACTTCCATCACTTGATTTTCTGGTAGATCTTGACTCTTGTCTTGTCAATCATTTTTACTGTTTACAGTTTCTCTGTATCTATTATATTTTTCACAAGATTATTGCCAAAAAGATGTCAAACTTGAGTATCATAAAAAAATGTCATCAAAAACAATCAGCAAGACACAGTCTACAAATCAATGTTTGTATTTGTGTGTTATGGTAAAGATAATTAATCACCCAGTTCATTTATTAGATTTTAGTTTGGGTCAACTAAATTTATACGATATATTTGGTTTACAGTTTGATTTAGAAGAAACACCAACATAGCTAGATAATACAATTAATTATCTAATTACTACCACAATTTTATATTAATTAGTATTGTAATTTTCATTGTTATTAATAAATGTTATATGAGTATTACAAACCTAATCTTGAATTCTATCCTATTTTGGGGAAATTTTTAGAAATTCAAATGTGACGTCACTTTGTGCATTGATCTGTTTGGCTAACTCGGCTGTGAATTTTATGTGCTGGTTTATGCTGTTTTATGTATCCGTTTTATTCTGTAGTTAGTCACCACTTGGTGTTATTATGTATATCTATTATATAGTCATTTTATAAATTTACTGTTTGCAAAAGTATGAATTATTCTAAATAATAAGGATGTTCTTATCCCAGACAGAAAACCTTAGTCGTATTAGGCACAACTTTTGGAATGCTCTTCAACTTTGTACTTGTTTTGGCTTTCGAACTTTTTGATCTGAGCGTCACTGGTTAGTCTTAAGTGGACGAAACGCGTCTTGCGTATTAAATTTTAAACCTGGTATCTTTTGTTAGCTATTATTCGTATGTTTCTCTGTCCTATATGTTCTCCCTTTTATTTGTATTGTTGTCCTGTCATGTAATGTTGTCATTTCAATGTTATATTTAACATTGCCATAACAGCGGGAGGTTTGGCTAGCCACAAAACCAGGTAACGGCAGGTTCAACCCACCATTTTTTTCTTAAAATGTCCTGTACCAAGTCAGGAAAATGGCCATTGTTATATTATAGTTCGTTTCTGTGTGTGTTACATTTTAATGTTGTGTTTCTGTTGTGTAGTAGTTCTCTTATATTTGATGTGTTTCCCTCAGTTTTAGTTTGTAACTCGGTTTGTTTTATTTAAGGGTAATTTTCTCCTATAAGGAGTTGATCGCCAATTTAAGTTATTTGATTTACTTAATTTTAACAGAGATAACTTAGTTTTTCTAAAAGGATATACATGACTGAATGTGATTTTTAAATGTTGAGCATAAATAGTTTTTTAGCACAATTAAAGAAAACTGAAAAGCTACACCAACCCCACTAACACAACTATCACATTTCCATGTTCAGTGAACTAAGAAAACTTGTTAAAACAACTACAAATAACATTCCAAACTAGACATTTAAATAAAATCAAGTTTAATTTCAAAGTTAAAGCAAAATTGTGCTCTCAGTGAGTTGTTAACAAACTATACATAAGATGCATACCTCCAAAGCACTCCAGCATCTTTTGCATTTCTTGTCTGCAAAATAAAACAACTCATTAATATGCTTTGCATCATTTTTCTGTGCCTTTTGTCATTTTGTTAGTTGTTTGTGCTCAGTAGCTTTCATATGAGTGTAGCCCCTTTCTAACTGATTTCAAAATGTGTTCTACTGTTGCACTGTTGACTATTTTCCCTGGTTAGGGGGAGGGTAATGTTTAACCTGACACAAATCTTAAATCTTGATATGCCTGTCCTGAACCAGGAGCCTGTAATCCAGTGTTTGTTGTTGGTTGATGTCTGCAATAATAATCAGCTGCCCAATGATTTTCTCTTTTTAAGTGTTACACTTTTTCATACCAGGCGTTTTATAGCAAACTGTTGAAGGCCGTATTGTGACCTGCAGTTGTTCATCTCCTTCACCTTTGTTGGATAGTTGTCTCCTTGGTTATTATACTGCATCTTCTTATTTCTACTTTGTTTAATGGAAATTTTAAAAAAATTGCTGTCTTCAGATATTTTAGTTTTATTTTCATTGTATACCATTAATAAGATTTCAATAATAAGCAATTGTGCTTATGAAGCATAAAATGGAGGACAGGGTGGAGAGTAGCCATTCATTCAAAAATAGTTACCATGTTGACTACAAAACTATTTGCCTTGGTAAATGGTGGTGGGGGCCACTCAAACACTTCAGGCTTGGCTACATGTACTTTCAGCTCAAATTGCAAAAGTTATTGAAAACCCTTGAAACTTCAATAGAACCACAATGAATTGTATCCCCTTATCCATATTCTACATTTGTACATCCAATATGTTTTCAAGCAACTTTTTGTAATAACCTTTCATGAACAAAGACAAAAGACTCAGTGAGACAATTAAAAATAAGGGTAAAAATTTTGTAGGCGAAAGAGTCGGAACCTGTTTAAGTTCTGACCAGACCTGTAAAGGGTTTTCATTTAAATTTCAATAGACCTTTAACATGTGCATTTATTAAGCATGAATAATGATAAATACAATAATAAATTTTATTATCAAATGTAAAAGAGAGTAAAAGATACCAAAGGGACATTCAAACTTATAAGTCAAAAATAAACTGACAACGTCATGGCAAAAAAAGACTAGATCTACAAAGTGATGCCCCGCACTCCACTCTGAAGTAACTGTATTATAACAAAGTCAATGTAGGACTTTCTTTGAGATATTATTGTGTCTGGGAGACACAAATGATGCCCCCGCAGATGCAAAGTGTTATTTTAAAATACACAAAGTTGAGCATGGCAGCACATAGGTCTATGGTTCACTGTAGGAGGAGTTACCCGGAAACCCTATGCACCTCTTATGCAAGTATATACTTCAAAATGACAAAGTTCAACTATCTCCCAAAAGAGCAAATATTAATAAAAATCAAAACCCTGACCACATGCACACCTTCAATATATGTACAAACAGCCAGCAAAGTGAAAACTTCCTAGCATTCAAACTGTTAAGGAGGAGTTATCTGGAATAGCTATATACTCATAATGGGACGGACGGAAGGAAGGACAGACAAACGGACGGACGGAAGACAGACAGAAGGACGGATGGACAGAAGAACAGGGGTAAAATTCAGTTGTGGGGCATAAAAAGACCAAAGACACAAAACACAGAAAACTAAAAACTGAGCAACACAAACTCTTGAAGACTAATGCCTTTTTCATTTAATTGGATGAAATGTTAAAATCATGGTATAAAAGGTTGAGGACCTTAAAAAGTTCTCTTATTAATGCAGTGAAATCATGTATTTTTCAGCTATTCTTCCTTTTGGGGATTGAATATCAGTTTCATTCCCAATGGAAGTCTCTGGTTTCTTTTTTTCCAAAATGAAATAAACATGATAAATAGTACCAATCAAATTTTTCACTTGATTTTTTTTTTCAGCCTAAAAGTAATTAAGGAAGTTTGCTGCTCAGTTTCAAAATAAATAACTTTCCATAAAACTAGTGTATATTAATAGGGATTAATTGAGGAACAAAAAAGCAAAAAAAATTGGGTCAATATGCTTGATTTGAGATATTAGCCATTGGAATTTTAGGAAAATGTTACTCTTGATTTTTCAAGCTTTATCATTGACCAGTTAAAGTTCTCAAAAACTATTAGAAAATAAATAAGATTTTATAAGACTTTTACAACTTATAATAATTTAAAAGATTTATAAAAAGAAAATGGGGTCCATGGGCAAATTTTTTAAGGCATTCAAATTGATAAAACCAGAGGATTTCTCTAAAAATTCCAAAACTTGACAAGCAAACATCCTTAAAATGTGTAGTAGAAACTTGACTTTTAACTCTGTGTCAGATGGTACAAAATCATTGAATCATATACTGATTCATTTCAACATTAATTTGTAACATAAATTAGTTCTTTGCTTCAATATGTTGAAGATTGTAAGAGGGCAATACCAGAGAGCTTGCTTAACTGTTGAAAAAATAAATTTTGTAAATAAATGAGAGTTACCGGTGGTTTATTCAGTTTTAACAGGTTTTAATAAAAGTTGAAATTTGAAACTTACAAAACCCTTGTCTGCATTTATAATCTTGCCCCTTTTTTATCACAGTTATCTTTCTTTGGGTAATTTTCCAGCTGATTTCCAATACTAAATCTAAAGGATGATTGGCACAATAACAATGGCCTTGGGCATTGGTCAAGAAAAAAAGGAAAATTCAATTGTGAATTGACAAAAATAGTTAATAAGGGATTTTTTCAGTCAGAAATCTTGTTAGTGGTTGTCTTTTGTTTATATCTATCAAATGTGTTAGGTTTGTCCTTCAAAGAATTTGGTTTTGATGACAGATCTTTGGAAGCCCGGAGTCTCTGTCAAATTTATTCACAACTTACCCGTATGAAAATATTAGGTGGATTCCGCTTTAATTTAGCAGGATTCCAGGCGGAATCCGCTTAAAAATTGAATTATTTAGGCAGATTTAAGGCGGACATGGAATAAAGAAAAAAATCCGTCTGAATCATTATAAACCTTAGACGAAAAGTTTACATTTTTCCTGTTAAGTTAACAGGAATTCTGTAGCAACAGAAATATAAAAGGCGGAATGCTGGACTTAATGGATTTTGTTCAATTTTGTTAGGTGGAAATTGGACTTAGAATATTTCTTCAAATTTATGGCCAGAAATTGTACTTGGAAAATTTTTGTTCAAATTTGTTAGGCAGAAAAAGAGCATAATATACTTAGAAAAATATATAATTTATTTAAATCTATCATTATTGAATTCAAAGTATTCACTAATTTATCTTCTAGAGGATATATTATTTCCTTAGATCAAAGATCTTTCAAAAGAATGACTATTCCTTTATCTTGTCTCCTTGAAGCCCCAATATATTACAACTTAGCAAGGCCATTTTTGATGGACTGATATTTTTTATCTGTACCCAATTTTAATCTTTTGACACCAAAATATTGATATTATATAAATTTCTTTAAAAACTTTAAAGAATTAACCAAATTATATATATATATTAAAAAGTGTGTCATTATAATTATATTTTTTTAAAATTATAATCTCTAGAATCTCTAAAAGGGATTATGATTGCCCTGGACCTCATCCCTTTAAAATACAAATTATTTAACAATTAATTACTTTACACATAGTCCTTCCATAACATTTTATCTGTTCTGGTTGTGTTTTATGCCACCTGCTGAAATAACATCTGGGATTAACTTCAGTCTCAGAATGGGGCCACATATAGGAACATCTGTGTACACTTTTTCAATGTGAAATGATTCTTATGATATACTTTTATCTTTGAATCATATATAAGCCTTGAATCTGCATGAATGTTTCATAATTCATAAACAAAATATGTTTATGACCTGTCTAGTTATGAATATTACGTATGAATTTAGAATTTTATACTAAGTTACTGTACTAAGTAAATCCTTATGGTGCCCCAACTGACCATGCAAATGTAGCAGTGCCAAGGAAAATACACACAGGTCACATGACAGCTACACAGATTCAAATTTTTGGTGCTGTTGTGCAAACATTGAGAAAAAGTTTGTTTCATTATGTTATTGTCAAAGGCAGAGGATATAAAAAAGCAAGTGGAAGACCTAGAAAAGTTACCAGATTAAGGAGATGACTCTAACATTATTGTTTTCTGGCATATTGATCAAGATGTGGTGTTATACTAAAAACATTACTGTTGTTTTAAATGAACTGGATGGAGATTCTACAAAACTTATGTGTGTTGTTACAGTTTAAATGGAAAGTCATCATAATTGGTAAGTTTTTTTATCATTTAAATTAATGTTTTGAAATATAAATATATCATATATTTTTAACCTTCATTTGGGAATTAATTAAATGTCTACATACTTATACAAAGGTGTAAATAAGATACAATTTAGATATAAGGCGATCCTTTTTTTCATATCAATCCAAATGTAAATATATTTGTAAAGCTAAATTACCACCTTCTGCCTTATGTTGCTTGCTGATTCACATTGTTTCTTATATAAAGACTGATGGCGGAAATTTGGTTGCTACAACTCCTTGAAATGGAGTTTATAAATCTACCAAAAAATGTCCTTATTTACAACTAAAAAAATGATTGCCTTACAAATTATGTAACTAAGAATTTCAACACACTTTATAATAAATACATATCAAAGGTACCAGGCTTATAATTTATATTAGGCCAGACGTGCATTTCGTCTATAAAAGACTCATCAGTGACGCTCAAATCAAAATAATTGAAAGGCCAAATAAATAACAAAGTTGAAGAGCATTGAGGACCAAAAGTTCCAAAAGTTGTGCCAAAATTACGCGTGTGAAAATAGATTTTTTTAATATAAATTTTGAACTGCATTTTTTTATGAATAATACTTTATAGTTCATGTATTTGATTTTTTACAGATGGTTAAGTTGTTGCACTGACATCAGACATCCAAGGTGACAGGCGAGTTCAAGAAAAGCCATGACAAATGCAAAAAGAGTGCACCTTAAAAAAACATCAGCTAGCCAAAGCTATTGGTATGTACATGTATTTGGTCTCTTGGTACAGCTACATGTTTTACTATATATTGATTTTGCCCATTTTTTATTCCAAAAAACACATTCGTTGTATAGTTTAAACATGATATATTGCATTTAAAATCATTTTTTAACATGGTTCAAAATTCTGCTTTCAGCATGCAATTTTTGTTTAGCTATAGTAAGGGATATTTTTTTTATCAGCTTGCAGATTATCTGTTTAACAAAGACAATTGAATTTGCACCATGAAAATTTGGTAAATTTATTCAATTGACCTGACAATTGCATTTGGTTTTCTAATGTATGCCTTAATTTATATTTTTTCAGATTATGTCAATGCTTGATGTAAAAAAACAACAGTTGTATGCAGGAGTGTCATTATAGTAATTGATGCTGTATAACAGAGCAAGTTAGCTATGCAAGAAAGAATTTGGACAGAAAAACTTTAAAAAGACATTGAAACATTAATTGTGACTCTTATAATGTTAATTGATGCAGAAATTGTAAAGAAATGAAAATTTTATCAAATTTAAGAAGTAGTTTTTTTTAATTGTAAAAATGGAAAAAGCCTTTGACTGTCAAAAACCTTAACCTTCATAGGCAGAAATTATTTCCGTCTTTATAGGCGGAAATATTTTCCGCCTTTTAGGTGGAAATATTTTCCGCCTTTTAGGTGGAATATTTTCAAGTGCTTTATTTCCCTTTTATAAGACGGATTTTTTCCTCCTAAGATAGGCGGATAAATTTGCATATTTCGCTCTATTCCGCCTGGAATCCGCCTGGAACCCATGTAAGAAAGATTCTTGGCGTAAGGGGACCTTAAATGGATTCCTCTAAAAATCCGCCTGGAATCCATATAAAATTCACCTGGATTTTTCGTACAGGTACTTAATCTAGAAGAGTGGTAATTTAGGACTTGACATATGGTTTGTTAATTAAAAGTTTATTAGTGAAGACTGTATGATACCCTGCATTATATCTGACATTGGAAGATGGTAATAAATTGAAATGGCAACACAGAAAATTTTGATTAGGCCAAAAAAAATTATATGTTTGTTTACGGTTACCTGACCGACCCTACTTTTATGCGCAGACCCTAAGTCATTTCATTCCCATCATAAAGTGAAAAATTAACTGAACTTGTGTCAAAAGCAAAGTTGTCAATAAAATAAATCAATGGCCTGATACATCTAAATGTTCACAATCTTGAATATGACAACTGTTTTAAGAAACTTGCGACTCGTGTGGTGAAATAAACACTTTGCCAACATTTTTTTCAATAAGCAATCATTAAACATACGGGTAAACTTGGCCCATTGACAACTCAGACCACGGCAAGATGCAACGCACAACTCTTAATCATGATTCAAAAAATAAAACGGAAAAATAAAATAAAATGGAAATTCCGACCTATTTTTTTTAATGATGTAACCTTAAACAGACATATAATTTGTTTTTGGCCTGCCTGTTCTAAAAAGCATTATCAACTTCAATGTGTGAATGTGTGGTTTAATTTAACATTATTTTAATCAAGATCATCAAAATTTAAAAAAGACCAAAATTTTTGCCAATTAAAATTTCCAATCAGAGCAAAAATGTCATTACAAAAAAAGTCCTTGGATCTATCATATTCCATGTGATAACATAAATAAAACATTTACCCAACATCTTCATCTGGTCCACCTTCATTCTTCTTTTTTCTTGGTATCATGGGAGTTTCATCTGAAAACATGACATATAATATATATTTGATAGAGTCATGTTTAAAATATAAGGCTACATAAGAAACATAAAAATACTAAAAAATATTAGGGTTTTTCATGCAACTTTGTTTTAAAGGTCGCAAACATATTTGTTTTTTTTTGTTGTTTTATACATAAATAAGTCGTTGGTTTTCACATTTGAGTTTTTTACATTTGTCACGTCTGGACCTTTTATAACTTGCTATGCCATAATGCAGTATGTATTTAAATCATTGTTGAAGGCTGTACAGTGACCTAACATCTTTTGTCATATTTTGGTCTCTGGTTAATAGTTTCTCATTGGCAATCATACAACATCTCCTTATTTTATATTATATGAAATCAAAAGGTTTTAGCATAAAAACATGTAAATGTATGGAGATAAACAATTCTGAAAATTTTTGTATAGCTTGTATGCTTTTATTTTCATGCATCAGGGTATATTTCATGCAAATACTACAGATTTGTCCATGTGTAACCAGATTAAGCACAAGAGTGCACATGCTGAAATGTCTCGCCTGCTTTTCTTACTTTGATTGATTTAATGTTGAAAATCTTAAAAATAAAGGTGTACTTTAAGCATCACATAAACTAAACATTATCAATAATTGATGATAATAAGGTCAAGGACAGGTAAACCCTAGCAGACAGACATGTACACCTTACAATCATTCCAAATTTGATCCCAAGTGCTTATAGTATCTGAGAAATGTACCTTATCATGTAACTTTAACCTCAATTACTGATCCATAAATTGAGGTCAAGGTCAGATGAACTGTGTCTGTCAGACATTGCAAGGAACATGTATACCAAATTATACAGTTATCCTATTACTCATAATAAGGCCATGGAAAAATGAAAGTTGGTTTCCAATAATATGTGAAAATTATTAAGGACCGGCAGGCAGGATTCAATTTTATTTTTTTGTGGAAAATCAGTTTTGCTTTACAGAGAATATTGTTGTTAACCACTTAACCTGACAGTAAATTCTTGTTTTATATTCTATATTAAGGTATAGGCTAGGTGAAACTGAAGGAATGATAATTGAGCAATGTTGACACTTTTAAGAGATTCAGACAGTTTTGAAAAGCATCACTGAAAATTGTCCAAAGAAACCAGAGCATCAATTTTTTTTTTCATCTGCAAAAAAAAAAAAGAGGAAAAAGAAAGAATTGACACAGAGGGTAAAAACAGACCCAGCAGGGTTGGGGGAAACCAACAATCATTTTTGCATGGCCTGAGTGAAAAATTCACATGACAAAAAAAATTATTATTTTTTTTCAAACAGTCACGGAACCACGAAAATGAGGTCAAGGACAATTGACATATATGTCAGACAGAAGAAGCTCGTAACACAAGGTATCTGCAAACAACTTTAACAACGTATGAAGCATGCAGGTCTTCCACCTTCTGAAATATAAAGCTAGTTATACAAATAGTTTAAACTGCTGCAGCCGGATAGTAATCCCTATGTCTCACATTCTGTGACTTTTGTCGCAGAAGAGACAAAAACCAGACATGGTCCAAATTTCCATTTTATTTGATCTTTTTGTGATGTGATATTTATATTCATTCTTTCAGGCTGTTATTTATCTTGAACCAAAAGTTGCTACAAGTAACATTTCTAAACAAGAGGCTCCTAAGAACCTGAATGCCTCACCTGGAATTTTTGTGTAGATCTTGCATAAATGACTATTTTGCTGTTTAATATATATTAATGTGTGTTTAAACATCCCTTTTAAAGATTCTCTCTATCTATCATAGTTTTTGAGGAAATCAAAAAAAATTGGTAAAAATCATCTCAACTTCCATAAGGGATCAATACTTCTTAAAATACTCTTTCCTATAGATCTTACCCTTCTGATCATTTTAACCCTGTCAGTTTTGCTTTAAATGCTTTATATTTTTGAGATATAAGCCTAAAACTGCATTTTACCCCTGTGTTCTAATTTGAAAATAAAAAACGCAAACTTTATACTAAATACCATAAGGATCATTCACCCAAAGTTTTGTTTTGTGAAATTGGTTTAGCAGTAATACAAAGGAGATCTTTGAAAAAGTTTACTACAATGGACAGCAAGTGATGGCAATAGCTCGCATGGACATTTGAGCCAATGACTTCAGACAGGTGAGCTAAAAATAAAACTTAAATAAACAGCTGCGCCACGAGCGCATGATACGCCCGTCATCTTGTGTATGAAGTTTTATGCAATAATCATAAATAGTTTCTGAGATACAGCGTGACATGTGAAAAACCCCTCTTTTTTTACAAAAACTCAATAACTCTAAAATAAAATTTTGAATCATCACCAAAAGTATACAGATCTTTAGATTAATATAACTAAGGCCTAAAAAAAAAATCTGTGTTTCCGGTAACATCATTTTGAAAAATAGGGTCGGTAGGTCGGATTTTTTTTTTTTTTTTTTGTAAACGAAATCCGGAAAATTATCATGGTTTTTCCTAGTCCGGGTCCGTAATTAGTTTCAAATACCGGAAGTGCGGCCATTTGTAATGTTTTTGAAGCACCTGCTGTGCAAATTTCTTTGATTTTAACCTATTTGGAATACCTTTTGACATAAATAAAACGTTTTACTGGCTTTCTGTGCCAGAAGAAGCAAGTTAGATAAATAAATATGTCGATTAACAGATGACTGTGTCAAAATCAGGGTCGGTTGATACCAATTTTTTTTTTTTTTGAAGATCCAATAAAAAATTAGGGTCGGGGCTAAAAACAGGGTCGGTCGGGTTACCGGAAACACAGACTTTTTTTGGGCCTAAGAGTGTGTAAAGTTTTAAGCAATCATCGTAAATTGTTTTTGAGATAAGGCCGACATGTGAAAAAACACACCCTGTTTTAGTTACAAAGTTCTGTAACTCAAAAGTTTTAATCTTAATTTTACCAAAAGTATACAGATCGTTTCACTGTTTGACCATCATAAGAAACAACTATGTTAAGTTTCATGAAATTTTAATAAATTGTTCTCAAGGTACGGTGCGACATGTTTACGACGGACAGACGGATGCCGGACATTTGTATACCATAATACGTCCTGTCAAATTTTGACAGGCATATAAAAATGTAGAGCATAGCCACTTTAGTCCCAACCTTTTTCATGCATGTATAATACTAGGTATAATAATGTTTGAAGTAACTTTTTTATGCTTATTTTATAGTTTCAAACTGTTTATTCAAAGAAACCACATTTTATCATTTTTCCTTTAAAATTGAATAGTTACCAAGAAATTTGTTGGAATTTGCAATTTAAGACATTAAAGGGCACTAGCTGTCAAATTCATGTTCACCGATTTGACTCAAATTCTCATTTGATTTATAACCATGTAAAACATTTATCCAAATTATAAAAAGTCTAAAATAAACAACTTACAGGGCATGGGCTCGATAATATGTAGCTTCGTTTCGTGTGTATTGTAGTCTTGACGCCATATCTAATTAACTATCTAGTTGACCTCCGAATACCTCTGATGGTGATATAAGCGATATAAACATAAATATAGATAGAAATAGAAAGTGAACTCGTGTAATTGGATTTTTTTTTAGGTCTGTTTAATTTCATATTATAGATTAAAAATATATATTTATCAACGTTTTTACCTGTATAAGAATGATTTTTTGTGGATCAAATCAGTAAATCAAATGATTTACCTTTGTTTCACTTTCAATGCTGACATTCTTTTCCTTTAAATAACTTAACACGCACAATGCATGCATTATTCATCTCTAGCTAAGGGGTTAAATTGAAGTTCACATGAATACGGATTCAATGAGGTCGAATTATTCACTTGCAAGTGAATAATTCATCATCATCGTTTCTTAGCTTATTTTGACAAAATTGAACCATACTGGCTGCTAAAAGCGAATTATTATTTCACTATTTCACTTTCATTAATGATTGAACAAAAAAAAAATCATACTTTAGATTTTTTAAATATCTCGTAGCTAGTGCCCCTTTAATTAATTAATGCTACTATCCAATATACCAATACTATGCAATAATTAAAAAAAGAGCTACCAGCATATTTTTTTTAATCAAATACTTAAGGATGTTCTCTCCTCTGTATCATAAAACAAACTTTTCAAAAGACTATTAAAATTTGATAGTATATAAAGAACAGAAATTAAAGGGGCATTAGCTACGAGAAATAAAAAAAAATAACATTTGATTTTTTTTGGTTCAATCATTAATGAAAATCAAATAGTGAAATGATAATTCGCTTTTAGCAGGCAGTTTGGTTCAATTTTGTCAAAATAAGCTATTCTAATATGACAATTCTTCTTTCGCTTTGGAAACAAACCCATGCTCAAATTCGAATAAAAAATGGGCTGCAAGTGATTGACGTCACAATTGAAATTGCAACGTCAGTTGTTTTTAAACAACGCCGGAGATCAAAATGGACACTTGTTGGTGTTGCTCGCTAGGAAATTAAATAAAATCATTCTAAGAGTAAGTCTACATGTATCTGTTCAATTTTTATTGTGAAACGGTTGATTTTCTATATTGTTTTGGCTTCAGCAAATCAAAATGGCTGCCTTTAGAAGTGTATTACAGGTCTGCTCAAGAGGATAAAAGTTTTAAATTTTCCTATTAGAATCGAAAAATTCTATCATGCCATGCTCTATGCTCATTTTAACATGGGTAGCCGTAGGCATTATATTTGTCAACATTTTACACCTCGCCAACGCTCTGTATAAAGATATTGACATATATAATGCCTACCCATGTTAAAATGAGCATAGAGCATGGCATGATAAAATTATTTCTTGAACAAACATCGCTGATGAATTATTCACTTGCAAGTGAATAATTGGACCTAATTCAATCTGTATTCATGTGACCTTTAATTTAACCCCTCGACTAGAGATGGGTTATGCATGAACTAGGGGTGTTCAGCTATTAAATAGGAAAAGAATGTCAACAATTGAAAGTGAAACCATTTGGTTGACTAATTCACAAAAGTGCATTCTAATTCAGGTAAAAACGATGATGAACATGTTTTTTTAACCTATATGAAATCAAACAGACCTAGAAGAATCCAATTGCACGTGTTCATTATCCATTTATAAGTTTATATCGGGATATATGACCGTCAGCAGTCTTCGGAGGTCACCTAGATGGTTGATTAGATGGCGTCTCTATAGACTAAAATACACACAAAATGCTGATACATATTACCGAGTACATGTATCGTAAATTGTTTATTTTATACTTTTTATACTTTGGATGTATGTTTAAGTATGTTATAATGAGAATTTGAGTCAAATCGGTGAACATGAATTTGACAGCTAATGCCCCTTTAAGAAGCAGATAAAATTTGAAAGCTACGTGTCCTTATTTTTGAGATATGCAATCAAAAATTTGGTGGAAATGATTCTCTCTAGTTTTTTTCATACATTTAACATTGGCACTTTTTTTCTTCAAAAACTATGAAAAAAAGAGGATTTAATTAGATTTTCAGTTTGTGATATTTGTTTATGTGTATAATGTTTCTTCACTGAGAGCCAGGGGAAATCTATAAGCTACACCGTCTAGAATTCTCGATTCAGTTTTTTTTTCATATTTCCCCCATCTTTCTCCACGACTAATCATTATTATTTTCGTTCCTTTTGTCTTGATAACCCAGTCTATATGTTTTTATTAGGTATCTCGAAAGAACTCAGTCGAGAAATATTAAAATGACACCTCTGTTAGATGGTCCGAAAGACAGTTATAAAATGTACTTTGATTTTCGTTGTCTACAAATATAGTCCCTAGTGTGGACAGTGAATAACTTGCAAATTTATTTATTTATATTTTATGCATGAAACATTAAGGAAGGGGATGAAATTACATATTAAAAAAATTTTACGTGATGAATTTTTAGGTAAAGTAGTGATTTGGTTCAGTTTAAAAAGGTCAAATATTAGTATGTCTGAAGCTGTCAAACTGAATTATAGACCCCCTTAAGATAGAATTGTCTATATTTTGAGTTAGAGCTGGTAGACTTTCCTATAATTTGTCTCAAACATAGTTTAATACACTGTAAAAATCTTTTTGATATAGAGCAAGTGCAATTTTTTTAATTTGAATTTATTGTCTAAAAGAAATGCACTACAATTCAAATAACTGTGTTCTCAGGCCATATAAGGCATAAAACAGAATCAACAATACTGGGTCAATGGACAAAGATAGCGTAATGTTAACGAGACCAGGGATGCACATACTTATTTTTTTAAAATTTGGGTATCAATCTATTTCCCTTTTTATCTAATTCATGAACATTGATGTTTTGACTTGAGTATGTTTTTCACATGTTGATCATTGGTTTTGTTTACGGTACCTATAATAATACATCTTAATAAGTTGTGAATATAATTCTATATTTTGGAATAAATTGAATTTTGTCCAGTGTAATTTTTTTAATTGTCCACGGGTAACCCAGACAAAAATAAATGGGGAATGTGTCCATGGGACACAGATGATGCCCCCGCTTGCATAAAACATTATAAAGGAACATAAATCAAGAACAGTAAGAGTGACGCTTCCAAAATTTGTTCCTGATTTGAGTTTTGTGGTAATATGCATTTTGTATAAGTTTCATAACATTTGGTTGAGGCAAACTTAAGTTAGATAACGGAAACGAAAAATTCAGCAATTTTTCAATTTGTAAAGGGGCATAACTCTAGAACGATAAAAGTGATGCCCCCAAAATTCAAACTTGATCTGTGTTATGTGGTAATAAGCATTTTGTATAAGTTTCATAACATTTGGTTAAGGCAAACTATAGTTAGAGAACGGAAACGAAAAATTCAGCAATTTTTCCATTTGTAAAGGGGCATAACTCTAGAACGGTTACAGTGATGCCACCAAAATTAAAACTTGATCTGTGTTATATGGTAATAAGCATTGTGTATAAGTTTCATAACATTTGGTTAAGGCAAACTAAAGTAAGAGAACGGAAACAAAAAATTCAGCAATTTTTCCATTTGTAAAAGGGCATAACTCTAGAACAGTGAAAGTGACGCCACCAAAATTCAAACTTGATCTGTGTTTCGTGGCAATAAGCATTGTGTATAAGTTTCATAACATTTATTTGAAGCAAACTAAAGTTAGAGAACGGAAACCAATTTTGGGACATAAGGATGGACAAGGGTAAAACTTAATACCACTTCCACTACGGCTAGGGCATAAAAATTACTAGTCTGGGTGTTCAAATGTACAAGTCAGGCATAGTATTTCCACACCCCTGTATTAGTATATATATTGCATACACTGATCACTTTAGTGGTGCATCAAGTTTCATATGAAACACTAAGGGTTTTCCCCAGTATATTCACATAATAATTGATGAAAGAGTACTTTCAATTAAAACATGTTGAATGATCAAAACGATTTTAAAAATTAGAATAGATTTTTTAGTGTATTTTACTGTCCATGTACTGATTTTGTATCATGAATGGATACCCCATATCCTTTGTTTTCTATTATACTTGGTTTTTAACCAACTCTGTGGTCTCAGCCAAGTCGAACCAAATTAAGATTGGTATTTGCCTCTTCTCCTCTAGGCACACAGGTGTATTAGAGCAAAGACTGATTGGGTTGGTGTCAGAATGATGTGTTGGGGTAGGGTGATATTAATCCAAATAATTATGATGTCTTGAAAGGCTATTTCAATGTTTTGCTGTGACGTATCCTATGACATCACAGCAATAAAATATAAATAGCCTTTCACAGCATCATAATTATTTGGACAGTACTAGGGCTATATGTCTTCCTGCTGACTCAGCAGTCCTCAAAATTAGCACAGGACCAACGGACATGTGCTGTAAAAATGCATTCGGTCCTGTCTATTTTGGTTAATTTTGTGATACATTCCTCAGAATTATTTGAAGAATCATTAATTCAGTCCTGTAAATGCCAAACCCCAATTTCTGACTGTGACTGATACCTTGAGAACTAAGATGTTAAAAATCTGGCTCAGTGTGTTGATCTTATTTTTAAAAGCACACAGCAGAATTAAGGTAGCTGGTGTGTCTACATGTTCGACAATTGATTTTTCTTAAACTTCTCAGTTCTGTAAAAGACTTCTTGGTCAATGTACTTTCAAATTTCAAAATAAAAACTGGGGATCACAGACTTTTGATTTTTCTTTAAAATAAATTGAAATTAACGAAATTTGGGTTATTTCATATTGTTTGTATAGGGGAAACTTAATTTTTCCTTATCATGGAAACATTAAATGATAGAATTGGCTAAAATTTTATGAGAGAATTGCTTACCATTAGTAATTCTGAAATATCAAATAAAAATAAGGGGTCACAGGCCTTATTTTCTTGAAAAATAAAAAAAAACACAAATTGTCCTTTCAAATTGAGTATAATTATCTGCCCTTGATTTTAAAAGGTTTTTTTTCCAAAAATTCTAGATGATACACTTTACAACACTTAATTTTGATAGTTTAATCTTTAAATTTCAAGTTTTATGTATTTTGTTGTATACTGAATGATACTTGGTAAACTATTATTAAAACAAAAAAGTATTTTTGCAACATGCCTAGAAGAGATGCTCAGAAAAAGACACCTGATCTACCTCAATACTCATATGGCATTGATTAACATGTTTCTTGTCCTGAATACACATTTAATATGGTGCTAGATGTTAAACAGTCATCCATCACTTGGTTTAAGGGAAACAACTCCATAAACTTTTGGGGTAAAAGTGAGGTGAAAGATTCCAAAGGGACATTTGAATTCAAGTTGAAAACAAACTGACGTCATGGCAAAATAAATGAGGAATGTGTCCATGGGACACAGATGATGCCCTTGCTTGCATATAACGTTATAAAGGGACATAACTCAAGAACTGTAAAAGTGATGCTACCCAAATTTGTACTTGATCTGAGTTTTGTGGTATTAAATAAGCATTGTTTATAAGTTTCATAACATTAAGTTGAGGCAAACTAAAGTTACAGAACAGAAACGAATATTTCAGCAATTTTTCCATTTGTAAAGGGCATAATTTTAGAACGGTAAAAGTGACGCCAACAAAATTCAAACCTGATCTGTGTGATGTGGTAATAAGCATTGTGTATAAGTTTCATAACATTTGGTTGAGGCAAACTAAAGTTAGAGAATGGAAACCAATTTTGGGACGTACGTACGGACGTACAGATAGACAAGGGTAAAACTTAATGCCCCCTCCGCTACAGCGGGGGCATACAAAAAGGAAAAAGACTTAAAGACAAACAACAGTACACAAAACACAACATAGAAAACTAAAGACTGAGCAACACTAACCACACCAAAAACCTGGGGTCATCTCATGTGCTCTGAAAGGGTAAGCAGATCCTGCTCCACATGTGGCACCCGTTGTGATGCTAATGTAAGTACAAACCTGTTGACAAGTCTATTTCGGTAGGTCAAATTCAGTGAAAAGAGCACAGGATTGTGGTTTACGACAATTGGAACATATCTGCAGTCATTTGTGAAACAGTTATTCATTAATGGTCAACCAACTGAACGTGATAGCATCCAAAAAATAGGCCCTTTGACGGTTATTGCAGCCATATTGAATAGGGGCAGATTTTCATAATGGAGGTGAAAATGCTTTGAAAAACACGGGAAAACATCATTGAATTTCGACAATTGCTAGGAATTTTTAACATGCATAGGTTTTTCCCGTACTTTCTTACTTTTTCCACCTCCATCCAAAAAATCTGCCCCTATTCAATATCGCTGCAATAACCATAAAGTGGTTTATTTACAAAGGGATGATTTCAACTTCACCTGTACATATATATATATATATATATATAAAATATAGGTGTAAAAAAAGTTTACATGTGCAGATATATATATTCATAAAATAAATAGTAATATATATATCGAACTCTTGGTTTAATCGCTTCCTTATGAACAGCAACCTTCTATCAAGGAAATCATGATAGGGAATATCGTATCAACTGGGAGATTATAATTACTCCATATGCAGGTGCTGCTGGAATGTTGCTAAATAGACCTTATCGCTTGACCCGAGAAACTATTGACGTCATACAAAAATAACTTTTCCATTGTGGCGTCTGATATTATATATTATTTTGTGACATCAAAATTTTACGGGAACCTTTGTGATTTCCGGTAATGGCGGACAAATAGCGATAAGGTGTAAAGAAATTAGTCCAAATAATTATGATGTCTTGAAAGGCTATTTTAATTTTTTCTGTGGCTCCTTGAAAGGCGATTTTAATTTTTTTTCTGTAACTCCTTGAAAGGCTATTATCATTTTTTCTCGACGCCTTGAAAGGGTATTTTAAATTTTTTTTCTGTTACGTCTTGAAAGGCTTTTTAAATTTTTTTCCTGTGATGCCTGCTGGGTTTTTTTTCTGTGACACCTTGAAAGGCTATTATTTTTTTTTACTGTGAGTGTGACGTTAGCTGCGGAACCTTAGCTCATATGTCTTTCATATATTTTTTGACAACTTACAAATTGTCAAAAACATCATAAGGACCTATGAGCTACAGTTCCGCACCTATGAATTACTTGGGACTTCATAGTACATGGAAATGGGTAAGTAAGTAAATATATCATAATCTATGTAAAGTATACAGCATGGCGATATATGTTTTGAAGTCCACCTATTGGTCTTTATCCTGGGACATAAAACTACTTCTTAAGACATAACATTTGTTTTTGTTCGACAGACCATTCCCCTCAGTAATGCGTAACGGTAATTTCGGTAAATGTTTCTTCAACGTAAATACTAAAAATGCATAGTTGAGGGGCGGACAGGGTAAAGGGAGCCAGGGAGAGAGGTGGGAGAAATGAGAGGGGCCGGAGAAAGGAGAGAGGGGCGTGAGAAAGGAGAGATGGGGCAGGAGAAAGGAGAAAAGGATAGAAAAGGAGACAAAATGTACAAAATGTATATAAAAATTAATAAAAGTGAGCTGGAAAACAATTATTTTTAAATTAGTTTATAAAAGCTTCAAGAAAGTGCTAATAATGTCAGAGTAACGAAAACGACCTCATAAATACTCCGAGCGTCGTCACTCATTCATTACGATCTCATATATTCGGAGAAAGACTAAAACTAACAATTTCCAGGATTTTATACTGAGTCTACATGGATCTACAATCTGTCGATACCTCAAAATTATCATTCAATACACATTGGATTTGGTGTAAAGATGTCATAAACAGCAGAGAAATTCATGACCTTGTGCAATGCAACGATACAGGTCGTGTAAAGATGTCATAAACAGCAGAGAAAAACATGATCTTGTGCAATGCAACGATACAGGTCCTATATCGTGGCATTGCACAAGGTCATGTTTTTCTCTGCTGTTTGTGATAATTTAGTCTTAGATGCATGATTTTGTTTTATTAGTTGTTAGTGGCTTTGAACTAGCTGTCAGTAACTGGGGGCCTCGGTGGCCGATTGGTCTAAGTAGTTACTACTGTAATCACTAGCCAGTCAACACTGAGGTTGTGACTTGAACCCGCTCGTGTGGGTGCACTTGTCATTTAGTCTCTTGTGAAGAGTTGTCTCATTGGCAATCACATCATGCACATCTTCTTTTTATATGTGGCCAAGTGGTCTATTAAAGTATTTACTACTATAATCACTAGCCAGTCAACACTGAGGTTGTGAGTTCGAATCCCGCTCGTGCAAGTGCACTCGACTCTAATCTTAATTGACTAGGATTGTCCGTTTTCCTATCGAAGGTTGTGGCTTTATCTGGGCACTCGGCTTCCTCCACCAATCAAAACTGGCCGCCACTAAATAGCCCAAAAGTGGTACTTAAAATTGCGAATAACACATAAAATCAAATCAAACACATGTCAAATCCCTTTTTTAGACAAAATGCTTCAAAATTGACTGATATGCAAAGATTTTGGCAGAAAAGGAATGACGTTATTGAATGTAAAGTAACGTTATTTTTACTCAGATGTCTTCTTCTTTATATACAGAAAAACATCAACTGGTTGATGATTACTTTCTAGCGCATACCTGGTTTAACAATATTGTTAATGATTAAAAATATATTTTGATTTCATAATAATTTTTCAATTTTATATATACAAATGTATATGTAAGTAATATTTTTCAATTTTATTTTTAATTTTGGTATAAGATAAAAACATTAATGTATTGAAAAATATGTAATGGGACGGATCTGAATGGTGTTTGTTATTTTGTTGGATATGCATGGATATAGTGCTTCAAAATTTGATTAAGTACACTGTGATTTTCAAGTACAGTTTGAATTGATTGATTTGAGGTTGCAAATTGTCCGTGGCAAAGCATTATCAGGACAATACAATACAATTTGAAATAGTTGTGTCTAAAAGACACATTTAATTTAATGCAGCCATCAAAAAGGTTATTTATAAAAACATTCCATCAGTTATAAAAGTGATAAATAAAATAATACACATTTTTAATATAGTAGTTGTGTGCGTAGTTGCAGACTATAGGTAAACAAAAGTATCTCTTTTTTTTTTTTTTGCGTTCGGCGCTTTTTGGATTAAACTTCATCAAAGTACCGATTATTCATTTATTGTTGGCCACTGTTTTTTAATGAATCGTGTGATTGTAAATTTAGAAATAATTTGTCGAATTGAAAGAAAAATAAGTAACAGGATCTGAATGATATCATTTTATTTCGTCCCATCGGTGCACATTAAGTGTTGACATCCAAGCGAAATTGCACGAATAGTGGCACAAAAATTCCCGTATTTTCAAACATTATCCTGCGATTCTATAATTTGGTTTCTACTTTCAATCAGAGATATAACTCTATAGGGTTATTACAGAAAATAACTTAGTGTGTTATTACAGATACTTTCATGAGTTGTCTACTCTTTATTCCTTAAATTTTCTAAAGCTGTAATAACATATGTTTGTTATTTGTAAAATTATTTCATTTATAGTGGCCTCTAGGGATCTCTTGAGACTTTGCGCAGAAACTAAATGCATAGCCTTGATAACTAATTTTTTAATTAAATTAATACATTTTTGATTAACCATGGTAAATCAATGAGACAAGGCTATTAAGGGATAAACTTAGCTGTGATAACAAGGCTCAGTTATTAAAGGAATTTAACTTATTATATAAGACACTTGGGAATTACTGAGAAACTTGCAGAACCTCATTACATGCTCTGGTCATTATTTCTTACAGTAAATTAAAATACATTGTAATTAAGCATGATGTATGTCTGAGCAAATGCTTTGAAGTGATATAGAGAAGCTGTGATAACACCCTTTAGTTATTACAGGCATATTTTTCTGTAATAACATATACAATGTAGGTGTACTATGCAAAATTGGCAAACTATGAACTGTTATATCTTTCAATAGTTAAGTATACATATAGACAAAAGTAGTATCAATATAACTTTTATACATTTTAACTAAACTAATGTTGTATATTGTCCCTTTGAAAGATATAACATACATAAGTTATCACAGTTCTTTGATTTTTAGTCCACAATAACAAATGTATGTTATTTTCTGTAATAACCCTATAGAGTTATATCCCTGACTGACTTTGAAAAAAAAATCATCAGGAAACGGCGTGCAGCAGACTTACAAATTCATTGCAAACAGAAAGCTTAACATTTAGTGAAAAATTTATTGAGATTCTTTGAGAAGAAACAACACTTCTACCTCGTGAAAGGACAAGACGGGATGAGCCATAAAAACAAGACATTTGATCGATTTCTTTTAAAATGGGCTTCCTATACATTAGTTTTTTATGTTTTAGGGCGGAAGACAAGAGAAGAGGGGCGGGAGAAAGGAGAAGAGGGGCGGGAGAGGGCGGGAGAAAGGAGAGAGAAGCGGGAGAAAGGAGAAAGGTACCCCCTGTCCGCCCCTCATAGTTGAAATAATGTTCTCAGCACCTCTGATTGGACTGCTAAATTGACTGCTCTCTGATCCATTATTATCATCATCAATTAGTTGTTTTCCTTGCTCGAGTTGTTGGTTTCCGTCAGCTTTTCTCTTCTGCGCTTTCGGCATGTTGATAGAGTATGAAATGCAGACGAACCAATAACATCCGGTAGTGCTTTTTTGTAACATTACGCGGAGGCATAAAGTTTGTTTTTAAAGTATATTTTGTCTTGCTTTATGAGGGGTGTCGACTTTGAACAATATATATCTATATTGTTCCAGATGTTGTGCATTGAGAATTTTGTCCCAAATCATTAATAATTTCATTTTGAAATAAATAAGAACTACGCAAACAAATTCATGCGCAGTTTCTACTTTTTTGCTCACCTGGTCAAAAGTCAATTACAAAAATACCGAACTCAAGAAAAATTCAAATCGGAAAGTCCGTTATCAAATGGCAAAATCAAAATATCAAACACATCAAACGAATGGAAAACAACTGTCATATCCCTGACTTGTAAAAAAAGATCCATGCCTGCTACGAATGATTCCGACAACAAAGGTTGACGTGTTATACACCATTGTGTAAATAAATCAATTTAGATTTACGGCATAACAAGTTTTTGTGGGGTCGAGAAATAGATATATAACAGAATTTCGCGACCGGGTGACATTTTTAAAAATGCGAGTTTAGTACCTTGTGTTTATATATTAAGGTATATAGGAAAAAAAATTTCTGAGACAAGTGCCTATGACCTTATCGCTATTTGGAAATCTGCGCCGGATGACCCGAGAATCTGCGCCTCTTGAACTATTGACGTCATACAACAATCACTTTTCCACTGTGGCGTCAGATATTTACTATTGTGACGTCAAAATTTTACGGGAACCTTTGTGATGTCCAGTAGGTGTATTACCACCATTGATTTTTCCCTATTAGTCTTTGTTAAATTTGCATTTTCAAAAAATTGTGCAGAATTTATCTTTGTTTCAAATTAAGAAATACTTTGGCATGAGTACTATAGACAAAATTGCACACAACATTTCATTGCATATAAGAAAATGACCATCACTGGAAGTTAACCAATCAAATGTTCACTCCTTTTTTTCCCTGTGTATAAGCTTTAGTAACCATTTAACCTCAAGTTTCCAAAATATTCTATAGAAACACCAAATAAAAAAAAAATGGTGCTTTGAAACACCCAAGATATATGTTTATGACCCAGGAATTTTTTACTGCAATGAAATGTAGGATTAATTTCCTACAACTCTCAAATTCAAGGGAATATTTTTTTCGACCCTTTTTCGTATGCAACCGGATGTGACTTACCATGATTTGGTGGTATTACAACATTAATGGCGGGCAAATAGCGATAAGGTGTACATTGGTGTCCGTCGTCGTTCATCGTCGGCATACGCTTTCTTTTCAAAAATCCTAAGTAAGAAAGTAAAATATTCTCTTTGAAAGACAAAAATACAAAAAATGATCACAGCACAGCAACACAATGGCGGGGTGCATAAGTACCGAGTCACGCCAACAGGATATTACAAAAAATGGACTAAACAGTAAAGGTTAATACTTTACAAAGACAAATAAAAGAACACTATAACACGTAATTAAGATGATAAGCAACGTAAAATATCCCTCTTTCCCAAATCAAAATGTAGATTAAATTTAAAGTTTTTACCGAGACACCGCACTTGGTCAGACCCGAGCCACCAAGCTAGGCTCAGTCAGACTGAGCCATCACACTCAGTTCGTACAAGTAGTAGCAGATACTTGATACGTACGGTAGGGACGTTACTATACCTAAAAGGTATAGTCAAATATATCCTCCTCGATATAAAATCTTCCGAAAGGACAAAAACTGTAGTGGAGGTGGTTCAATTAATTGCGATTAAAGATACTCATATTACAACTGCCGTCCATGAACTACATACAGACTGTGAAATTTTTGGTGCAGACTTGAGCTTATCGGACACAAAGCTGTATACTTGAGCGCATACTACAACCCCAAAACATCTAATGAAAATGGGTACCTAGAACTTGAGAAGATCAAACAATATAAAAAATGTACTTATCATCATGGCTGGAGACTTCAACTTTCCAGGCTGGGACTGGAAAAATAACCAGATCTTTGAAACCAAACACTCAGCATGCCATTACACATCATAAGTTCACTGACATCCTAGATGACCACGGCCTACAACAAATGGTAGAAGAACAAGAGAATCAAACACTCTAGATCTCATGATTACAAACTACCAGAACTGCTTCATCAGGGTTGAAACAATACCTGGTATTTTGACCATGACATAGTCTTTGCAGAATTAAAACCATTCCATCTAAACGAACCCAAAAGCCAAGAAAAATTTCACTATACAAAAAAGCAAAGTGGGATAACATCAAAGAAGATCTTAAATGAATAAATGAAGAAATAAACAAGATGAACCACCAAGATTGTTGCACGCAAGATATGTGGGACCATTTTCAGGACAAACTTGAAATTACCATAAATACCAACATACCACAGAAAACAGCCAGATCAAAAGACGGCAACCCTTGGATAACAGCAGACATCAAACGGCTAATTCGAAAATGGGACAAACATTACAAAAAAAAAAAAAAAAAAAAAAGAAATCAGCTGATCCAAAGCATTACAGCAAATACAAGGAACTAAAAGACTGGTGCAGAGAGAAATCAGACGGGCATATTGGAAATATATAGAGGACATTATAACACCAGATCCAAATAACGACAAAAAAAACAAACAGTATGAAGCGTTTTTGGACATTTATCAAACACAAATGATCAGATGGAAATTAAATACCACCTTTGCGAAGCAATGTGCTACTCCACCCAGACCCAGTGGAAAAGGCAAACATCTTAAATGAGCAGTTTCAATCAGCTTTTTCGGATAGAATAAATTTTACAGACACTGAATTTAAAGATCAAATGAACTTTACCCTTCACTACAGGACTTAAACATCACTGAAAATGGAATAGCAAAATTATTATCAAATCTGAACCCATACAAGGCTGCTGGACCAGACATTATAACATCAAGGGTACTAAAAGAACTTTCATCAGATATTGCGCCAATACTAACAACTATCTTCAGGCGGTCCTATGAAACAGGTGACTTACCAGATATATGGAAAAGAGCAAACGTAAGTCCGATATTCAAGAAGGGAAAACGGTTTGACATAACTACCGTCCAGTTTAACTTACCCACATTTGCTGCAAAATCATGGAGCACATTGTAACAAGCCGCACAATGAACCATGCTGACAAACATAATATACTTTACCCACTACAGCATGAATTCAGGAGAGATCTATCTATCCTGCGAAACACAACTGATCGACTTCAATGACATCACCATAAACATGGATGCAGGGAAACAAACAGACTGCCTAAATATGGATTTTCAAAGGCCTTCGATAAAGTAAGTCACAGTCTACGAACACACAAACTGGATCACAATGGCATCAGAGGTAAAACCAACAAATTTATACAAAATTTCCTTTCTGACGGGAAATAAGTAGTAGTTGTAGAAGGGGAAAATCTGATACAATAAACGTAGAATCAGGCGTCCCACAAGGTTCAGTACTCGGACCCAGTTTGTTCCTCATCTTCATAAACGACACGCCAGAAGGTATTCGCTCAATTGTTAGACTCTTTGCAGATGATAATATAGTATATCTTACCATTGCATCAGACGCAGACACTGAGAACTTACAGGAGAACCTCAACAAACTGGCAATCTGGGAAACAAAATGGAAAAATGGCCTTTCATCCCGATAAATGTAATATACTAACAATTTCAAGAAAACGCAAACCTATTGCTAAAGAGTACACAATGCATGGCCACACCCTTGAATCTGTAAAATGTGCTAAATATCTAGGTTGTACCATCAGTTCAGACTTGAAATGGAACGAACACATCCGAAACATATGTAACAAAGCAAACAAGACCATTGGATTTCTGAAACGAAACCTCAACATCGATCAATAACACCACTATAAAGGAAAGTGCATACAAATCTCTAGTTAGACCAACTTTGGAGTATGCATGCACAGTTTGGAACCCTTTCCAGCAGAACAACAAACACCGACTGGAAATGGTACAAAGAAGAACAGCAAGAAACGTCATTAACAGATATCACAACACCTCATGTGTTAGTGACATGCTTACCCAACTCGAATGGAAAACCCTTGAAGATCGGAGAAAAGCAGCAATTCTTGCAATGATGTACAAACTTGCCAACGGGATGGTTAATGTTAATACAGAAGACACTCTCATTCCACCAGACAGAATATCCCGTAACTTTAACATCAACGGTTTCCAATTTCCATCATGTAGAACAGAAGTATGGAAAGAATTGTCTATCCAAGAACAATAAGGGACTACCACTCATCACCACCAGTGCAGGTAGTCTTGAATGTTTCAAGTCTCACCTACATGAGACGATTTAGACCACCGTCCAGGATGTTTTAAAGAGTTTTTATTCCCCGAGGGTATCACCAGCCCAGTAGTCAGCACTTCTGTGTTGACATGAATTATCATTGATATGGTCATAATTATAAATTAACTGTTTACAAAACTTTGAATTTTTGAAATACTAAGGCTTTTCTACCTCAGGAATAGATTACCTTTAATAGCTGTATTTGGAAAAAATTTAGGAATTTTTGGTCCTCAATGCTCTTCAACTTCGTACTTTATTTGGCCTTTTTAACTTTTTTGATTCGAGCGTCACTGATGAGTCTTTTGTAGACGAAACGCGCGTCTGGTGCAAATACAAAATTTCAATCCTGGTTTCTATGATGAGTTTATTTAACCTCACTGTAACTGTATATAGAATGTATAGCACAAACATAAAATATTTGCATGCGCATCCAAAAGTGGCAAAATAATCAGTATATTGATGGTAGCCGCAAAATGGTAGAAGGGATCGAGGTATAGCATCTATGAACCCTAAACACAGAAACCGGCTTAATTAACTTCACCATACGTATCAGGAATAGTATCTAACTACTTCGTGTAATTTATTTTCAGTTAGTCAAGTTTATCTGCTGCATCTTGTGTCATATTTTAGACATCTATAAAGTATACATATTGTGTCACAGAGTTTAAACTTTTAGCCATTTTTTTCTATTTTCTCTTTGAGTTTGGGCATATTTTATCAATAAAAGCAGATGCGACACAAACAAAAAGAACACCTCTGCTTAGTTATTTATCACACACGATCTTTGATTTGGAAATTTTATTTCATATGTTACAAAAACTATACTAAGTAATGATCCATTACAACGAGGTCAAGGTCAGGTAAATCCCATCAGATGGACTTGTATACCTTAAATTGGTCAACTGTCAATATTAAAGTCAAGGTAAAATCAGTTGAACCCTGAACCCTGCAAAACATACATGTATTTTTTTATCAACCAAATATAGCCGAATCATTCCTAAAACGTAGTGGACCTAAAACCTTAGTAATACAATTTGATCATTTAGTAATTGAATCGAGAAGGTCAAGGACAACAGGACTACTTCAAAATATTATGAATCTGTATACTGATTGCTTATCTGTTGTATCTGACAAAAAAAAGCTTTATAAACATTTGTTCACCCTACCAACAGTTTAGCATACATATGTCTGGTCTTCAGCGACAGCTGTTAAGACAATAATACAATAAGAAACAAACATCTGGGTTAACAAAAGGTCTTCAACAACAGACAACTTTAGTGTATTTTAATCGTTTTTTATTTTGAAATTTTCAAGAGAATTTTCATTGCTGTCTCATTGACATACAGCTCACATCTTTTAGTCAGCTTTATGTTAAGCCAGAGACATCCAGCTTATTCACCTAAAACGCTGAGATCTATTTTTCAGACATAACAGCAGTGTGTCTCATTATGTATTGATTGTTGATGCGTTTGCAAGAGGTAACATTTACTAAAATGAGAGACCTGCAGTTGTCAGCCTACCAATCCAATAAATGCAGCTAAGTTATTCTCCATAATCAAATATGGTACATCCAAATGATCAACGATCAAACCAAAAACTGAAATGGCCATATTGGGAATTTTAAGATCACATTTTTCAATCAAATTATATTGAAAGTGTCATAAAAAAGAAATGCTTTCTCACCTTTAAAGTTGCTTTAATAACTTTAATATCTAGGTGGAAAACAATTTTATAAATCATTTCATAATAAAATTCATCATTCAGTAAAAAGTAGTTCAATATCCGTAGTAAATCACTCTAGTTACTGCAATACAGCTAGAATTCCTCGTGTCTGAATATGCACAATAATATACATGTTCTTTTCTCAATTTGTAAGGATTCTACATACAATTGATTGTTCAGGTTGAGCTAATGGAACTAGTATCAGTTAAATTATATCCACATATCCTTCTAAATAACTGTTAAAATGATTGTCAGTTCCAATAATACAGTTAAAATAATTCAAAGATCTATAGTCTCCATCATGATATCTTCCGAGCTTCACAAGAGCTGCTTCTCTCAATAGACTGTGAAATAAAGACATAAAGTACATGTATATAATGTTAACTGTATGTCAGATATGTAAAATATTCTACAATCAAGCATTCATAATCAAAGTTCAATTAAGAAATTTTCCAACTTCCTCTAGCTATATTTGGAACAGAATCTAAGTTGTACATGATTTCATATCAGTTCATTATTAAAGATTTTAAAAGCCGGAAATTTCATTATTGAAGGTGGTAGGGTGACCCAAAGTTTCTTGCATCTACTCAATTTAGTCTGGTGAATAGTTCTCTCGCTGGCAATCATACCACATCTTCTTAATTCTATATATATATATATTGTCTTTTCTTGTTTTATTGTGGTGTTGGCGGCTGGGTTAAATTACTGTCTCATTAAAAGTTCCCATTTTGTGTTTATTCACATTCATTCTTACTAGGTATTTATCAATTGAAATATATCAATCTCTGTTAAACTATTCATGTATGATGATAGAACATAATGATAGACATTTGTGAAAGAATTAACTGAATATATTTAGTGTAGCACGTATATCAAAGATATCTTAAAATTTATCAATCAATCATAAAAAGTAAATCATGGTGACATTGTTAAATTGTTAAATATGGTACTATAGTATGCTTTCACACAGCCATGTCTACATCAAACATGGACAGTATTTCACAGTAAAATATTGCATGGACAGTGAAATATTATCCGGACCAATTGAACAAATTCTTCATGGAAAAGGACACCATCATGATAAACTGTCCTGGACAGTTTTTGTCATATTTCTATATAAAATATTGTCTGCAGACAACATATTGTATGAAATTTTATCAGGAGGACAATAATTCCTAGCTGGGGACATTATTTTATGTTACATTTGTACAGTATATGGTGTTCTCATTGCTGGAGGTCGTATGGTGACCTTGGTTGTCTCATTGGCAATTTTACCAGATTTTCATACTTGCCAGATTTTCATACTTCATATACAAGTCAAGTATTACAACATAGTACCACATCTTTAAGAGAGGACTCACCGACTTATTATAATTGGTTGCTGTTAAATGACAAAAAATACAAATAAAAATTATGTAAAAAATGAAAACAACACGTTATAAATTTCATGCGTCCGAAGCGCTTTTCTGGATTTACCTTCATCAGGAACACTCAATGCCAAATATTTGAAAGCCAAGGATGTATAAGAACCGAAACAGTTGAAGAGCTATAAGACCGAAAAGGACATAAAAAATAGCCAAATCCATCTAATGTCATCTTTGCCTGAGGGAGTTGAAACTTTAGTTTCTAAATAATTTCAAAATTTACAAACGGACAATTTTAGAAAGGTAAACTATGCAAGGTTGTACATTTTGTAGTTAATTTTTGGCCCAGTGAATTCACAAAAAAAAAAAAAAAATCATATTTAGTGTCTAAGTTGACAGATTGTCCTGACCATGCAATAAGTATTTGCCATTGGACATGAAAAACAAACAAAATTAACAAAATTATAAGGGTAAATAATCACTTGAACTTTGAAAAATCTGGTCGGTAGATATAAAAATATAACCAAAATTAATAAATAAGCCATAAAATAGCTAAATTTAAATAATAATATTGAAATGACAGAGGCTACCTATTTTCCAATCTTTTTGATTTATTTTTCAAGTTGTGTTCAGTCATTGCAATAATACCTTCTTGATTGGCAAAGATGGAAGGATTGTATGCACATAAATCTGGTTTATCCCTAACACAGTTTGTTCCTGTACAAAGTCAGGCTACCTGAACGATATGTTGTTAGTTGTCACTATTTGCTCATCCTTTATTTTTGGAGGATTGGACCATTACCCATTTGGCAGGTTGTCCCAAACATGGGTAAACATAAACATGCATCTTAATAAATTAGGTTGTTAACTCTTGTTTGAATTGTTTCAAATTTTTCATGTTGGGGCCTTATATAGCTTATATGGTATGTTTTTTTCTCATTGTTGAAGGCTGTATAGTGCCCTATAATTGCTTACCCCCACTTCATTTTAACACATATCAGTATAAGAGGGCATAAATAAAGGCAACAGTAGTATACCGCTGTTCGAAATTCATAAATCGATTGAGAAAAAACAAATCCGGGTTACAAACTAAAACTGAGGGAAACACATCAACTATAAGAGGAGAACAACGACACAACAGAAACACTAAAATGCAACACACACAGAAACGAACTATAAGATAACAATAGCCATTTTCCTGACTTGGTACAGGACATTTTAAGAAAAAATGGTAGGTTGAACTTGGTTTTGTGGCTAGCCAAACCTCCCGCTTAAATAGCAATAAAAGTTATGCAAAAAAGAGGAACAGGAATTACCAAAATATTGGGGACTGACTAAATGGTAATTAATTGAATGAATATACAACCCAGTATAAAAAAAAAACAACGAAAATATTAGTCTCTCAAGTATCAGCAAAATGGAAAACAGAAATATATCACAGATCATTCAAATGTAGCAAACATCTCCAAATTAAGGTACTAGTACTTACTTTGTTGAAAGTAAAACTGACTGCTACAAAATTTCAAAACAGACTTTCTCTCTTTAGTATAGATCAATAATTAACTTTGTCTACCTAAAAACAAGATATATAAATCTAGATTATCTGGACTTGAGTGAGAACAACTCAACAGTCTTTGTACATGTAAGAGAATGATAATCCCTTTCTTTTTGAATTGGGTATCCAAAACGTCGATAACCATGATTTACTGTAAAAATTTCTCCTTGAGAGCCACGCCCCTGTTGGTAATATCAAATGTACAACTTTATAAATAAAATCTCTTATACATACAGATTGTTCACCCTTTGTAAGTTATTCCATATATGTTGGAATTTTACATTCGGGTATTGTATTTCAATCTTGTTTTTAACATTGTTTAGTTCCAACAGCTGTAAATAAATTTCTTTAAAACTTTTGTTATTAAGTATAATATTACTTTTATATTTTAGATATATGAATTTCAATCTTTCATATTGCCCTATAGTGACCACAGAGTGTCTATATATATTGTCTGCTAACTTTGGGAGTATTGTGGTTATTCCTATAAAATATATAAATAATGATGTCCATACAGATTTATTTCCAGTTAAAACTTGGGATATACTGTATAATAGTAAGGCTTCACATTTCATTTTGATGTCTGGTATTTGTTGCCCACCATCTTTATATTGTTTGATAAGTATTGTTCTGTTTAAAAGCTCAATATTGTCCCAGAAAAAAATCATAAATTACCTTATTTATTTTCTTTATATAATATTCACTTGGTGGATGTATCCTTGCAGTATATAAGAATTTGCTTAGAACATAAGTTTTGAGAATTAAAACTTTATGTTTATATCGAAGTTTTCTTTTTTCCATTTGTTAATCTGGTTTATGAGTCCATTATATTTCTTTTTCCAGTTAATTTCTACTGCGTTTTTTCCATACCATATTCCAAGGACTTTGATTTCGTTTTTAATTAATATTTTTATATTGTCAAAGTTTGTTGTATTAGGATTTCCAATTTTTAAAATTTCCGTTTTGTTTTCGTTAATTTTCGAACCAGACACCGACCCAAAACATATAAACATATAAATGTTGTTACTGTAACAAACATATGGAGACATTAGAACATTTATTTACAAAATGTGTGATTTTGACATATTTCAGAAATTTAGTTTGTAGTATTATACAAAATGAGAAAAATTGCCATAATTTTAGTATGAATACAAATGCATGTATACTGTTTGATATAGATATAAACTTGTTTCCATATATTTATGGGTATGTTCGTAGCATTTGGAATTGTAGATATATGACAAAAAAACACTTATTAAAAATACTTATGCTTAACTATTATAAGGATGAAATTTTATACAAACATTTAAATAATTTGTACAATAGTTATTTTTTCTCAAAATAAAATTTAAATAAAAAAATAGCAATGATGAGAAAGTTGACATAAAACCATCAACATCGACCCTAATATAGGTGATCGAAGTGATGTTAAAATGTGTTTTTTCCTTAAGAATTTTATTACATTTAAGTTGTAATCTATGTTTGACTCTAGCTTTAGATTTCCTTCTTTGCATATCTAATCACAACTAAACTGAACTCAAAACTTTTATGATTCACTACATTTTATACTTTCTTTGTTGAGTTGTTTCTTTTTGTTTTTTATATTATAGTTTTTTTCTAAAGTCAACAACAATCTAAGTGCAAAAAAAAAAAAAGGATAATCATGATTTAAGCTCGGTTTGTGATTACTCTTTGTCTGCTCTACGTGCCTCAACATTCGTTTTGGCCGATGGAATTTTAAGGATATCCAACGACACCCTCGTTGTCCTTTTAGCTTATATAATCAAATCAAAAACAACTATGATACAATTTAATCATTATCTAACTCATTAGGAGCAGTCACTGAAGCAGACATGTACATTTCTGTCAATACAAAAACAAAGGATTACTTGCTTTTCATGCTTTTAATACCTTATTTAATGAATGATTTATTTTCAAAAAGAACGTCAAACATAGATAAAACGTAAATTATTATGTAAATATGTTTTTATTATACCTAGAGTGGGGAGATTATTGCATTCACCTTGTCCGTCTGTGGGTTTGTCCGTTCGTCCAAAAAATATTTCCGTCACAATTTTTCATGTATGTCGATAGGTTGCATTATTGCTTGTGTATACCTAAATATCCTTTTAATAAATTTCACACATATTATCATTTTGTTTATTCTAACCAATTTGATTTGTTCAGAAAGAGTCACATGTTCAACTGTATTTTCAAAGGTAGACTGAAAAGTGATATTGCACAGTTATTTTTAAAATATCTTCAATACTTTGTGACACAGCTATAACAGCTAATGCAATGAATTTCTGTTCTATTTCTTGCGTATTGGCAATAATGATTTAACAATTGTAGCACTTGTATCAAGTCTAAATGAGGGTATATCAACTTTAAGAAGTATATCGACTAGGACTTTCTCCTCAGTAGATATACTTCTTTCGGGTCAACATATCCTCGTAACGACCTCATACAAAGGCTACAATTGTTATATCATTTTCTATTTACATACAATTCTAAGGAAACTAAAACAGAGAAATTGTTGAGAAACAATTTTTTCGACATCAAAATTGTTTTTTTTATTTGTTAAATCCTCAGAGCTTTACATCCCCATACCCCCTCCCTGATCCCGTACCAGTGTGCTGCCCTGAACACACTGATGGGTGCCTTAAGCAGGCTCGACACCCCCTGTGGACCAAATATGTGTTACGCCATCAATGATTAATGTCTGGCATCAATAAATTTGTATTGCAATTTTTATACATATTAATTGTCAAGTAATTGCAGATCTCCCTATTAATCATGTTTATGCAAGGTATAACAAATTGCCAAATAAATTACATTACTATTTGATATTTTTGGGGCCAGGAGGATTTTTTGCGGATTGACTATTCATTTTCATCTATTTTATGAATATGAAATATGAAAGTGAAACATATAACACTGAAACAACAAATAACATAAAATGTTAAAACAAATGTAGCAAAATATAGTGAATGCATACATCCTATGATACACACCACTTCTTGCCGCAGAAAGTTTCGTTTCGAAACTAATGTCAAAGAGTGAAACACATGAAACTTTTGAAATTTGGGCATACTAGATGCGCATGCGACAAACGCCTTTATACCATAGAACAATGACCAAAATTCAGGGCATTTCAATAGGATTAACATACAAATGAAATATCAAAAGTCAAATAAATTTTATATAAACAGAAAAGTATACCTAAAACGACAAAGTTATTTTTCATTTACCTGTATATATTATGAAAACCGGTTTTTCAAAAGTGATTATTTTCTAAGGGTTAAATATTTCGCGGTGGTGTATTGCCATGGCTTTATTTGGACTTGTTTGTTTGCTTTTGGCCTTGAATGTTTGTCCCTAATATTTTATTAACTATGTATTTACTTTCAGGTATCACAGATCGAATTTATTCGTTCATAGTGTGTTAATTTACGTTTTGATTGAGTTAAGCCTTCCTATTGATGTTTTATCGTGTGTTTTTCTATGTTGTGATGTTATACTATTGTTTCAGAAAAAGGGAGAAGGTTTGGTACCATTAAAACGTTTAATTCCGCTGCAAATGTTTGCACCTGTCCTAAGTCAGGAATCTGATGTACAGTAGTTGTCGTTTGTTTATGTAATTTATACGTGTTTCTCGTTTCTCGTTTTTATATAGACTAGACCGTTGGTTTTACCGTTTGAATGGTTTTACACTAGTACTTTTGGGGCCCTTTATAGCTTGTTGTTCGGTGTGAGCCAAGGCTCCGTGTTGAAGGCCGTACATTGACCTATAATGGTTTACTTTTATAAATTGTTATTTGGATTGAGAGTTGTCTCATTGGCACTCACACCACATCTTCCTATATCTACTAACAATATTTTCCTCATTAATTTGAATTGACAAACGATCAATCCAATTTTTTGCTAAATCAAACGTAGGATTCCACTAATCTGTTATACAAATATATAAATCAAACGTAGGATGTACCCCATCCACTACTCTGTTATACAAATATCTCAATCAAACGTAGGATGTACCCCATCCACTACTCTGTTATACAAATATCTAAATCAAACGTAGGATGACCCCAAGGGTGACTGGGGAATAGAAGTATGGTCACCATTGGTCTTCTTCCGACCGGCGGTAAAACCCTCGTCAAAGTGGGGCGTCCGTTTGGCTGTGCGGGATGTACAAATTTGCAGCCACGTCCGGTCAGAATGGGGACGTTAAATCCGATGCCTCGTGTAAAGAGAGTGCCACGCTCTTTGCACGTTAAGAACCCTTGCAACAACTCTTTGAGGGGTCCGTAGGTGACCTGTTGAAAGGCTAAATTTCTGTCCTATCCAATATACCCTCATTTCCCGTGGCAGTCTAAATTTCTCCGACCTCAATCCCAGACGCCTCTATTACAGAACCTACCTATTGTATTTATTGTTAATTTGTTCTCGTCCTGAATATGCATGAAATATTTGCCACTGGACGTTAAGCAACCAACAATCAATCAATCAATCAAACGTAGGATGTACCCCATCCACTACTCTGTTATACAAATATCTCAATCAAACGTAGGATGTACCTCATCCACTACTCTGTTATACAAATATCTCAATCAAACGTAGGATGTACCCCATCCACTACTCTGTTATAGAAATATCTCAATCAAACGTAGGATGTACCCCATCCACTACTCTGTTATACAAATATCTCAATCAAACGTAGGATGTACCCCATCCACTAATCTGTTATACAAATATCTCAATCAAACGTAGGATGTACCCCATCCACTAATCTGTTATACAAATATCTCAATCAAACGTAGGATGTACCCCATCCACTAATCTGTTATACAAATATCTAAATCAAACGTAGGATGTACCCCATCCACTAATCTGTTATACAAATTCATCGGCAATTAGAACATTTCCCCTTTGATCTTGCTGCCTAATATTTTTAATATCATGGACAGGACTTGATACTCGAAAATATTAGGCAATGACGTCATGTATCAGTGCAGTAACGTCACATGGTCTTGTCCATCCGCTTCAATTTATCAATGAAATGCACGCGACTTCATTCATACAACCGAACAACAATTCCAATGTTTTGTACGCGTAAAAGTAGTTTTACTTATTATTTCATTTTACTTCTTATTCTTTACAAAAAAACATAAAGTTAAGACAGATTGCCGGTATAAAGAATAATGGCATTTAATTTTTTGATACTGACTTCATCAGCTCGAATATCAGCTCGCCCTAGAGGGCTCGCTTGATATTCTTGCTGATAAAGTCAGTATCAAAAACAAAAATGCCATTATTCTATATATCTAAATCAAACGTAGGATGTACCCCATCCACTAATCTGTTATACAAATATCTAAATCAAACGTAGGATGTACCCCATCCACTAATCTGTTATACAAATATCTCTATCAAACGAAGGATGTACCCCATCCACTAATCTGTTATACAAATATCTCAATCAAACGTAGGATGTACCCAATCCACTAATCTGTTATACAAATATCTAAATCAAACGTAGGATGTACCCCATCCACTAATCTGTTATACAAATATCTCAATCAAACGTAGGATGTACCCCATCCACTAATCTGTTATACAAATATCTCAATCAAACGTAGGATGGACCCCATCCACTAATCTGTTATACAAATATCTCAATCAAACGTAGGATGTACCCCATCCACTAATCTCTTATACAAATATCTCAATCAAACGTAGGATGTACCCCCATCCACTAATCTCTTATACAAATATCTCAATCAAACGTAGGATGTACCCCACTCACTAATCTGTTATACAAATATCTCAATCAAACGTAGGATGTACCCCATCCACTAATCTGTTATACAAATATCTCAATCAAACGTAGGATATACCCCATCCACTAATCTCTTATACAAATATCTCAATCAAACGTAGGATGTACCCCCATCCACTAATCTCTTATACAAATATCTCAATCAAACGTAGGATGTACCCCACCCACTAATCTGTTATACAAATATCTCAATCAAACGTAGGATGTACCCCACCCACTAATCTGTTATACAAATATCTCAATCAAACGTAGGATGTACCCCACCCACTAATCTGTTATACAAATATCTCAATCAAACGTAGGATGTACCCACCCACTAATCTGTTATACAAATATCTCAATCAAACGTAGGATGTACCCCACCCACTAATCTGTTATACAAATATCTCAATCAAACGTAGGATGTACCCCATCTACTAATCTGTTATTATACAAATATCTCAATCAAACGTAGGATGTACCCCATCCACTAATCTGTTATACAAATATCTCAATCAAACGTAGGATGTACCCCATCCACTAATCCGTTATACAAATATCTAAATTTCCCACTCTTACATTTATGTACAAGAGAATTGACAAATGGGAGAAAACATGATTTGCATGATTAAATTCTGTATTAAAATTATTCACATTATGCAGAATAGAGTTAAGTTCTAGCTGCATCTCATCGTATGCATTATCATACTTCAAATGACTTGTTTTTCCAATAGACAATCTATGTGAATTCCAAAGACGGAAACTCATAGTCGTAATAGTAGCAAAGACGACCTTGCAATTTATACGTTTTAATTTGGCCTCCCTATCTATAATAATGTTCTTATGTCTCCATGCATGATCAAACGAACTATCGTCAGTTATTTGAAGAAATGATTCTTCATAATTCAATTGACGATTTCGTTCTAAAGTACAAATATCCGGTATTCCAGCTATATGAAATACACGATTTTCAGACTGTCTATGTCATGCATATTTGCACAAACTGAACGTATTCATTCTCCCTCCAGGCACTACAACTAACTTTGCCTTGTAAAACTTTCCCTCTACTAGATATGTAAATATATGTATGTTGATTCATTTCTGTGAAACAAACAAAAATGAAACTAAAAACTAAAAATCAAAATATCAAAAGTTTTCAAAAAGGTAAAATCTAACATAATCTTGAAAACGGACTGGCGGTTTCACTTGTCTACTCGACCACTACACTAAAATTTCAGACTCTGGTTGGACATAATCTAAAGCGTTTAGCGCATGACTGTCAGATACGCTTGACGCTTGATTATCAGAACTGGTTTTTGTTTCACTATTGATGGGAACTGGGTTAATAAACTCAAATACACCTAGAATACTTGAACTCTGACCTTTGATTGCTCAGTACTACTGTCAGGACTACTAGATCGATGACTGACTTCGTCTAGATTCAAAATGCCCGAATGAAATTCATCCGCTAAAGGGTTCAGAGGCGGTATTATTTCGGGCATTTATGAACTAAATACTCGTCTTCTGAATCTGAATCAGAATTCTCAGATGAAGCATTGAAGCAACCTGATCATCAGAAGTGATTTTGTCCGCTGTCTTATTATAGTCTAAAATCTCATCTACTAATACTGATGGAAAATCATTCTTCTCTGAAACTACATTTCTCTTACGGTGAGAGTTCTCACTACACTGAGGGTTTAAAATAGGAATAGAAGTAATAGGGAGTAACATATTTCTATGTACTGTCTTACAAGCTCGACCATGTTTCTGTCTTATGATATAAACTGGAAAATCGGAGTCAGGTTTTGAAGCAATAACATAATGTTGTTTACCACACTTGTTTTCCAATTTATGCTACCCTCTAAACTCAACATTTTATTGTAAAACTCTTTTACCAGTCTCCAGTACTGAATGTCCAACTTTCAGATCATAACGCGTTTTGTGACGCCTTCTAGTCCGTTCGGCTGAATTTTTTGCTGTTTTATATAGGAAAACTGTAGTCGTTTCTTCAGATCACTTATATATATGCAGTACGTGTGATCTTTTGATGCAGACTTGTTTGGGTTGCCTATAAAAGCGTTAATGGGAAGCTGTGGGTGCCAATCAAACATTAGATAATGTGGGCTGTATCCAGTTGTCTTGTGTTTTGTTGCATAGTAAGCGTGTACTAATGGTGCAACATACACTTCCCAATTGGATTTGGTTAAAACGCTCGCACTGACCGTTCCTTTTCGGGTGATACGGCGTCGTGCGTGATTTTTTTATGCTACTAATCTGCACAATTACTGGATAACCTTACTCTCAAAGTTACGTCCCAGATCACTATGAATCGGAAATGTTCCACTTCAGGAGACATCTGACGCTTAGTGAGCCTATGACACGTAGTCACTAAATCAACAACTCTACTAATGCATGGATCTTGTCTGCTCATAAACCCAGTCTATGGATTGTGTTTGATTTTCATATGATGAAGACATAATCTTTCAATCAGTTTAATTGAGGTCTGGAGCTGGCATGCCAGTAACTGCTAGTAGTCCTTTGTTAATTTATGTAGCATTGTCATTTTGCTTAGTTTCTTTTGTTACCTATTCTGACATCGAACTCGGATTTCTTTTAAACTGAGTTTTACTGTGCGATTTGCTGTGTGTTTGTTTATTCTACATTTGCCAGAGGTATAGGGGGAGGGTTGAGATCTCACAAAACATCTTTAACCCCGCCGAATTTTTGCGCCTGTCCCAAGTCATGAGCCTCTGGCCTTTGTTAGTCTTGTATGTTTTTTTTATTTTAGTTCATTTATATGTTTTGGAGTTTAGTGTGACGTCCGTTTTCATTGAACTAGTACACATGTTTGTTAAGGGGCCAGCTGAAGCCCGCATCCGGGTGCGGGATTTTCTCTCTGTGTTGAAGACCCAATGGTGGCCTTCGGCTGTTTTCTGCTCTTTGGTCGGGTTGTTGTCTCTTTGACACATTCCCCATTTCCATTCTCAATTAAATGTCAGCGATCATACCACATCTCTTTCTTTTAATGGTCTTTATTATTTACTTGCATACTGATACTTACAATTATACAATTGAAAACATTACTTGAAAAATGAATACTACGTTCTGTTGTTTCATACATTACGACGCCCTAAATTAAAAATTCCGTATATTAGCTTTTTTTCAGAACATACACAAGAATGAAGGACATTTTATCTGAACGGCCTTATCAGTACACATGCTGTGTCATCGATAAATCTTACAAATCGTTACCATTGATGTAAACGGGAAAAACTTATACACTGTTTTTATTTTTAACATATTTATTTTAGCTAAAATGTGATCAAATTTTTCCATAGCAAGTGAACTTCTAGGAGAATTTCCAAATATGATTCTTTAAAAAAAATAACTTTAAGTCAATGTTTACTGTTGTCAATGGCCTTTTGAAAATGGCGTTCATATTTTTTTCTTTTTCCCCTATGTTTCAATTGTGATATTGAGTTTTGGACTATGGGTTGATTCTTTAAAAAAATCATAAGAATTTTAATTTTCGTCTCAGGTAATTTTTCCATAGCAGACAAGCTTGATAAATGATAAAACAGTCTAATTATCAAAGAAAAATATTTTAAAATAGATGTTTACTATTGTCAATTGCATTTTGAAAGGGAAACTCCAAACCTCCGTTCGATCGATGTTGTATACAATATATTGACGGATTCGACATAATAGAAAGTAAAATTGAGAATGGAAATGGGGAATGTGTCAAAGAGACAACAACCCGACCACAGAACAGACAACAACAGAAGGTCACCAATAGGTCTTCAATGCAGCGAGAAATTCCCGCACCCGGAGGCGTCCTTAAGCTGGCCCCTAAACAAATATATATACTAGTTCAGTGATAATGGACGTCATACTAAACTCCAAATTATACACAAGAAACTAAAAGTAAAACTAATACAAGACTAACAAAGGCCAGAGGCTCCTGACTTGGGACAGGCGCAAAATGCGGCGGGGTTAAACATGTTTATGAGATCTCAACCTCCCCTATACCTCTAGCCAATGTAGAAAAGTAAACGCATAACAATACGCACATTAAAAGTCAGTTAAAGAGAAGTCCGAGTCCGATGTCAGAAGATGTAACAAAAGAAAATAAACAAAATGACAATAATACATAAATAACAACAGACTACTAGCAGCTAACTGACATGCCAGCTCCAGACCTCAATTAAACTGATTGAAAGATTATGTCTTCAACATATGAATATCAGGCACAATCCCTCCCGTTAGGGTTTAGTATCATACCATCATAAAATATATGAGAAGAGCATAACCCGTGTCATGCCAACAACTGGTTTTAAATAAATGTGTTTAGTTCCGATGCAAAGACCCTATAAGTGAATCAATATTAAAGCCAAAATATGCAATCTTTAATGACCTGACAACAGTATCGTAACTATATCCCTTCTTAATAAGTCTATTTAAAGGTTTTGTTAGCTTCTGAGGTGAATACTGACATTTTGTGCTTTATAAAGAATATTACCATAAAAGATTGGATGTGAAATACCTGAACGTATAAGAAGTCTGCATGTTGAGCTATATTTACGAATGATGTCCTTGTACCGATGATAAAATTTAGTAAATGTTTTGACTAGTTTGTGATATCGAAATTAAACCCTGGTGTAATAATTTTCAGTAATACATAAATTTCTTTCGTTAAAATCTGAAACGTTGTTACATACACGAGCGAATCGTACAAGTTGAGATATATAAACACCGTAAGATGGTGACAAGGGAACGTCACTATATAAAGGTTGACTTTATATAGTTTCTGCTCTGTCCAATTTATTATTTCGAAAAAAAAAATATAGTGATTGATAGACTGTAATCATTGAAAATTCTATCAAAGCTTAAAGAGCTTTGATACAGAGAAATATACGAATATTTTTAATTATTTGGTAAACTTGGTTATTTTGTTACTCAGAACAATCATTGATAAATTTGATTTTGAAAAAAAGTGATGCTGTTTAACAATGTTACCTAACGGACTTCGTCATTTTTAACGGGCCGTATTATCTTCCTCATTTAAGTGAAGGCTTTCTTACATTTACACCAAGATATCATTTAATGTGATTGAATATCCTGCATTTATTATACTTAATCATACAATAAGATCAAATGGCTGAATGAACCCCTCCTAAACTACGCAATATATCTTTAGCATCCACAATAATATTTTGCTTAAAAAAATCATCAAAGATTCCAGGCTTATATTTTGTACCGTTAATGAGGGTGGTAAAGGGTTATTTTCGTGCAACGTGTTTTGCCATTTTTATTTCAGGTGCAGCCGTGAAAAGGGTTCGTTATTCACCGTGTTTCGTGAAATCGGTAAAAAGATCAACGTGCAAGAAATTTTTAATTGTTCGTTCATCGTGAAATGGCAATTTTATTTCGCGTTCTTCCGTGCAGATACCCCCCCTTAAGCCCCTCGTTAATGTTATCGGTTCTCCAGACGCGCGCCAGTTTCGTCTACACAAGATTCATTAGGCAGCAACCATTTGATTTTCTGGGGGCTATGGATTTTTGGAAAAAAGTTTGTTTCAGTTTTGGAGAAAAAATAATTTGTTTTTGACCCTGAGAAAAAAATTGTTTGTTTCACCCTCAGCTGCCACTATATGTAATGCTAAAATTGAAAGAAAATATTGTTTTCGACTTGTCGCCAAAAATAGATTGTTTTCGCCGAAGGCAAAAAAAGTTTGTCCGGAAAAAATCCATAGCCCCCAGAAAATCAAATGGTTGCTGCCTTAGTAGCGCTCGAATCAAAACAGAAGGCACAGTCAATCAGAAAGTCGAAGAACATTGAAATCGGGTTAAGCTTACGGCTTTCTCTTCGTGGGAGTAAAAACACAAGAAAGCAAGAAACAAAGTGAAACCGAAACGGGTCTTGTGTAAATTACTTTTTAACACATTATTTCAAGGTCATAATTTAGTACGTCATTCAGTAACTAGACCGTTTTAGGTAAACAATTAATACGTCGAAGTCACGTGATCACAAACTATAGTCTTGTTGGACTGAGATAACACGAAAAGTATTTGGTAAGTTTATCCATACAAAAAGTTATATTTATTATATACTTTTTTTTCATAACGAAATGTTTCCTCAATTAACAGTCAAGGGGAAAACTGACATGTAATCACTGATATATGCAGTGTATGAATGTGTCATAAGAATATAATAATTCCACCTTTCCAACCGGATCGATATTCACGATGACGACCTACATGTATATATATATATATATATAAACGTGATATAAACCTATATATTGTATTAATCCTATTAATTATATACTTTATGATTCATTGTGATTATACTAACAAAAATGGGATTTTAACGTTAACATTGTTTTGAGTAAATTATATATTTTACCACGTTCGATCTAAACACGGAACTTTTTATCAGGCTATTAATAGTTCATTTTCTCGACAACTAATAGCTTTTCTAAAAAGCAAACCGTACAAAGTATATTTTGCCCCTTTCATAAAACAACTTATGCTGTATCTATGTGAGCCATTCAGTTCATAAAGTAGAAGGACATTGATAGTATATAATCTTACAGATCTTTGGACTGTTTATCATCATCATCTGTTTCAGTCACCTCAAGAGTGGATAGTTTCATAGTAACTCGGATCCCAATCTTGATTGCTATTAAAATAGAAATTTATAATTTGGAAAAAGGTTTTCAAATTCAAATTGAATTAAACAGGTACTAATTCTATATAAACAACGATAACAGACTAATATACATCTATAGTTACAATAGAGACATTTAATAACAGTTTAACCAGCATATAACAGCACCAAGTTGATTGAAAAAGATTTCAGTTTCAATATATGATGAATAACGTTACAGTACCCAAATTGCACTTATTCAGCAAAAATAGCAGCGGAAATCTTACAAGTTTTCTTTGAGACTGAACAATTTGTATTTTTATGACTTGAAATTATACACGTCTTTCAACATAGGTAAATATATTTTGATATACACAAAACGTTCACAGTATATATCAACAGATGTAGTATTCACTGGAAAAGGTAAGATCTATGGAAATGACGCCATGCAACGTCCACAAACAGTCATCTTTTAAAAATGAGCAAATAAAATATGTTACAAGCATCCATTTCTTAAAAAAAGAATAGTAAGCATAGACTAGTGTCAAATTGTTCTAAATGTTTAAAGATATAAAGCTAAACATCTGTTATTCCAGTTTTAAGGATGTGAATTTAAGCATGGATGCAATTTGGGTACTTCTCATTACAGAATCATGGATCGTTTGGAGGTCGGTTCAAACCCATTTTTCTATGATTCAATATTTTTTTTTGGATTCAAAATTAAATTGGTGTTACTATATATATAGTAAATAAGGATACTTCTACAAAATAAACACAGAATGGAAACTTTTGTCTGGATCATACATATGTAGCAAAATGTAGGTGAAGAAACACTCAAAATAGGTGCAATTTGGGTACCCTCACGTTGGACATTTCATTTACCAAACCGCTGGTGGTGGACTATCAGTCTTCTCGAAAATCCTTATTTCAGTAGTCAGTACTTCGGGACTGACATGATTTCTTATATAACTTTCCTAAATTGTCCATTTATAAATTGATAAATTATTAAAAATCGAAGGTTCTAACTCCTTCAGGTAAAGTTGACCCTAGATGGATTTGACTTTCATTTTCGGTCCTTCTTGGTCATATAGCTCTTTGATATTATCGGTTCTTATACATCGTTGGCTTTCAAAATATTTGATTTTGAGCATTCCTGGAGGTAAATCCAGAAAAGAGCTTCGGATGCATAGAATTTATGTTTAAGTGTTATTTTTATTTTGTTTTAGACATTAGGCATACAGGGAAGGTATCAATATATTAGTATGGCGACAGGATGTGATGTAATCACTTCAATAGAAAATGAACAGACGATTACAGAAACAGATGATTTTTCACCTCTGAGTTCAGCTGGTTCTGTAGATAGCGGATTTACTGAAAATGAAGAAGGATCAAATGGCGTGCAAGACATTCATAAAAAATGGGGAAATTGCCCACCAGACAGCAGCTTGTTACCTCCATGTCGAGTATGTGAAGAAAAGGCCTCTGGATGGCATTATGGTGCAAATACCTGTGAACCCTGTAAGGTAGGTTTACAAGAAGGCAACAAGTTTCAGTTTTTGGTGCTACTTACACTTTAGGTGTATTTGGCAAAACCATTTGAAACTTTATTTGGCTGTTAAACTTTTTGAAGTCGAGCGTCACTGATGGGTCTCTTGTAGACAAAACGCGCGTCTGGCATACAAAGTTATAAGCCTGGTATGATGTTGATGATGATGATGATGATGATGATGATGATGATGATGATGATGATGATGACTACGACGACAACGATTTAGATTCTTTTTCATTTGTATGCCCTCATTTCATATTTTGTGCGCATGGAAATCATATCAATTTTTTTTTATAAAATTTCACGGTGGTATGTTTTTTTTTATTGAAGGAGGAAAACGGAGTTCCTATTGATAGATCACTAACATTCAGTGAAAAGTTAAATCACAAAAATACTGAACTCCGAGGAAAATTCAAAACGGAAAGTCCCTAATCAAACGGCAAAATCAAAAGCACAAACACATCAAACGAATGGACAACAACTGTCATATTCCTGACTTGGTACAGGCATTTTCTTATTTAGAAAATAGTGGATTGAACCCGATTTTATAGCGCTAAACCTCTCACTTGTATGACAGTCGCATCAAATTCCATTATATTGACAACGATGCGTGAATAAAACAAATAGACATAATAGGTAAAAATGTCAAAATAGGGGTACAGCAGTCAACACCGTGTTACAATCTTAATGTGAGTGACACATACTAGTATTAGTTTTTGAAAATACCGTTAGGAAGTATCTTTTTTTCGGGTCATCTCGGTCTTGTATTGTTTTCAGGCATACAGACTGAGCAACACAAACATATTAAACTTGAACATAGTGGGGGAAAACTTAAATGCTCCGAAGAGATAAGAAGTTTCTGCTAAAAAAATGGCACACAAAATAGTGAAGGGTGACACATGTTACATTTTTACCGTGCATTTTTACAGGGATTTTTCGTCGCTGCATTGTCAAAATGAAGAAAAAAGAAGAATACAAATGCCTTAAGGACAAGAAATGTAAGCTTGGTGGTGGTAAAAGAATGTCTTGCTCATTCTGTAGATATCAAAAGTGTTTGGCAGTAGGAATGTCTCATGATGGTAAGTTTTCGCTCATTTGAATTATGCAGCACTCAATCATACGGGTCTAGATTGCAAATAAAAAAATTCCCTCTTCTGTTTTCGGGGACCTATAGTTTGGCTGAATAATTGCAAGTTATATTTGGATTCAATATAATGTAAGAGAAAAAAAAAAGGAAGAGCCCTGTTTACTGTCAATTTGTTTGCGTATATCTGTTTTATAAGACTATGCTTGACACTTGTCTTTTAGGACAATACTTTGCCCTATAAATGTCTTTTGGTTTGTGTGTCATTAAGTTGCTGTCTCAGTTGCTCTTATCTGACTTCTGATTTTTTTCGTTATTTGGATCTCCTTGTGAGGATATATTTCTATTACTTGTGTATCTGAATGTTAAATTATTTTGATGGCTTTATTTTGCTTTGTATGATGACTTAAGACTTTTTTATAGTTTGGTTCTCATTACGGTCAATTCATTTCATATGGGTCCCACCAGTCTTACTCTTACAGTATACTAAATTTTAAGTTTATTTGCATTCATTTCTATATTGCCATGTGTAAATTAATTTGACTTTTTTCAATTCCTAATAAAAAAAATATCTATAGAGATACTACCAATCTCCGATAGGATTTGACTCTTTGCTGAAAGAGACAAAATACTGAACAATCCAACAAATGGTACATACACAGTAAAATAAACAGACCCGTCTCAAACCGCTGATTCCTTTTCTATTGAAGTCTGTTTTAACGAAAGTTGTGTCGTTTTTGTCGAGCCAGCGACTCTTTGTAGCGGAAGCGACACATAGCGATTTTACATTCCGTCGGCGGCGATGTCAACATTAAGGTTCAGTCTGTGGTTTAATTTTTGGACATCAATAACTTCGTCAATCATTCTTGGATTTTATGAATCTTGGAGGGAAGCTTTCTTTTTAATTTTTTATGATGAAAAGACAGTATCCAGTTAAAATTTTGAGAATAATAATAATAATTCGTTTTTCCATATGTAACTGATTAATGGATTTAGTTTGTTCGCAGTTAACCTCAAGATACAATCTATGGTTAAAGTTTTTCAGACATCAATAACTTTGACAATCCTTCATAGAATTTTATGAAATTTGGACAGAAGCTTTTACTAATGGTCAAAAGACAGTATTCATTGTAAAATTTAGAAAATATTTTTTATGCCCCCGCTGTAGCGGAGGGGGCATTAAATTTTACCCTTGTCCATCTGTACGTCCGTCCGTACGTCCCAAAATTGGTTTCCGTTCTCTAACTTTAGTTTGGACAACCAAATGTTATGAAACTTATACACAATGCTTATTACCAAAAAACACAGATCAAATTTGAATTTGTGTGGCGTCACTTTTACCGTTCTTGAGTTATGCACCTTTACAAATGGAAAAATTGCTGAATTTTTCGTTTCCGTTCTCTAACTTTAGTTAGCCTCAACCAAATGTTATGAAACTTATACACAATGCTTATTATCACAAAACACAAATCAATTCTGAATTTTGGTGGCGTCACTTTTACCGTTCTATAGTTATGCCCCTTTACCAATGGAAAAACTGCTGAAATATTCGTTTCTGTTCTCTAACTTTAGTTTGCCTCAACCAAATGTTATGAAACTTATGCACAATGCTAATTACTACAAAACACAGATCAAGTACAAATTTGGGTAGAGTCGCTTTTACAGTTCTTGAGTTATGTCCCTTAAGAACGTTATATGCAAGCGGGGGCATCATCTGTGTCCCATGGACACATTCCCCATTTATTTTCTCTCATTTTCCGTAATTTACTGATAAATGGATTTAGTTTTTTTAGCAGTAAACATTAAGATACAGTCTAAGGTTAAAGTTTTTCAGACGTCAATAACTTTGTCAAACCTTCTTAGAAACACTGGCAGAAGATTTAGAGATAATGTCTGAATCAAAATTTAATATTTTTTATTTTTCTGTATTTAACTTATTAGTGGACTTGGTTTGTTTTGAAGTAAACAATTACACAGAGCCTGGGATTACATTTTTAGACATCTCTAAAGTTGTTAAACCATCATGGATTATATTGGATACTTGGAAATAAGCTTACTCCGATCAAGAAAAAGCACATAAAGAAAAAAGTGTAAATGTTTTTGTATTTTTTCTGAAATTAACTGATACTGGACCAAGTTTGTTTAAATCAACATTACACTTTCACACTGACAGCAGCAATCACGGGTGAGACACAGGGTTCCGTGAAATTGTCTTTAAATCATGGTGTTCTCTTATTTCCTTTTGTTGCCCTTTTGGTATCTGATCTCCCTTTTTGTTTATGTTGTTTAATTTTAATAAGTCTGTCTGCTGTTTTTTTTTTACAAATTTCTTGTTTTGTTGTCTTGATTTTATCTAAATTATATAGTCCTTCAAATAAAGTATACTTTACTCATCAACTCGTCTACTCTTTTATTTTCATTTGTTAAATTGGCTGTATTAAAATGCATAAATTGTGCATATGCAGGCCAGTTTTCCTTAAAAATTCAAGCTGAATTTTTTATCAAAATAATTGTCATTTCCATCAGCTTTAAACCAGTATGGAATAATTTCATAAATAGGTATCTAAGATCATGTAGTACACCTTCTCAGTAGTTTTAATTGGCTAAAATACTTTTGTACTTGGTAAAAGCTATTCTTTTATTTTTCTCTTTTAATGAAATTATTTTCCCTTAACATTTACAGCTATAAAGATAGGACGATACACACACGAAAAACGAACAAGCAACATTAAGGAAATAAAGAAGATAAAAGTGACAGAAAAGATACAAGAAAAATCTTCTGAAATTTACGTAGATGAAAAAGAAGTTGATAGTTTAGTTGAAACTTTAATTCAAATCGAACAAGAATTTAATGGTGAATTTATTGAATTGTTTGAAGCAGATGGACTGTTGGCGTTGCAAAAGACCGTATATGTAGGTGTATACATTAGTTGATAGTTCATGTTATAACTATATACATATTTTACAAGTTAATCGCCTAAAATTAATTCTTTTCTCAAGCATCAGGTCAAATTATTTAGTAAAACTTAGCAGGTGAATACTCTAATAACATATGTTATTAAAAAAAAACAGAAGACATCAAGATGCATCAAAAGGAAAGATAGAAGAAATACAACACCATGACAAAAAAGAAAACAAAAGACGAAAAGTCAAACAACAGTATACAAAACACTGAATAGTATATCGTAGATTGAGCAACACGTGCTCACCAAAAAAACCTGGGGTTTAACATAGTGCTCTAGTCACATTCGATGAATCACTAGCAAGAAAAGGAGTACGGAATAATGGCTATGACAAATGAAAAATTATTCGTTGTCGTTTTTTGGCATTTACATTCAATTTGGGGTAAACCATATAATGATGGCAACCAAAAATGTTCAAAGTAATGACTTCGACTTAATCATGAGGAATCTTCGGTTTAATTTCTTGGTGGTTATCTCCCTTGTATCTAAAAAAAAAAATCAGAAAGAAAATGCAAGCCCTAGAATATCGTTTCAACTAAGAGATAAATACTCCATGCGAAGGTACTGCTGGAATGTTGGTAGATAAAAATGAAAAGACCATCGTGCAAAAGTTGAAGTCCTCTCTTTTGAAAAACGTTTTGTTCTTTGCCAACATCCATTGTTTGAAGAGCTTGACACCGTTGCTACATGATGCACCAGATTTAACGTTGAAATTGTGACCGGTTGTGGCTGAACTTACCCCGCAGAACCAAACGAACGGGAGTCGTACCTTTATGACGGAGAAACATCCACTTTCTATTCCCTGCATTCCCTTTGAAGGTTGAGAGCACATTTTTTTATATGAAAATTATAGATAATTTTCAATAATTATTGCACATGTAAACGTGTCGTTATTTTTGAAGGGCATTTTTTTAGTGTTTTGGTAGGAGCTGATTTTTGGTGATAAAGTTAGATATATAACGATATGCTTCTGAGTTGTGTTCAATTTATCTTAAATCAAAATAAACACCATTAGTTCTCTTTAGAATGTATGATTTAATTTCAAATTCTACAAATATTTTTGACGTTAATTCATCCGTTGATTGTCCAATTATCCAGAAATTTTGTAAGCAGAACCCCTTCTTAACTATCAAACAGATCTAAATCTAAAATGGAATTTAAATCAAAAGTAGGACACCATGTGAATATTTCCCTAAAGCGACATGATTCCGAGTTATCAATTTGAAATTGGATAATGGAATTAACAGAACAAATCTTCATACAGAGATAATTCACATACAAACAAAACATATCTTCATACAGAGATAATTCACATACAAACAGAACAAATCTTCATACAGAGATAATTCACATACAAACCTGCAGCATTTCGGTAACAAAAAATAGAAGTTTGCCCTCTAAAGTATTCGAGATGCTAAAAAATAATTTAAAATTTTACACCTTTCAGGTTCATGGTTCGAGAATTACATCAAAACAATCAAATTTGAAGTTTAAGCTGATTAAACTGATACATGCATCTTCTTTAAAACATTTATAACAAAAATTAATGTCAGAGCTATTAAAACGCACCAATTTGAAATTTGACACATTAGATCTCGTATAGCATTTGTTTACTCCGAGATTATTCAGAAAAAAGAAAGTATGACGTTCCTAATCGTTCAATAACTCGAAGTATCAATTATTTGATGTATAAATACATTACAAGGAACAAATCGAATCCAAATTTGATATATATATCTTAAGGATTTCTGCATTCGAGGTCAGATTAGAATATTTATATATTTTCGTTTTCATTTTGCAAATTTGTCCCCTATCTCAAACGGGGGCATTTGTGTACATGCACATATTTATGATTTATTCCTTATTCTTTTTAAATTTATTTTTTAGAAAAACAGTTTTCAAAACTGCAGTTAAAACAATTGGATAAACATGATAAATGATGATTAAACGAAACAGAGAAATATCATATGATCTAATTTTTGTTTTTCAGGAGACATTTAAACAAAAAGAAGAAATATTTGGCAAGTTAGGATACTTACCCACACATGTTTATGACGAATTTTATAAAGCTACTGGTATAGACATTGATAATCGAAAAAACAAAATGAGTACAATAGCTTCTCACATGGATAAATTCATTAGAAACATGATAAATTTTGCTAGAAATATTCCCGGATTCAGTGCGCTGTCAACAGCAGACCAGATTGTTCTGTTAAAAGGTATTTTTATTTATCAAGTAATCCCCGTACAGTAAACAACAATTAGCCTTACAGTTCATCCGCTTTCTTTACGTGAGTTTATCTGTGTAAAAAATAGTTTATTTCAAAATACAATGGTGTTCAAGCTTAAATGTGATATACCTTTGTTCTAAGAAAACAAAACGTCATATGAATAGTTGAAGGATAAATGTGTTTTTATCAAGTTTGAACTCGTCACATGCTATCCGATTCTGACGATTTTAAGAGAGAGACAACCCATTTAGGATCATAATCAGCCCTAGATAGTAGCTATATAATCACTATCACAAAACCTTACTTGTCAGCAAAACGTAGAATATAATGAAAATAAGAAGAATTTGACCTTACCTGATTCACATTTGTTTTCCACCGCTTCTGAGGTACCTATATCAGGTGGTGATGCTACACAGTGAACATGTTGTCCCCATATATTTTCATTTGGTAATAATACAAAAGATTATTATAGCAGAAGAATGACCCAATATAATCAAAAATAAAAATTTCAAATGCACAGTCAAACACATCCAATTGTATATTGACGATTTTTCTAAGTCTGTACTGGGAACAGTATATCTAACTGTGTGTCGTGTGTCAATATAATGTTCCTGGTATGTATGATTGCATGTCATACATTAAAATATATGTAAATGATCGTTTTACCTTATTAAGCAGGATTTTTTGTTGGCCGAATTAGTCACTAAAATGGTTCTTCCCGTTGGCTTCCTTGTTTCACTTTTTTCAATGTTGACATTTTTTCTTTCTATTAACTCAACATGCTTACCACACATGTACCCCATCTCAAGCTAAGGGTCAAATTGAAGGTCGCAGGAATACGGATTCAAATGAGATAGAATAATTTGATTGCGAACCAATAATACACCAGTGATATTTTTGACCTGATTTTGACAAAATTTAACTGAAATTTGAAAAAAAAAATAATCTGGCTTCTATTTTGACAAAAAAAAAAAAAAATCTGGCCTATTCAATGGCTAAAAAAAATATTATGGCTTCATGTCCTATTCCTTTGTCTTTACAAATGTTGAAAAAAAAAATATTCTTGCTTTGGATTGACTGAAAAAAATATTCTTGCTCGGCTTGCATGATAAAAAAAAAATATGGCTTGATATAAAAACCCAGCCCCCGAAAGTCAAATGGTCCATACCTAAGCATTTTGTCTTTGATGAGTAGGTGAAAGACATAGATGACACCTTATTAATCATATTGGAGTAAAATAAACGTTAGCCTACTTGCCATTAACCATACTTTTTATTTAAATTAGTTTTGCCTCCATTTTATCTAGTCTGACCATATCTGCAGACATGTGTAGGTATTAATCTATATTTATTGTGGAAAATAATAAACGTATTACAGTTTTACGTTTAAATTATCGTTGTATTATTCCAGTTTTTTTACCATTTTTAAAGGGTAACGTTACTTATGAGAAAAGTCCTGACACGTTTTTGTTTGTTCGTTTCGCAATCGTGACATTTTTTTTCAAAATTTATATAAAGTATAACATCTTACTTTCATATAGCTGGATTCCATGAGTATTGGTTTCTTGAATTCCATCGAAGAGTCAATCCAGAACTGAGAGTAATTGCACTTACTGATCCTGCAAACCCTGGTATATTCGGAGCTCACCAGTCGGAAATGAGTTCCTTATTAAACCACAGCAACACAGATTATATGTTTGAATGTGCAGCAAGTTTAAGAAAGTGTAACCTTTCTGCAGAAGAGGCAACTCTTGCTAGAGGAATTGTTTTAACATTTACAGGTATATATCTTATTAAAATGTAGCAATTCAAATATTAATTTTGGTTTCAAAATTTAGTGAACAGTTATTTTACTAAATGGATCAAATAGACTGTCGTAGCCGTATTTGGAACAACTTTTCGGAATTTTCTGATTATAAAGCTCTTCAACTACATATTTGATTTGTACTTCCAACTATTTTAATTCGAGCGCCAATGATGATATTTTGAAGACGAAATGCGCGTCTGGTTTACTTGGTATTTTGATGAGTTTTTGTGGAGTGTAATTTTCATATACATGTATACTGTATTAAATCATTTCAGCCTTTTTTAAGGCTACATTTCGCGTGCAGCTGTCTTCAGTTTCATTTCACCAAGTATTTTTATACGACCGCAAAAATTTTGCGGTCGTATATTGGTATGACGTTGGCGTCGTCGTCGTCGTCCGAAGACACATTAGTTTTCGCACTCTAACTTTAGTTTAAGTGGATGGATCTCTATGAAATTTTACCATAAGGTTCAATACCACAAAGGAAAGGTTGGGATTGATTTTGGGGTTATGGTACCAACAGTTAAGGAATTAGGGGCCAAAAGTGGCCAAAATAAGCATTTTGTAACTTCCAGACAATAACTTGTGTGTAAGTGTATGGATCTCTGACATTGTACCACAAGGTTCCATATCACAAAGGGAAGGCTGGAATTGATTTTGGGGGTAATTGCCTCAAAATTTTAGGAATTAGGGGCCAAAAAAGGGGCAAAAACAAGCATTTTTCTAGTTTCATGACAATAACTTGTGTGTAAGTGTTTGGATATTTCTGAAATTGTACTACAAGGTTCCATATCACAAAGGAAAAGCTGGAATTGAGTTTGGGGGTAATTGCCCGAAACGTTTAGGAATTGGGGCTAAAAGGGCCAAAATAAGCATTTTCTAGTTTCCAGACAATAACTTGTATTCAAGTGTATGGATCTCTGAAATTGTACTGCAAGGTACCATACCACAAAGGGAAGGCTGGGATTGATGATGGGGTAATTGCCTCAATATTTTAGGAATTAGGGCCAAAAGGGCAAAAACAAGCATTTTTCTAGTTTCAGGACAATAACTTGTGTGTAAGTGTATGGATCTTTCTGAAATTGTACTACAAGGTTCCATATCACAAAGGAAAGCTGGGTTTGAGTTTGGGGTAATTGCCCTAAACGTTTAGGAATTTAGGGCCAAAAGGGCCGAAAACACATTTTCTAGTTTCCAGACAATAACTTGTGTTCAAGTGTATGGATCTCTGAAATTGTACTGCAAGGTACCATACCACAAACGGAAGGCTGGGATTGAGTTTGGGGTGATGAATCATAAGGGGTTCAAACATTTGGGGGGGTTTCTTTTTCTTTTTTTTTCTTTTAAAATTTTCCATTTTAAGTTGGTTATTTCTGATTTATATTTAAAAGCAAATAATAATGATATGGTAGGAGATACACACCAAACAGGATGTGTAAATTATTATATAATAAGTATTGTGCAATAGCAAGAAATTTTCAATTGCACAGTATTGCACAATAGCAAGAAATCTTCAATTGCACAGTATTGCGCAATAGCAAGAAATCTTCAATTGCACAGTATTGTGCAATAGCAAGAAATATCCAATAGCACAATATTGCGCAATAGCAAGAAATTGTCAATTGTACAGTATTGCGCAATAGCAAGAAATATTCAATTGCACAGTATTGTGCAAAAGAAGATACTTAGTATAAATTGCTTATTTCTTGACCAATTTCAATGGGGTTTTATTCTTGAATTCTTGGGGTTCTTTAATATGCTGAATCTAACCGTGTATTAAGTTTTTGGATTTTGGGCCCCGTTTTTAAATTGGTCCACATTGAGGTCCAAAGGGTCCAAAATTAAACTTTGTTTGATTTCATCAAAAATTGAATTATTGGGATTCTTTGATATGCCGAATCTAACCGTGTATTTAGATTCTTAATTTTTGGTTCCATTTTCAAATTGGTCTACATTAAGGTCCAAAGGGTCCAAAATTAAACTTAGTTTGATTTTAACAAAAATTGAATTCTTAGGGTTCTTTGATATGCTGAATCTAAACATGTATTTAGATTTTTGATTATGGGCCCAGTTTTCAAGTTGGTCCAAATCAGGGTCCAAAATTAAACTTTGTTTGATTTCAACAGAAATTGAATATATGGGGTTCTTTGATATGCTGAATCTAACCATGTATTTAGATTTTTGGGCCCCGTTATCAACTTTGTCCACATTGAGGTCAAAAGGGTCCAAAATTAAACTTTGTTTGATTTCATCAAAATTGAATTCTTGGGGTTCTTTGATATGCTGAATCTAATCATGTTTTTAGATTTTGGATATTGGACCATAATAGGTGAATGTCCAATTTAAAATTTTAAGTTCTTAGACCACATTCATTCTGTGTCAGAAACCTATGCTGTGTCAAATATTTAATCACAATCCAAATTCAGAGCTGTATCAAGCTTGAATGTTGTGTCCATACTAGCCCCAACTGTTCAGGGTTCGACCTCTGCGGTCGTATCAAGCTGCGCCCTGCGGAGCATTTTATTTCTACTTGTTTTGCCTCCTATGTTTTAAACAATGAACGAACGAACTGAGCCTATGACATTAAAGTTGACATTAAGATATTCAGTTCATGTGCTTTGGAGACATTAAATATATAAAGTGTTACTTTTCATTTTTGACATTCAATCTGGCTATTGAAATATTGCTACTCGTACCATGTTTTTGTTGTTGTTCTTTTTGAAACAGTTAAAGCATTTGTATCACATTCTGTTCTATCAGTGTGTTTTAAATCCGAATTCATGTTGGACATTCTTGTTTTTTTCTTGGTTTGAATTTTTTCAAATGTCAATGTTTAGATAAAGTGTTTATGTTCTTTTAATTCACATTTGGCTGGTGTGATCTATTGCTATCACTTTGTGAACGTCGTCTGTCGTCCATTAACTTTCCAAAATCCTTTCCTTTGAAACTACTTAGCCAAATAAAACAAATCTTGGCCACAATCATATTTGGAGTATCTAGATTATAAAATGTGTCAGGTGATCCAGTCCACCAGCCACCATGTCCATCAAGGCTAGAATACATGTAGTACACAAGGGTAAATAAATAGACTCATCATAGAGACCGGACCAGAAATGTTTAAAATAATAAGATTTACCTGATCTCCGTTTGGACCAAAACTGTTAGGCGACTCCTTGTAGGAGTTATTGCTTTAGATGATAGTTTTTTTTTCGTTTTTGCGTATTATGTTGAACACTTTTATAGATAAGGAGACTTAAAAGCTAAAAGGTAAGCGAGACAATTTCTTCAAATGAAGCGAAAGGCGAATTTGACCAATTTTGTTTTTTTGCCTAATATATTGAAAATTATAAAAAAACAGAGATACACATTATTTGGAAAAGTTGATCAGTAAGACAACATCTACTTATGGGTCAACTCGGCCAAACTTGTCAGTCGACTCATTACATACTAGGAATTAATGCACTTGCATGACCATTTTTACCATTTTTTGCGTGTTTTTCTGTTATCTTGAGAACTATAAAAGATAAAGAGAAATAAAAAGAAAAAAAAAATATTTAGAGATTCAAGATTCAAGATTACCTATTAAGTCAACAAAGCCTAAATCGTCAGTGGACTAATTTTAGGAGTTATTGCCCTTAAATGAACAATCGTTTTTCGATTTTGGCTATTAACTTGAGAGGTATTCTAGATATAGACTATAGAGAAATAGTAAATGGAAAAATGATTGGCAAGACTAGATCAACTAATAAGTCAACATTCCAGAGATCCGTCATTCAATTCCTTATAGGAGTTATTGCCCTTAAATGAGGATTTTTTACTCATTTTTTCGTATTGGGCAAAAATAAAGCATATAAACTTTAAACTGCAAAAAACGATCAGCAAGACAAGATCTACAATCACTAACATAGCTGAAATTGTCAGTCCACTCCTATTGCAGGAATTGTCTTAAGTGATAATTTTTTAACCATTTTTTGCTTTTTTTTTTGGCAATCACTATAGTTGAAAAACACTGTAAACAACAAAAGTGGTCAAGAAAAGAGAGAATTTTAGTCTTTTTAGTCATGAATTATATTCTAATCTATAATATTGGAGAAATGTTTTTAGGTTCTATGACTGCTGTTAACTAATACATTCGCTTTCAAATTTTATTTTGTTTATATCCAAACTGTTTGTTATTTTCACATATGTTGCCGAATATTGCTGTTTTGCTAATTTTCAAAACTTTTCTGGATTTCTCTTCATCAAGAACGCTCACAGTCAAAAAATTAAAGCCAAAGATTTATAAGTAACGAAACACGTGAAGAGCTGTATTAGAGTTGTGTTGCATCCAAATCTTTGTTTTTTGTTGTTTGTTTTAAATTTTACTTCGATTTGACGGATTTTTCTCTGTCATTTCATTACTGTATGTTTTGACACTGCAGGTTTATTAAGACAGCGGACGACATATCATGTACTGATGTCACGTTTGTTTAGTGAAACACAGTTATCGTCACTGAAAATATGTTCATTTTTTTAATTCAGAAGCGCTGTTTTATCTATAATCTGTCTTTTATGATTATTTTATTCTCTTAAATTTTTTTATAAGATTATTCAATTCTTTGCTATTTGTTTTTTAATTTTACATTCAATTTGACGGATTTGTCTCTCTTACTTCATCACTGATGACTGATCATGTACTGATGTCAAATATACATCGTAGTTTTTTGGCCTTTTAAACTTTTTTTATTTGAGCGTCACTGCATGATTCTTTTGTAGATGAAATGAGCGTCTGGAATACATATGTTTAATCCTGATATCTATGAGGAGTTTTTTTGCATAGTAAAACGAAGTATTCGTCACAGAAAATATGTTCATTTTCTTAAGTGGGAAGCGTTGTTTTAACCAGAACCAGTCTTTTAGGACTATTTTATTCTCATAATTATTTTTATAAGTTTGTGTCCAATTCTTTGATCTTTGATCTTTGTTGTTTTTTTTACGCATTTGTCTCCCGCTGAACATTACTGAATCACTTGACACTACATATTTATCGAGTCAGTGGACAAATGCCCCTGAACTAATGTCATGTTTGTTTTGTAAAACAAAGTAACAACATTTTTCATACTGGTTATCTATGATATTGTTACACCAATTACGAATTTGAATATTTCTTTGTTAATATTTTTAATACAACTGGTCGTCTCTCATTACATTATATACCTTTATAATCTATTTTCCATCATACTCGGTCTACTTTACATCAACGTTGGGCTCATTTTATTAGTCAATAAAATATATGATTAATCAATAAATTCTCTTTTTACTTATGATCAAGGTTATGATACTGTGGATCTCTTACGAATGTATGACACAATACTAGTTTAAAATGAAAGTTTCCATAGTTTCATAAAAAATATATAGATATGGTCTTTGGCAGATTTTCTGTAAAGCAAAATACTATGCTTCAGAAATTTATCTCAAATTATAATGGTATTTTAAGTTTATTATACTTAAGGATGTATTCTTCTGATGTTTCAGTCTCGTTCAGGAATTATTTCCAAAACATGTGATACAAGTGGAAAATATCAATTAATCTAAAAAATATTATAATCAAACTAAACTATGTGAAAAAATTGTGTACTTACAATAAGTAGTTTTTGAGTAATGATATTTTCAATTTTTATAAGCAATCTGGTCAGTGTCATCAGACAAAATGTTGAGAAAATGGGTGAAGTGTACAAAGAAATGATTTTACAAAAAATATGTACATCCCATATCAATTTTTTTCTTTTCAAAATTCTTAGATATGTATTTTTCCAATCATTCATAACAAAGAAGTTATAATATGCTTTTTGTTCTAAAAAAAAAAGAGAAAAATCTCAAATTTACAGAATTTACAGCATGAGCAATTTGACACAAAAAAAGCAACAAAATTTTATAAAACTTTTTTATATTAACACCTTCCTATAGTTTTTTTTTAAGTTAGATTCATTCAGATTGGTCCACTTCATCTTTAGTGAAAGTATGAAAAAAAGTTTAATTGTGAAACTGTGATTTTTTTCATGATAATAGCCCAAAAATAGGTAAAAATTGATGAAAAATGGGAAAATCATTAAAATAGAGTACTTTTAAATGGCCGTAGCAAAAAAAGAACTACACCACCATATGATTTTTCTTCATCAATTACTTTCTTAGAGTCATATAAACCCAAAAATCAGGTTAAGAAAAAAAAGTTTAATTCTAGAAATTTTTGGCTCCTCAGAGGTGTACATCCTTAAAAGTAAATGTTCGATATATTCAAAGGTATCACCATACACTTATTTAATTTTTCCTTAGATGACGAATGGGTTTATACAAGACCTGAACTATACTTTAGTTTTGATACTTAATAATAAAATAAATGTTTCTGTGTTGTAGATCAGTGCACATTACAAGAACCTGAAAAAGTGGAGAAAATCCAGTGGTATTTGGTTAATTGTTTACGGACTGTAGCAAAGAAAAGTTACAAGAACCCAGACGAAAGACTCTGGAAAATACTGGACAAGTTTACACTGCTTCGTAGCGTATCAAACTATGGACGTGAAATGGACAATATTAAAGCTCAGTGGCCTGTGATGAAAGATCACCCGCTTGTTTTAGAAATAATTGGCACAGAAATTGTGAATCAATCAAAATGAATCAAAAAGACATTCCTCATTTGCTAACCGTTAATTGTGTGTCAATCAGTATTTCCAAAATTTTCTATCCATGACCAATTTTATAAAATAAAGATATACATTATTATCTTGTTTGAAAGGAAAACCAGACATTATAAGCAACTAATACAATACGAAAAGGATTTTATAGGAAAATATGATATAATTTAAAATTTATTTGACATATCATGTGTGAATTTCAAAAAATATTTTATCGTCAATTGTGCTCGAATCCAAATATCACAATTGAAGGATAAACTCTTATCAAAGATTTCAGATTCATAGTTTTGTAAGACTCATCAGTGGAGCTCGATAAAAAACCTGGAAGGAAAAAAACACTAAGAAAGTTGAAGAGTATTGAAAACCTAAAATTGCGAAAAATTTTGCCAAATACAGATTAGGCAATTTATGACAGGGGGAAGAAAAACCAGTTTCGATTATTCCAATATTTTATAAACAAAAAAGATCACTGTCAAACTCGAAAAAAAAAAACACTTATTATGTGCATAAAAATTAGAATCAACGCGATATGAATAACCGTCAGATTGTTTTCTGGTTCACAAGTGAAAGTGATGTCTGAATTAAATCATTTTCTTGTGTCACAAAAAGCGATGTAAAAAGGCTATGGAGAGAAAACAATTATCCGTTAAATCCTTTGATACCATTTACATTACCATTGACATAACCAACTTGCTGATATTCCTTTTAATAATAAACAGAGACAAACCTTCCAAAGATCAATAATTCAGTGATCTTTATTTGGTAAAAAAAAATCATCTAGAGGCTTTTAGGAGCCCCAATTGCTTACCTGACAAAGATATGCAACAATAAAACCAGTTACAGTCACCTTTCATACACTCAGTTAGATTTTGACCATGTTTGATCCAGATCCACTCTGGGAAACATTTAAAAAATAGTTAAGCGTTTGAGAAAAGCAAATACTATAAGCAGTAAATAAAAATTTTTAACATTTGATTTCTTTGACCATTTTGCTGTATGCTGTTTTTCTATCAATTTTCATGATATTAGCTAAAATGCCAAAATTAGATAAAAAATATCATTTAAGGTAGATTAACTGTATACCGCCATCTTGGATTGTAAAATAGCAGTACACAATCGGTCTAGTTCTTTGCTTAAATCTGCAAATATTCAGACAGATTGGCAATTAATGTGAAAGACTGTTCGTTTAAATAAAGAAAAATAAATGATTTATTGCATTATTAAGACTGTTTAAACAAATACTAAATATTTTTTTTTCGATTCAATTTTTCAACTTCCATATAAGGGGAGATAACTCTTATAGTAAAAATTTTATACAAAAATGATAGTGAAACTTTCATTTTTAGCTCACCTGGCCAAAAGGGCCAAGTGAGCTTTTCTTATCACTTGGCGTCCGTCTGTCGTAGTCTGTTAACTTTTACAAATCTCTTCTCCTCTGACACTACTGGGCCAAATTTAACCAAACTTGGCCACTATCATCATTAGGGATCTAGTTTTAGAAATGTGTCCGTTGATCCCGCCTGCCAAATTTAGATGGCCGACGTGGCTAAACATAGAACATAGGGGTAAAATGCAAGTTTTGTCTATTATTTTGAAAACCTTTATAAATAGAGAAAATCTGAGTGGGGCAGAAATGTTCCGAATGTTGAGCTCTACCAATTGTCCTTATAAGTCAAAACTGTCAGACGACTTATAGGAGTTATTGCCCTTTAATGACAACTTTTACCATTTTTTTCATTTTTGCCTATTATCTTGAAACTATAATAGATACTGAAAAACTTTAAAATGCAAAAATGATCAGCAAGACAAGTTTTATAAATTAGTCAAATGGTCGAAATCGTCAGTCGACTCTTTATTGGAGTTATTACCATTTGATGACGATTTTTACCAAATTTTTGCGTTTTTGCCATATATCTTTAAAATTATGATAGAGATAGAAAGTTAAATAAGCAAAAATGATCAGCAAGACAAGGTCTACAATTATTGCCCTATTATGACGATTTTTACCACCTTTTTTGGCGTTTTGCCTTATATGATAAAAATTAGAATAGATAAATGGACACTTTAAGTCACAAAAATGATCAGCAAGGCAAGATCTACTAATAAGTCAAATTTTGCCGATATAGTTAGTAGACTGTCACTCTTTATAGAAGTGATTGCCCTTAAATGAGGATTTTTTTTACCCTCTTTTGTGTTTTGAGCAAAAACTAAAGAAGACAGAGAGAAACTAAACAGACTAAATGATCAGCAATACAAGATCAACAAAACAGAGGTTTTGTCACGAATTATATTCTTGTCTACAATGTTGGAGAGTGTCCTTTGTTGAAAATGCACATAGACCAAGGTGAGCGACACAGGCTCTTTACAGCCTCTAGTTTACTTCAGTGACACAATTTTTTTTAATTTTCTTAAAGTATATCATAAAACCTATATATCTTCTCATATTTTATTTCAAATTCTATATCATAGATTTCTTTTATTCACAAAAACGTGTATTTTCATGAATAATCTATGCAAATTTGGGCAATTTTGGACGACTTGTAGCTTGAAAAATAGCACAGTTACCCATACTTTTGAATATATATTTTTAAAAAGCATTGCAAAATCTCCCTTTTTGCAAAGTATAAGAAATTCTATCTGAGAAAATATATAGTGATGATCCACCTTAAGGAACCTAACTCCATTGAGAGGTCAGTTGAAAATTTTGTCATGCTGACTTGTTGTACATACAGTCTTTTAGTGATCATTTATTGTGTATATACATATATTTATCTATAATAAAAGATAACTGCACAAAACCGCAAATGAGTAAACCGTGTCCGGTCTGTATTTTTGTTAGATGTTTTTCTGCTTTGTATCGATCTGATGAGATAAGCCTTCTCAATTGATTTTTATAGCTTGTTCTTATGTTGTGCTGTAACACCACTGTTCCTGGTTAGAGAGGGTTCGCTCACAAACATGTTTAACCCCGCCACATTCTTTATGTGCCTGTAGTTCAGTGGTTGTCGTTGGTTCATGTCTGTAATTTTGTTTTCGTTAATTGTTTTGTTATGAATTAGGCCGTTAGTTTTCTCAATTGAATTGTTTCATATTTTTCATGTCGGGGCCTTTTATAGCCGACTATACGGTATGGGTTTTTCTCATTGTTGAAAGCCGTATGGTTGCCTATAATTGCTTACATCCACTTCATTTGAACTTTGGTGGATAGTTGTCTCATTGGCAATCATATCATACTAATTTTAGGGCCGAAGGGCCAAGTGAGCTTTCTCATCACTTGGCGTCCGGCGTCCGTCGACGTCGTCGTCCGTCGTCGTTAACTTTACAAAATCTCCTCTGAAACTAATGAGACAAATTTTACAAAACTTGCCAACAATCATCATTAGGGTATCTAGTTTAAAAATGTGTCCGATGACCCTGCCTGCCAACCAACATGGCCAATATGGCTAAAAATAGAACATAGGGTAAATGCAGTTTTTGGCTTATATCTCTGAAACTAAAGCATTTAGAGCAAATCTGACGGGGAAAATGTTCATCAGGTTAAATTCTATCTGCTTCGAAAAAAAAAAAAAAAAAAAAAAAAAAAAAAAAAAAAAAAAAAAAAAAAAAAAAAAAAAAAAAAAAAAAAAAAAAAAAAAAAAAAAAAAAAAAAAAAAAGATATACAAAATTTACAAAAAATTGGTAAAAATTACTTTCACGAAATATCCTACATTCTTGTCTACAATGTTGGAGTGTCCTTTGTTGAAAATGCACATAGACCAAGGTGATGCACATGTCTTTAGAGCCTCTAGTTTACTTTTAGCAAGAAAACAAGTTCAGTGACACAATTTTTTTTTAATTAAGGCATATCATAAAACCTATGTATCTTCTCATATTTTATTTCAAAATTCTATATCACAGATTTCTTTTATTCACAAAACGTGTATTTTCATGAATAATCTATGCAAATTTGGGCAATTTTGGACGACTTGTAGCGAAAAATAGCACAGTGACCCATACTTTTGATTACATTTTTAAAAAGCATGGAAAAATCTCTATTTTGGCAAAATATAAGAAAATTCTATCTGAGAAGATATATAGTGATGATCCACCTTAAGGAACCTAACTCCATTGAGAAGTCAATTGACAGTTTTTGTCATGCTGACTTGTTGTACATACAGTCTTTTGGTGGTCATTTAATGTGTATATACATATCTTTATCTATAATAACAGATAACTGCACAAAAACCGCAAAATGAGTAAACCACGTCCGGTCTGTATTTTTGTTAGATGTTTTTTCTGCTTTGTATGGATCTGATGAGATAAGCCTTTTCAACTGATTTTATAGCTTGTTCTTATGTTGTGCTGTAACACCACTGTTCCAGGTTAGGGGAGGGTTCGCTCACAAACATGTTTAACCCCGCCACATTCTTTATGTGCCTGTAGTTCAGTGGTTGTCGTTTGTTCATGTCTGTCATATTTGTTTTTCGTTAATTGTTTTGTTATAAATTAGGCCGTTAGGTTTCTCAATTGAATTGTTTCATATTTTTCATGTCGGGGCCTTTTATAGCCGACTATACGGTATTGGTTTTTCTCATTGTTGAAGGCCGTACGGTTGCCTATATAATTGCTTACATCCACTTCATTTGAACTTTGGTGGATAGTTGTCTCATTGGCAATCATATCATACTAATTTTAGGGCCGAAGGGCCAAGTGACTTTCTCATCACTTGGCGTCCGGCGTCCGTCGACGTCGTCGTCCGTCGTCGTTAACTTTACAAAATTCTCCTCTGAAACTAATGAGACAAATTTTACAAAACTTGCCAACAATCATCATTAGGGTATCTAGTTTAAAAATGTGTCCGATGACCCCGCCTGCCAACCAACATGGCCAATATGGCTAAAAATAGAACATAGGGTAAAATGCAGTTTTGGCTTATATCTCTGAAACTAAAGCATTTAGAGCAAATCTGACGGGGAAAATGTTCATCAGGTTAAATTCTATCTGCTTGAAATTTTCAGACGAATCAGACAACCCGTTGTTGGGTTGCTGCCCTTGAATTGGTAATTTTAAGGAAATTTTGCAGTTTTTGGTTATTATCTTGAATATTATTATAGATAGAGATAAACTGTAAACAGCAATAATGTTCAGCAAAATAAGATCTACAAATCAGTTAAGATGACCAAAATTGTCAATTGACCCATTAAGGAGTTATTGCCCTTTAAAATCAATTTTAAAATTTTCGTAAATTTTGTAATCTTTATCAAAATATTCTCCTCTGAAACTACTGATACAAATTATACCAAAATTGGCCACAATCATCATTAGGGTATCTAGTTTAAAGTCCGATGACCCTGCTTTCCAACCAACATGGCCAACATGGCTAAAAATAGAACATAGGGTAAAATACAGTTTTTGGCTTATGTCTCTGAAACTAAATCATTAAGAGCAAATCTGACTTGGGTAAAATGTTCATCTCTAATTTTAATAAATATCGTCATTTAAAGCCAAATCCTACAAGATTACTTTTCAAGATAATTGCAAATAAGCAAAAAAAAAAAAAAAATGTTTTACAAATACGCAAACAACTAGTAAAATCGTAATGTTAGGACAAAAAGGCATTAAAAGAATCCTTTAGTGATTTACATCATTAATTTCAATCGACATGATTTCGAAATGACACGAGGGTCCTTACAAATTACTTATTACTGCTAGGTTTTTCAAATGCACCATAAACTTCTTTCAAAGTTATTCACGTCTATTTTATCAGCAATCAATTTTTTTTAAATTTGGAGAGCGTGTTTTTCAACAAACAATCAATATTTCTATTGGAACCAATTGTACTCCTCTGCTTGTCGACTTGTTCTTTTATTCTTATGAGGAAGACTTCGTAGAGGATTTTTTTAAAAAGAATAATGGAAGAAAAGATGTGTTATTATCCTTTTTTTGAGTTGACGATGACGGAATTCAAGTGATGGCAAAATCTCACATTGGACTTTCGAAGTTAATAAAACAAGGAAAAAAATACTAAGGAACAACCAAAATATTTAGTCAAAAAGAATAGACAACACACTGCCCTCAAAACGTCACACAAACAACTAGATATTAAACAGTACTAACCCCACCGGTGAACAACTCAGTTAAACTGAAAGGGTAAGCAGTTCCTTCTGTACTAGTGTCAACATCATGTAAAATCCGGTGATAAGTTGCAATCGTTAGTTGTCATAAACGGAAAAAGAAAAAAAAATGTTGCGACAACGTGACCAACTGTAACATAAGTCTGGTCGTCTGTGACAGATTTTACGTAACCGTTAACACATTTACACTGATAGCGGTAAAACTTTTGAAGCGATGATTAAACTTTATCATGAATATCCCTTGGTACATTGTCGTTCAAAATCAATTTATATACACAATCCAATTAAGAAGTCGACTTTCGTTATTGGATCACTATTATATTGGGCAAGTAGGGTGGTCTGATAAGAAGGCGACTACTGCATTAATTCAAAATAATATATTTCCAGTACAAAAAAAAAAACTGGTATACAATTTGATTGCCTATAGGCATTATTCAATCAATTCAATCAAATCTATATCCAGCTCATCTGTAATATATGTGTGGTTTTCTAGGCAATATTTTACAAAATAAATGATTTCAGCAATTCAATAATTAACAAACATTATCAGTCACGATTGCAATTATTAAGTTGAAATGCATAATTTTTCTTTTTCAGTAAATTACATTTTATGAACTTATAATCGCCATTCCCCAAAAAAATCGATGTAGAAGTCAGATTTATCTTTATATTATTTGATTAAGAAATAATTCATGCAAGCAAAGATTTGTATAGTCTTACTATACAAAGCCTTGATGCAAACCATAAATTTGTTGGAAATTCTCACATGGCCGGGATGATTTTTTAAATTTTATCCCGATTATAGGGATAATATTAAAGAATATGACGGCCCAGGCCAGAAGAAAATGCCAACAAATTTATGGCTTGCTTAAATGATTTCTATTCTAATGGGAGAAGTACGGCAATTTAAAAGACCGAAGCGAAGGTAAGTGCGCCGTTTGTGTAGCTGTTCTATTTACCCCTGCAAGATGGAGCTAAAAACGACCAACAATTATATAGCTTGCACGAATTATTTCTTAAAATGCCTCTAGCAAAAATGTGTTTAATTCTCAACCCAAAATTTAGCATTTTAATACATTTTGTCCATTGGCTTCTATTTACCATGAAATCCACATTTGACATGTCGTAACTAAAGAGCGAGCCGCCATATTGACAAGTTTGCTAAAATCCATTAATGAGCAATTAATGCTATAAATCAAAAATGAGATACACTTACCTGAAAACTCAATTTAAATGAGATAGTATCCGAATTCGAATGCGTACAATAATGGTTTACTTTTACAGATTGTGACTTGGATGGAGAGTTGTCTCATTGGCACTCATACCGCATCTTCTTATATCTAAGTAACGGAATAACCTTCAGGTTGAGAGTTTTCATTGATATGACGTCACCTATGACGTTAATCGCCAAGATTAATCATGTTAATCTTAAAATTTCGCGAAATTTTATTTATTTTTATCATATAAATTTTTCCAACAGGCTCTTATGTATTAATTCTTTTTGTTATGCATTATAATAAGAATAACTTTTCAATTTCACACAGCGAAATCGACATGTGCATTTACGTGCGGGTATACTGTAACAGGTATCAATATGTACATCTGTGAGTCTGCGCAAAATAAAGAAACGCGTATATATCGAAAATTTTATCACATTCTTGTTTTCAAATCGAAAGCATCACGTGATATATGAACTAAAAACAACTGTTGTGCATGTCAAAAATATCATTTGCTTACTTTTTACTGAGGTTTACTACTAATCAAATCAAATTATTTACGTTAGTTATAAAATTTTGTTGCATATAGGTTGCATTTCTGTAAATATAGACAATGCAATTTCCCATAGGAACTCCCTTTGCGGCTAAAACTGTGACACTTTTACTATGAAGTTTCGTGAAAAATTATATCCTAGAATGGAAAGTTGATATGCACTACTATTTTATTCAAAGGTCGAAACATAGGGCTGTGCGGCATATTTTCAACATTTATATGCCCTGAACTTGTTAGAGTTTAAACTTATACCAAAATTATGTACTACCCTACCTTTACTTTTTGCCTACTTCAGAATTCATTTTTCACCGCAATAGAATGTTTTTATACTGGTAACAGTCCCAAGTTGTGTCTCTATGAGATGAAACATAGAGATCATATCTGGGAACCAGTATGTCAACAAATTAAATTTATCTATGAATATTATATATCTCCCCAAAAGAGGCGTGGTTTGAGAAACAGCTGTATTTACAAAGTGCAACCTATAGACATTGGACAACAAAACACCAACTGTCATATAATTATAGATTATCGTTGATCATCTCAACGAGATTGATTTTCTCGCTTGAGCCGGGACGGCGAAAGCGAGAAAAGCAATCAAGTTGAGATGACCAATGATAATCTGTTTATCGCTATTTTACCTATGACGACGTTGTCAATTTCGTGTCAATTTCATAAGCAACGCCATGTGCCTCCTTAGTTTCTAGCGATAATTTTCCATCTCAAGCGAGTAGCATGATATGAAAAATTATCACAAAAAAAGATCAAAGGAAAAATGCACAAAATAGCGATAACAATTGGTATTCAAAAAATGTAATTTCATCAAATAACCAAGCACGTGATAGGTTATATATCATTCTTAGAGAAGGAAAAACTGGTGGAATCTCTTCAGTTTAAATATTTTAATGTAGTAAAACAAAATACAATATAGAACATTGGCTTTGCAATGTTTGATACACTAAACATTATGTATATGTTGAACATCAAAAGACATTTTTATTTTTATTGTAATATGTGTTTACCTTACTGTGTAACACATTTTGAAATAGTTACTTTAGTTGCAGTGTCAATCCAACATGAATTTAAAAGAAGTATAAATTGTAAGAATAAAAGTATAATTACTGTCTACACTGGCAAAGACATGACAGTCACACGATATGAACCATGTTAAACATACGTTTTATGTTCAAACAAAAGGAAAAATGCATTATTATGAATTAAAAAAAAGTTGTCAGAAATAATCTGACTATGTACAAATTAAAAAACAATAACAATAACAAACAATATTCATATACAACCAACTTTATGTTACAATGTGTTATACAGTTATATTGATAGCACCATTCAATTACTATATACATTTTACTTTCAACAAAAGCACTGACTATACCACCCGTCTTGGTTGCTGTTGAATGTGAAGTCATTTGATTTATTATTTTATATTGATTATGTGTTTTGTTCTCGAAAATTGTTGCCAATGGATTTAATTTCAATTCAATTAAATAAAAAAAATATTGAATTGCAATAATTTACAATAACAGTAAATCAGAATTTCAGACAATTTTATGAACCAGTAATTCTTGTCTTGAAACATTAGCAGGGTAAAAAATATTTAAGACACATACCATTTTCCTGTACAAGATTCTTGGTTTTTGCTAAAAAGAATGCAGCCATCCCAATAAATGGGTAAAAATGAACAAACACATTGATTGAAAGCTTACAACACATTTTTTGACAATAACATTTACGATACATTATTACGCATTTCATGAAGTACAGCAGGGCTGACTGTAAATTTCACGAAAAACAAATCACAATTCAATATTGTTGGAACATAATACACCTATATTTTTTTTCGATAGCATATATCTAACTACTAACTAAACTGCTAACAGCCGTACAAACCCTTTTCACCATTTTCTCAAGATAATTTGAGACAGTTAATAGCACAGTTCGATTTACATGATCATAAATTAGATGATATTTATTTACAATTGAAAACATTACAAATATATACAAGTCAGTTATCACAGTTAATCTCCATGATGGATTTTTATTTATTTCCGCAGATGATTTGTTGTCATGGATTTTTTATGGCTGACAGCGAATTGTCTCTGAAAATAAATTAAGGCGTAAAGAATCATTTTTGTAGTGTGACATTCAAACATAACCAGTGTCTGTATGAATCACCTACTTACGGAAGGGCATTGTAACAGTGGTTTCGATAATCGTCTAGTCATTGCTATGAATATCACCCATTTTAGTTAAAAACAAGTGTTACTTCTCTTCACGGACTCGTTTTTCACGGCTACTGAATGGTTTCCGGCCAACCTGTTCTCGCTCTAAACATGCATTTGATTTTTGCTGTTTGACGTGAAACCATTGACAATCAATCTTCCCAACACGATTTAAAATTAAAGACAGTATAGAAACAACCAAATCTCATTGATAACCGACAAAAATGCTTGTACATTCTCAATTGTGAACGGTGTAAATTAAATTCTTGACTGTAACATTGTTATGATTTCAATGTGATTTTCCTTTTTTGTTAGTAGTTACTTGACAATGCCATGGCAAAAAGACGAAAAACGATCAAAAGACAAAGACGGTATACAAAACACAACATAGAAAATCAATGACTTTGGAAAACGAACCCCACCAAATACCTGGGGTTATCCCCGGTGCTCCGAAAGGGTAAGCAGATCCTGCTCCACATGTGGCACCCTTCGTGTTGCTCATGTAAGTAAAACCCGGGTTAAGTCTTATTCATTGGTTTCTCAATGCTCTTCAACTTCGTACTTTATTTGGCCTTTTTAACTTTTTTGATTCGAGCGTCACTGATGAGTCTTTTGTAGACGAAACGCGCGTCTAGCGTACACAATTTTAAGCCTGGTATCTATGACGAGGTATTCAGTAGGTCACATTCGCGGAAAAAAGAACGGGATTATGGGTACGACAATGGGAATATATCCGTCGTCATCTGTGAAACAGATACCCCGGTATTCCATAACGGTCAACCAACTCTTGATGGCGTCTGTAAAATTTTTGAAGGGATGATTTTCGCTTTGAACTCTTGGTTTAATATCTTCTTTGTAAGCAGCAATCCTCTATGAAGGAAATCATGATAGTAAATGCAAGCTCTTGAATATTGTATCTACTGGGAGATATATACTCCATATGCAGGCGCTGCTGGAATGTTGCTACATAGAAAAAGAAAGTTCACAATTTAGAAGCTTGAATCATGACTAAAGACCTGTTTATGCGCCGGTCCCAAAACAAATTCACCTTGAATAAAATAATATTTACCTGATCATTTTATTCCTTCTATTTTCTTTAGTTTTATTTCTCTTTGAGTTGTTCTTTCTATTTTTTCTACACCGTTTTCCTTTCTTCCTACGACATTTCTGGTTTCGTTTACTTCTTGCTATTTTCTTTTCCCAATTCTGAAAGACAATTGATAATTAACTAACCATCTTACAGTCATGCAAGTATGCGATTTAAGGCGAAAATTTCAGAAATTGTGATAGCTGTTAATGCATATAAAGCCATCACTTAAGTGATTTCTTCCAGACATATGTCTAGCTTTGATCAACGGCCAACAATTTCGACCATGGTGTATTAAGATCTTGTCTTGCTGATCATTTTGGCTTTGAATGTTTATTTATTATTATAGCTTTCAAGATCATAGGCAAACATGAAACATAAATCGTTTCAGGGCAATAACTTCTTATACAGTTTTTATTTTAAAATAAAGAGGCAGATCTCTCATTTAAATCATCTTTACCCTATCAGAAAATCTTCTATAGATATTTTCAAGATAATAAGAACAACTAATTTCTTATGTAATAAAAGACATTTTCTTTCCATCCAACATGGCTTCATGGGCCATGTACCATTTTGAATGGATTAGGTTCATCGGATACATTTTTGAACCAAGATATATGATGATTGAGGCTAAAGTTTGTAAATTCGGCCCAGTAATTTCAGAGGAGAGTTTTCTAGAGTTAACAACGGACGACGACAACGATAGACGACAGTCCGTCAGAACTTCGTCATATCTATATCTTAATGATTTTTCTCAATTTTGAAAGTGGGTGTCGATGGCAGATTTTATTTATTTCTCAATAGAATTATTTCAAATCCTTATAAACTCGTGACGATTGACATATCGTATAAACACCTGTCTATTGTTGAAGACTGTGTGTTGCCCTCTAGATTTCTTTGAACTATTTTGTCGTTGGGTTGCTGCCTCATTGACGTATGTCTGTCATTTCCTGTTGTTCATATAAAAAAATTAACAATAACATCCTCCATAATCAACATATGATGAAAAACATAAAACACATCTTAGGTGATCCCAAAGTGTTTGTTTAATAAACCACTGCATTTTCCAATAAAGTTTAATTGACCATTGTGAACTTTCAACGCGTTTTTCTGCAGCAAGTGCATTCCACAGATAAAAATAAACATTATCTGCTTTAAAAAGACGTAATAGAAGTGTCAGTATTTGTATTGAGACGGTTTTCACGATCAGTCAGAAATGTATTGCTATTTTAGAAATTTCATCCTATTCAATATGGAAACAGGTTGCCATGCATGTTAAATATAGACAATGCAATTTCCATAGGAACTCCCTTTGCGGCTAAAACTGTGACACTTTTACTATGAAGTTTCGTGAAAAATTATATCCTAGAATGGAAAGTTAATATGCACTACTATTTTATTCAAAGGTCGAAACATAGGGCTGTGCGGCATATTTTCAACATTTATATGCCCTGAACTTGTTAGAGTTTAAACTTATACCAAAATTATGTACTACCCTACCTTTACTTTTTGCCTACTTCAGAATTCATTTTTCACCGCAATAGAATGTTTTTATACTGGTAACAGTCCCAAGTTGTGTCTCTATGAGATGAAACATAGAGATCATATCTGGGAACCAGTATGTCAACAAATTAAATTTATCTATGAATATTATACATCTCCCCAAAAGAGGCGTGGTTTGAGAAACAGCTGTATTTACAAAGTGCAACCTATAGACATTGGACAACAAAACACCAACTGTCATATAATTATAGATTATCGTTGATCATCTCAACGAGATTGATTTTCTCGCTTGAGCCGGGACGGCGAAAGCGAAAGCAATCAAGTTGAGATGACCAATGATAATCTGTTTATCGCTATTTTACCTATGACGACGTTGTCAATTTCGTGTCAATTTCATAAGCAACGCCATGTGCCTCCTTAGTTTCTAGCGATAATTTTCCATCTCAAGCGAGTAGCATGATATGAAAATTATCACAAAAAGATCAAAGGAAAATGCACAAAATAGCGATAACAATTGGTATTCAAAAATGTAATTTCATCAAATAACCAAGCACGTGATAGGTTATATATCATTCTTAGAGAAGGAAAAACTGGTGGAATCTCTTCAGTTTAAATATTTTAATGTAGTAAAACAAAATACAATATAGAACATTGGCTTTGCAATGTTTGATACACTAAACATTATGTATATGTTGAACATCAAAAGACATTTTATTTTTATTGTAATATGTGTTTACCTTACTGTGTAACACATTTTGAAATAGTTACTTTAGTTGCAGTGTCAATCCAACATGAATTTAAAAAGTATAAATTGTAAGAATAAAAGTATAATTACTGTCTACACTGGCAAAGACATGACAGTCACACGATATGAACCATGTTAAACATACGTTTTATGTTCAAACAAAAGGAAAAATGCATTATTATGAATTAAAAAAAAGTTGTCAGAAATAATCTGACTATGTACAAATTAAAAACAATAACAATAACAAACAATATTCATATACAACCAACTTTATGTTACAATGTGTTATACAGTTATATTGATAGCACCATTCAATTACTATATACATTTTACTTTCAACAAAAGCACTGACTATACCACCCGTCTTGGTTGCTGTTGAATGTGAAGTCATTGATTTATTATTTTATATTGATTATGTGTTTTGTTCTCGAAAATTGTTGCCAATGGATTTAATTTCAATTCAATTAAATAAAAAAAATATTGAATTGCAATAATTTACAATAACAGTAAATCAGAATTTCAGACAATTCTTATGAACCAGTAATTCTTGTCTTGAAACATTAGCAGGGTAAAAAATATTTAAGACACATACCATTTTCCTGTACAAGATTCTTGGTTTTTTGCTAAAAGAATGCAGCCATCCCAATAAATGGGTAAAATGAACAAACACATTGATTGAGCTTACAACACATTTTGACAATAACATTTACGATACATTATTACGCATTTCATGAAGTACAGCAGGGCAGACTGTAAATACGAAAAACAAATCACAATTCAATATTGTTGGAACATAATACACCTATATTTTTTCGATAGCATATATCTAACTACTAACTAAACTGCTAACAGCCGTACAAACCCTTTTCACCATTTTCTCAAGATAATTTGAGACAGTTAACAGCACAGTTCGATTTACATGATCATAAATTAGATGATATTTATATACAATTGAAAATATTACAAATATATACAAGTCAGTTATCACAGTTAATCTCCATGATGGATTTTTATTTATTTCCGCAGATGATTTGTTGTCATGGATTTTTATGGCTGACAGCGAATTGTCTCTAAAAATAAATTAAGGCGTAAAGAATCATTTTTGTAGTGTGACATTCAAACATGTTCAGTGTCTGTATGAATCACCTACCAATGGAAGGCATTGTAACAGTGGTTTCGATAATCGTCTAGTCATTGCTATGAATATCACCCATTTTAGTTAAAACAAGTGTTACTTCTCTTCACGGACCTGTTTTCACGGCTACTGAATAATTTCCGGCCAACCTGTTCTCGCTCTAAACATGCATTTGATTTTTGCTGTTTGACGTGAAACCATTGACAATCAATCTTCCCAACACGATTTAAAATTAAAGACAGTATAGAAACAACCAAACTTCATTGATAAACGACAAAATGCTTGTACATTCTCAATTGTGAACGGTGTAACTTAAATTCTTGACTGTAACATTGTTATGATTTCAATGTGATTTTCCTTTTTTGTTAGTAGTTACTTGACAATGCCATGGCAAAAGACGAAAACGATCAAAAGACAAAGACGGTATAGTATACACAATATAGAAAATTAATGACTTTGGAAAACGAACCCCATCAAATACCTGGGGTTATCCTAGGTGCTCTGAAGGGTAAGCAGATCCTGCTCCACATGTGGCACCCTTCATGTTGCTGATGGGTACAAACCGGTGTTAAGTCTTATTCATTGGTTTCTCAATGCTCTTCAACTTCGTACTTTATTTGGCCTTTTTAACTTTTTGATTCGAGCGTCACTGATGAGTCTTTTGTAGACGAAACGCGCGTCTAGCGTACACAATTTTAAGCCTGGTATCTATGACGAGGTATTCAGTAGGTCACATTCGCGGAAAAAAGAACGGGATTATGGGTACGACAATGGGAATATATCCGTCGTCATCTGTGAAACAGATACCCCGGTATTCCATAACGGTCAACCAACTCTTGATGGCGTCTGTAAAATTTTTGAAGGGATGATTTTCGCTTTGAACTCTTGGTTTAATATCTTCTTTGGAGAGAAACATCACTTGATTTGCTTAAAGAGTAAGACTAACAAAAGCAAAGTATTCCCGTCAGGAACTTCGTCATATCTATATCTTAATGTTTTTTTTCTCAATTTGTTTATTCTCAATAGAATTATTTCAAATCCTTATAAACTCGTGACGATTGACATATCGTATAGACACCTGTCTATTGTTGAAGACTGTGTGTTGCCCTCTAGATTTCTTTGAACTATTTTGTCGTTGGGTTGCTGCCTCATTGACGTATGTCTGTCATTTCCTGTTGTTCATATAAAAAAATTAACAATAACATCCTCCATAATATACATATGATGAAAAACATAAAACACATCTTAGGTGATCCCAAAGTGTTTGTTTAATAAACCACTGCATTTTCCAATAAAGTTTAATTGACCATTGTGAACTTTCAAATTCAATATGGAAACAGGTTGCCATGCATGTTAATTACAAGTAGTAAATTAGCATGTCTGATAGAAAATATTTTTGAAAAAAAGCAAAAAATGACATGAATGACAAAATCAAACAAAACATTAGCAGCCCATTACCACTGTTTAATACTAAGTTGGACAACACCTAATAACAAGTCCCAGATGTCACGTGTAAAACAACGCATTATAATAAGTCCCGGACGGCACGTGTAAAACATAAAGTTTTCAAGGGAAATTAACCAGAAGGAGGGGTTGAATTACATTTTGAAATATTTCTTCCTAAAAAACATGGAAACAACACTTTATAAATTTCATGCGTCCAAAGCGCTTTTCTTGATTTACCTTCATCAGGAACGCTCAAAGCCGAATATTTTAAAGCACATCTAGCACACTAAAAAAGTATGACAATAATGTCTGTCGTAAAAAAATCGTTTCTTTTGTACTAGAAGATAAAAGAGGGGCCTGATGGGGTCTCATCACGATTCTCGATTTGATTTTTTTGTCAATCACGATTCACAGAAAATAAATTTCCATGATCACGGATCACGAAAATATAAAAAGAGTATAAATCTGTAGAAAAACGGATCACGATAGCGAAAATGCGCCGATCACGAAGAACGAAAATAACCCATCAGGCCCCTCATAAAAGTTAATGGTAAAGTAGAACACTATTTTTGGTATTTTTCGGGTCATAAAAGTAACCTCATACTGCGAGGATTGTAAAACCATCCAGAGATTTGACAAACGAAAATCTTACAAGGAACTTCAAAAGTCCTATCAAACTATGGAAACCGATCTATTTAAATAAAGCGAAAAGTGTACAGAGAAATAAAGAAGAAAAACCCGTATGTGATGTTAAGAGCGTAACGTTTACCTTAACCTAGGGTGTGCGATTGTAAGGCTATAATAATGATAAATACAAATTTTGAAATCAAAATAATATATTGGATAAAGAGTTCATTAGCTAATTCTATGAAACTATGAATTCAACAAAAGAAAGTCATGAAAGCTGTCTCATTGGCAATCATACTACATCTTCTTTAAATGATTAAAGACTTCGAAGCTTCATATCTAGGGTATACAGTGCACTTGAACAATTATAATTATAAACAGAAAACTGTTTTAAACTTCTAAATAAAACATGCAAGAAAAAGGATCGGTTACTTAAATAGTGATCACCTACGTATTGTTTGAATTACCTTTATCCGTCGATCTAATTTGTTTTTCCACTTGACGGATAAACAACTGTCTAAAAACAAAAGTCTTTGTGTTGATAAATCTTCATATCCAACAATTAAATACTCCTTCCTCTTCGTCAGTTCCGGACAAACACACGTCGAATTTGTCCACAATTCTATACTACTTCCTTCTTGTATGTGTACTCTAGTACTTCGGTAAACTTTTACGACAGTTACTCTGGTAACCGTATTAATGGTATTTGCAATGGCTTGTCCTTTTACGACCTCTTATTGCTAAAATAAACAAATACAATTTGTATAAAACAGTGTATAGACGACGTGAAATACAATTTTAACGACATTCCTCAACGTTTATTTCGTTTCCAACATTGTGCTTATTTTGTTGTTATCATACGGTCATCACACACTTTCATAACTTCAACAAGAAAGGCGGGAAGATACCAAAGGGATATTCAAACTCATATGTCGAAGGCAAACGGACAAGCGAAAAAAGATCAAATATCAGTTTAAAAATGCATATCATATGTGAAGTCAAGAATGCCATGCAACTGAATTGGCAGCAGATAAAGGGCAATAAAAGGAAAGTGTCCTTTATAGCTTGCTGTTCGGTGTGAGCCAAGGCTCCGTGTTGAAGACCGTACATTGACCTATAATGGTTTACTTTTATAAATTTTTACTTGGATGGAGAGTTGTCTCATTGGCACTCATACCACATCTTCTTATATCTATTAGCTCAACATTCATCAAACAAACTGTCTTTGTTATTGTTGATTCTAATTCGTATACAAATTCTCATTTATATATGTCTGTAAAAATTTAACGAAATGATGTCTAGTTACTTTTACAACGCTCATGCCTACAGAAGTGTTTTATTTTTTACATATCTTCAATTATGTCGTAATTATTCTAAATATTAAAAGTGTTAATTATATCAACTGCTTTTTCCCCCATCTAGTCTTTTGTTTGTTTGGTATAAACATATTTGCATTTCAGAAATTTTACTGATATGTTTTTAGTCGTCAGTTAGACAGGTGTAACAATTCAACATTTCTCAAGGAAAAACACCTGCATTTCCCCCCGACACCATCATGATTTGTCAAGCAAAAGGAAGACAGCGATATCCCGACTTATTTAAATGTTCATTCTAACACACCACCGATCTACTTAAGACGTTTAAAGCATGCGTGCTGATTTGAATTTAAATTTGTAAAAAACTTAATCTTTTTAGTTCGATAATTTGTAAATATAAGTAGGAACTTAACATTGCTGTTTAAATTTAATCAAAAGAAAAGGCGCAAGTACTTTTTGTTAAAATCATATTTACTTAATTTATATGACTTTAAATCTTAAGTGGAAAAACATTTTTTCTGCTGAGGACTTTTTATATTTACTTTAAAAGAAATCGATCGAAAAGATGAAACACGATATTTTCAAATATGTTTTCTGCAAAATTTCTTTAAAAAAATCTTTTTCTCAAATTTCCTTAAATATGTCTTTTAAAATAATCATAAAGGCTAACTTTTATTAATATGTAAAAGTGTTGAAATTGCCAAAAACATAAAACACATCTTAGGTGATCCCAAAGTGTTTGTTTAATAAACCACTGCATTTTCCAATAAAGTTTAATTGACCATTGTGAACTTTCAACGCGTTTTTCTGCAGCAAGTGCATTCCACAGATAAAAATAAACATTATCTGCTTTAAAAAGACGTAATAGAAGTGTCAGTATTTGTATTGAGACGGTTTTCACGATCAGTCAGAAATGTACTGCTATTTTAGAAATTTCATCCTATTCAATATGGAAACAGGTTGCCATGCATGTTAATTACAAGTAGTAAATTAGCATGTCTGATAGCAAATATTTTTGAAAAAAAGCAAAAAATGACATGAATGACAAAATCAAACAAAACATTAGCAGCCCATTACCACTGTTTAATACTAAGTTGGACAACACCTAATAACAAGTCCCAGATGTCACGTGTAAAACAACGCATTATAATAAGTCCCAGACGACACGTGTAAAACATAAAGTTTTCAAGGGAAATTAACCAGAAGGAGGGGTTGAATTACATTTTGAAATATTTCTTCCTAAAAAACATGGAAACAACACTTTATAAATTTCATGCGTCCAAAGCGCTTTTCTTGATTTACCTTCATCAGGAACGCTCAAAGCCGAGTATTTTAAAGCACATCTAGCACATTAAAAAAGTATGACAATAATGTCTGTCGTAAAAAAATCGTTTCTTTTGTACTAGAAGATAAAAGAGGGCCTGATGGGGGTCTCATCACGATTCACGAGTTGATTTTTTTGTCAATCACGATTCACGGATCACGAAAATATAAAAAGAGTATAAATCTGCAGAAAAACGGATCACGATAGCGAAAATGCACCGATCATGAAGAACGAAAATAACCCATCAGGCCCCTCATGAAAGTTAATTGTAAAGTTGAACACTATTTTTGGTATTTTTCGGGTCATAAAAGTAACCTCATACCGCGAGGATTGTAAAACCACCGAGAGATTTGACAAACGAAAATCTTACAAGGAACTTCAAAAGTCCTATCAAACTATGGAAACCGATCTATTTAAATAAAGCGAAAAGTGTACAGAGAAATAAAGAAGAAAAACCCGCATGTGATGTTAAGGGCGTAACGTTTACCTTAACCTAGGGTGTGCGATTGTAAGGCTATAATAATGATAAATACAAATTTTGAAATCAAAATAATATATTGGATAAAGAGTTCATTAGCTAATTCTATGAAACTATGAATTCAACAAAAGAAAGTCATGAAAGCTGTCTCATTGGCAATCATACTACATCTTCTTTAAATGATTAAAGACTTCGAAGCTTCATATCTAGGGTATACAGTGCACTTGAACAATTATAATTATAAACAGAAAACTGTTTTAAACTTCTAAATAAAACATGCAAGAAAAAGGATCGGTTACTTAAATAGTGATCACCTACGTATTGTTTGAATTACCTTTATCCGTCGATCTAATTTGTTTTCCACTTGACGGATAAACAACTGTCTAAAACAAAAGTCTTTGTGTTGATAAATCTTCATATCCAACAATTAAATACTCCTTCCTCTTCGTCAGTTCCGGACAAACACACGTCGAATTTGTCCACAATTCTATACTACTTCCTTCTTGTATGTGTACTCTAGTACTTCGGTAAACTTTTACGACAGTTACTCTGGTAACCGTATTAATGGTATTTGCAATGGCTTGTCCTTTTACGACTCCTCTTATTGCTAAAATAAACAAATACAATTTGTATAGAAACAGTGTATAGACGACGTGAAATACAATTTTAACGACATTCCTCAACGTTTACTTCGTTTCCAACATTGTGCTTATTTTGTTGTTATCATACGGTCATCACACACTTTCATAACTTCAACAAGAAAGGCGGGAAGATACCAAAGGGATATTCAAACTCATATGTCGAAGGCAAACGGACAAGCGAAAAAAGACCAAATATCAGTTTAAAAATGCATATCATATGTGAAGTCAAGAATGCCATGCAACTGAATTGGCAGCAGATAAAGGGCAATACAAGGAAAGTATCCTTTATAGCTTGCCGTTCGGTGTGAGCCAAGGCTCCGTGTTGAAGACCGTACATTGACCTATTATGGTTTACTTTACTTTTATAAATTTTGACTTGGATGGAGAGTTGTCTCATTGGCACTCATACCACATCTTCTTATATCTATTAGCTCAACATTCATCAAACAAACTGTCTTTGATTGTTGATTCTAATTCGTATACAAATTCTCATTTATATATGTCTGTAAAATTTAACGAAATGATGTCTAGTTACTTTTACAACGCTCATACCTACAGAAGTGTTTTATTTTTACATATCTTCAATTATGTCGTAATTATTCTAAATATTAAAAGTGTTAATTATATCAACTGCTTTTTTTCCCCATCTAGTCTTTTGTTTGTTTGGTATAAACATATTTGCATTTCAGAAATTTTACTGATATGTTTTTAGTCGTCAGTTAGACAGGTGTAACAATTCAACATTTCTCAAGGAAAACACCTGCATTTCCCCCCGACACCATCATGATTTGTCAAGCAAAAGGAAGACAGCGATATCCCGACTTATTTAAATGTTCATTCTAACACACCACCGATCTACTTAAGACGTTTAAAGCATGCGTGCTGATTTGAATTTAAATTTGTAAAAACTTAATCTTTTAGTTCGATAATTTGTAAATATAAGTAGGAACTTAACATTGCTGTTTAAATTTAATCAAAAGAAAAGGCGCAAGTACTTTTGTTAAAATCATATTTACTTAATTTATATGACTTTAAATCTTAAGTGGAAAAACATTTTTTCTGCTGAGGACTTTTTATATTTACTTTAAAAGAAATCGATCGAAAAGATGAAACAGGATATTTTCAAATATGTTCTCTGCAAATTTCTTTAAAAAAATCTTTTTTCTCAACTTTCCTTAAATATGTCTTTGAAAAATAATCACAAAGGCTAACTTTTTATTAATATGTAAAAGTGTTGAAATTGCCATCTGTCCATCATATATATGAGCGTGCTGATTAAATTTTATCCATGCACAAAGAAATCAGTATATCGTTGAACAATCAAAATGACTTTAAATAAGGTGTTAACAGATTTTTTTTTACCCAAGAATATCATATTTACTAAGAGCAAAGCCCAAGTCATTGAGTGTTTTCCTTATATTACCATGGAAGTAAAATGAACATCAATATAATACTTCTATGGTATTACCTACCCTTTATTCCAACGAGCCAGCAATAATTGTTTTATATTTCTTCTATTTTGTATCAAAACGCTTACAATAATTTCCATTGCGTCGTTTTGGTTGATACAGCTCAGTACCGAGAAATGGAACTTTATTTTCGATAGAATGAGATTGTAATTGTTTTATTAAATGAAAACTCGTTCTTATTCTAACTGAAACTTAACACTTGATTTAGTTCTGTGCCGTAATAATCTATTCACCGCACTTTACGTCTAGCAGGGTTATTATCCAGCTGTTAGAGGACTGTAAGTCCCAAAGGGTACTATTGGTGTTTCGATACTGACAAGATTTTTGCAGTGAATCATCAATTTATGAATATTGTTATAGTTGAAACTCCTATACACTCAAAGGTGTCTGATCTTAGTCGATGTTCTCGTGAAAAATGAATTTCTAATAACTCCGTAACTTCGTACATGTGTATTTTATTTGGCTTTCCGACTTATTAATCCGAGCACTCATGTGTTTTATGTACACGAAACACGTGAATGGCGTACCAAATTATAAGCCTGATATATATCTTTGAATTTTGTTTTATATTCATATCTCCCAAATATAAGGGGATTATAATTTGTATCTATTACCACTATCTTCATTCTATTTCTTTTCGTTTTTAACGCTTACAATTTCAAACATAACATTCAATTAGATAATCAGAAATATGTCGGGACCAAATTTTGTTTTGTCCTATTTTTTGTTGCTGTAATCATTAATGTACTTTATAACGATTTTATAATAAACAAAAATATTTTCCCTAAGTTGAATTGAAATCAAGTTAACTGTAAATCGTAACTAAAATTCAATTTCGATAAAACTTTACAGTCATTTTATCTACCAACAAATCGAAATCGAAATCACCCTATTTTGAACTTCACAGTGCAATCTATGATATCTAATTGAAATCTGATTAATCTAATGAAATAGTATTGTGTATTGAAAGAATTGGTCATCTGAGGGTAGATTTTAACAGCTCTAAGATCAAAGAAAAATTATCGAATTTCATCTTGTCGCCAAATTTACGAAAACAGTTCGGAATTGTTCAAATATTGATCAGAACTTAAGTGAGGACTAGATGAACTCGAGATGTAAATTTACTAAAGGAGAATGAAAGCTACAAATATAAAAGAATAAATACTGAACGTAGATGGAGTTTTACGGATAAATTAATAACATATTCACTAGATTTATATCAAAATGGGTGATTTAATAATTATATAAACATCAAAGGATATTTCTTTTAATTGGGAAATTGCGTGATCCCAAAATGGTTTCATTTTTTATAATACAGACTTTTCCTTTGGTGCTTTGTGCATGTCTGAAGTCCATTGACCGCTGAATTCAGAAAAAGCGGAATTATTAAAATAAAATGTACCACAGTATACTCATTTCATAAATGTGAAGTGTATTATATATATTCAATTTTAGATTAACGATTTTTTACGAAATACTTTTTACAATGAAAAGTAATATAAAACACATTAAATTGGAGTTTATGTAGTACCAAGTGTTCTGTTGTTCTTTGGATGGAGGCATTAACAAGCTTGGTGAATGGAAAAATTTCAGACAAAACAATCTGAGTAGTTTTACCTTTACTCTCGTCAAGTAATTTTGCACATGAATCATACATGATAGAAATATAACATTGTTAAGCATACTTACAAAAATGATATTTTCCTTTTCTATATGCCTTTCTTTTAAGCTTTGATTTTCTGTTACACCTACAGTCTGGTAACAAATAATGCAAATTTAAAAACAAAAAAGACATTTTCCTGATCAAGGAGAAGTAAAAGGCTTAACGTACAGCTTTGTTAAATAGTATTGGTCACAAACTTTTTATTCATTGGAAGAAATGTGTTCTTAAGGAACATTTGACAAAGTCCTGAAATAAATAAGTAACTAAAGGGTCAATCAGAAACTGTACATCGAAAAACAATACCATGGCCTAAAAGAAAGAGAATAAACTAAACATTGCACAGAAAAGTACAGGGTTGAACTAAGGTTCGCCTGAAGAGTATCAAGCTTTTCATGTTGCAGTTACTCATAGTATAATATGCAAACTTCAAATCAGACAATAAGACAAGATCGGGAAGAAAAAAATACTTAATACGTCAACCGGAATCTTGCAAAGATGTTAAATTACAGACAAACAAGGCCTTATGGCTCCGTAACAATTCCGAATGATGGATTTGAAAACCTGAGCTCAGTTGATTCCTTGAATTAACCATAGATTCAAGTTTTTTGTTGTTGTCTGTTATGACCCTAGCACCAATGCATCTATGATGGTTCCCTTTCTCGAACTTAAAATATTATCCTAGTCTTAAACCACCAAAACCACTTCTATCCCTCACGATAAGTACAAATATAAACTCCATATAGAGGTATTGCTGAATATGCTACAAATTACTGGGAAATTGATGTCAAGTATTTTGTTAATATATTTGTTCTCTCGGTTGTCTATGTTGGTAAAAGGACAGACCAACGCTCTTTACATTTTCCGCACACTATAATTTCTTTCATTATAAAAATAAAGAGATGTGGAATGATTGCCAATGAGACAATCAAACGACATTGTATAGATGGAATCAATAAATTGTCTACATAGCAAAACAGGGAAAATATAGCATGCATCTACGATCTCATGGAATAAAGTCTGTCATATAGGATTTTTTTCTTTTGGGAAAAATATTAATTCAATTTGAGGGACTGATAATTATGTTTTACACAGACGCTTATTGTTATTTGTGTAGTTGGGTTGCTGACTCATTGACGTACACACCACACCTCCTTTTATTGATATTTGATTTTAGAAGCAACTTTATATAAAGCTGGACTTTTTAAAGTTCATGGCTAAGTATCCATTTTTTATTCTTAGAATAAACGTACGTAACATTAAAATTTTACAACGTCCGGAAGTGGTCAAAGTACTATAATTGAAAATGTTAACAAAGAAGACACCGGTTTCACCAAATATGCTTAATTAATTAATTATACAACTAAATATTTATTAACCCAGTTTTTATTCTTTTGATATGATCATAAAGAACGCACAACATTACGAGAGTTCAAAATGGCAAGCTCTATCATGGATGTTTTGTAAGTTAATAAGTATATGTCACAGGGAGACGTATTATTGTCAAAAGAAAATGACAGAAATAAAACCTCGTTACTGTCATATGAAAGGGATTTTCTAGACAAGAACATAAATAAATAATTATCATACACAAACTATGCATATGAATTAACTGTTTCAACAAAGATTTCCCTTATCTTATCCGTAATCATGAGATAAAAGGGAGAGAAGATAAACTCAAAATTAAATATCATTTACAAACAACGATGAAAGGTTTAGTTCTCGTAATAATACGCCACTAGGTGTTAATAGCTAGGTACAAATTATATTTCGTTTGACACATGCCCTGATGGCCATTTACAAGCGTAACTTAATGTACCTTCATCAGCGGGTCAATTTAGTTTAATAAGAGGGGACCAAAGTTAACTATAGGAGGGAAGGTTTACAAAAATATTAATGTCGCCAATCTGTACTTGTTATAGAATCGTATCGTTGAATAATAGATATTCAAGATAAAAAGGACAATGATATGATACTGTGTAGATCTAAAGGAACTAATTATTAAACACTTGTAAGATCAAACTAATTTATTAGATATGACTATTTCCTGGTCTATATTAATTAGCACGATATGTAGTGTTTTATTTTAATATCATATTCCGACCTTATTGACTTTAAAACAGGGCTCAAAAATTTAAGTTGCATAACAGATTACAAATAACTCGAACCGTCTATGCACTGAGATGACAAACCGAGAAATGATTGCGTGATGTATGAAACAGAGATGTTTGATTGGCATTCTTTGCCAACTGGTAAGACGGTTGATTGGTGTATAGTTTACCGTTCTATAAAAAGTAAAATCACAAAAATACTGAAGTCCGAGGAAATTTCAAAAAGGAAAGTCCCTAATCAAATGGCAAAATCAAAAGCTCAAACACATCAAATGGATGGATAACAACTGTCATATTCCTAACTTGGTACAGGCATTTTCTTATGTAGAAAATGGTGGATTGAACCTGGTTTAATAGCTAGCTAAACCTCTCAGTCGCAACATTGTGTTATCATCTTAATCACTATAAAAACAAACAAATGTAACAAAGAAGCACAAAAAGGCATACATCAAATTTAACAACCTAATTTTGCTTTTTTATTATACGATTTTATTTATCTATCAGTTCTCAAAAAGCAGCAATCACCAATTTTAGGTTCGCATGCACCAATCATTTCTCGTACACTGAAAGGTTCGTTGTGAAATAAGTTGGTCCCATTCACGTTATTATCAACCTAACAGTAATATATCAAAAATATACCTTCATAATAACTTTCTTTTGACAAATCAAAGTCTGTTATTTTGTTGTTTGGTCCTCGACTGTCCAACTTTGACTTATCTTCTGCAATGGAATTTTACAACATTTATTTATAATGAACACAGTGAAGGGTACATGGTAAGAAAACTCTGGTTCTGAAACATCAATCATTTTTGCGGTAAAAAAAACTTATATTCAATGATTAATATAAGAATAATTCAGAATTTTATATTTAAAACAAAAGTAAATTGGAACTGACCATATACTATATACCATGTATATACTATATTAGCACTACATTTCATGGAAAATAAGCAAGTTGCCCATTGTTACGGATGTTAGAGTGAAACCTTAACCATTTTAAAATGTGAAAACCGAAGAATGGAAATGATAATATTGTCATGGAAATAAAAATATAACACACCGAGTAAAACCATGTGCGTCGGTAGGGCAAGTATCCTCCTGCTATATGCATGCACCACCCGTCATAAAATTCCAATCTGATGGACACATGGAAACACAATCAATCAACCAAGACTATAAATTTTTATCAGGTGACGTTTGCGGTCATTTCACTTCCTAACCCTATTGTAGTGATTGTTCTGGTTAGGAGTACACATCTATTTATAGAACATAATATGTTATGTCGTATCAAATGCGAGGAGTAAAAGCCAAAGGCTGAGTCCAAAGGGCAGAAGATATTTTAGTACTTGGGAATCAGAAAAAAAGAGAAGAAAAATAACACGCTATTAATTGTATGCGTTCGAAGCTCCTGATAGGCGAAGAAACAGGCGAAGAGCTATAAAATAATTTTCAGAATTGAAAAGCTAAATTAAAAAGCATCGCTCGTTTCTGTGAGGAAAGTGAAAATCCTAGATTTAAGTGGCAAATCAGTCTCAATTTGTAGACGAAGACTTATGTAAAGCACAATCGTTTGCCTGCGTATTATCCCTCTATCAAGTTCAGTGGGATATATGGGATGAAAGCACTCATTAAAATAAAAAAAGTATGAGTCGAAAGACATCATCATATATAATGGGGAAATCATAGTTTTCTTACTCTGTTAGAAACTAATGTTAAGATTCTACTTCATACAGTATAATATTTAGTCGGTTGGGAGGTGCACACATGTCCTATCCATTAGAATATCGACTGTCTGGTGGAATATCAAACCAAACAATTCGTATATCAGGCCGTTGGTGTTCTCTTGAATAATTTTATATTTGGTCACCCCGGGTCTATTTATATCTTAATATGCGATAGGGGTTTTGTTTGATTCGCAAGGTGACTTTTATAGTTGTTTGTTCATATGCTTGTCGTTAGGTTTTTTGGTATGGTTTCTGATAAGATGTAAGATTTTTTTTTGATCTTGCAAAACACTGGTACCTGCGTTTACCATTATTTGTTGCAAACTTTTAATGACAGTGATTGAAGACATTGAAGCAAAAATCGTTTGAACATCCTCTTCATTCAGAGATGTACAGAAGGAAAATAATTTTGTTTATTTCTGATTTGGATAACCAGAAGAAATGTAAACACAGGAGCACAATTTCTAAACATTTCAGTAAAAGCTTTGCCACAGAGAAGGAAAATTCACAATACGAAATTTTATTCATTACAATTGTTGTACAATGTGGGTTCTCCGATTCCCCGTCAAATGTAAGAAATAAATTGTGTAGATTCAATGGTTTTATTTCACTTATCTTCTATGTAAATATAATGATCTAAAGCACTTAACAGTTCGTCAAACCAAAGCAAACTTGTAATGATGTTCATGGGGAGCTAAACTTACTGTCATTACTCTTGACGAAAACATTATACAAAAGTTTGAAAATTAAAAAGAGTTTTCGTTCGTATAACGACAGGTGTGCTTTTCAAAGACTACATGTCCATTTTTCAGTTACTAAAATTTCAGATTTAATTAAGTTTTTATTCAGTAAGTTTTTATCACTTCTTACTTTAAATACAGTTTATTAAGTAGAGATGAAGAAAAACTTCAAAGGCTCCCGCTATCTCCTATTTTGACAAAAATAACCCCCTACACTTCTTTCTAAATAAAATTTGTCGTCTCAATTTTAAATGTAATTTCCTTTAACTTCAAATATATCCCACATCAATTATTCATATCCCTATCTTATATAGTCAGGTCAACGATGTAAAATGAAAATTTAAGAAAATCGACACGTGAATTAGATAATTTGTCATCTCAAATACTTGATGACATTTCGTACCTTCATATCAAAAGAGCTGAGGATCTCTGTCATCTTCACGCAACATAGATATTTTTGTTTGTTTCGTATGATTGGCGTGAAAAGCAACGTTTGAACTGAACTTTACAGTGAAGATGACAAAGACATTTACGTATAAACATTGTCAGTATGTAAATATTTGCAATTTGAAGCGTCAAATGATTTCGACTGATCTTAATCCAATTGATGTTTATAAAAGTAAAGCGCGTGTTAGGTCTTAGCTTACTACATCAATCAGAAACACACATCCTGTTTGATGTCCAATACACAAGCCATTTTAACCTGAAGTACATTTATTTCGTGTAAATTCAACACTTGAGGACAGAATTAACAAGTTCAAACATTAATTTAATTTAGATTGTATGATGAAACAGAAAATTGTATAAGTTAATTCAGTTACTATGCGATATATTTTAGAAGCTTATTATTATTTCAACTATAGAAAAATATCGATAAATATTAACAAATATATGCCCCCAATCGGTTAACTATTATAGCTCGTGGTATATATACTTCTTATCAAGTTGTCTTTATATTAGTTACCTCTTTTACTACTTTTTTCATGTTAACTTATCGGCGTCGAACGTAGCAAATGCTTTACTTTCTTGCGTATACATGTACACGGTTCTTTTTTGCATAAATTGCATATGTCGAATCTGTTGAGGGGAGGAAACTTTTGTTCTGACTTTTTAATAACTTGTATTAGATCAAACGAGACAGTTCAGGCAAAGTTGACCAGAGATGGATTTGCCCATTCTTTAGGTCCCCTTTTGGTCATATAGCTCTTCGCGTCACATGGTTCAAGAACTTATACTTCCTTGGCTATCAATTTTTTGGGTTTCAGCTTTCCTGTTGAAGGTAAATCCAGGAAAGCGCTATAGTTCGGACGCACCAAATTTATAAAGTTTCAATTTCATTTTCAGATTAAGCTAGCAGTCAGGAATTTTGTTACAGATAAGAAGTGATTAAACGAATATTCATACAAAATCACTTCTACTGGCTCTGGCTTTGGCTGTTCGTTTAAGTAAATGTATTTTAAATAGTAAATGTATTTTAAATAGTAAATGTATTGCAGACTTGTATTGGTTACCATTTAAACAGCTACCAAATAATAAGTACAACGCTAGATTAATTATACGCTATTCACGTTTTATTTTTTTGAACACATCACACATTTACTAGTCTGTTATTAGACTTCTAGCTTTAGTTTTACATATGCACTTTCACGATAGTATAAATAACGCCCTGGTTATCATGTGTGGTCTTATCAAAATTTACTGTTGGAAGAGGTATTGTTATTATGAAAATATTTTGCAAACCGCTTAAAAAATGTTCTAAATACATGTATTGTAATCGTAAAAAAAACCTCAAACTCAAACTACTCTATGTTCTCAATCGTACTATTATCCAATTGGTTCAACCTTTAACTTGCAAAGTTGACTGTGATAGGGGGTGTTGATAGTGCCAGTCGTCTTTAAGATGTTGTTCCGTTGTTTATATTTTATCAATGGATGTTTTTGAATTTGCAAACATTAAGGTGTCGAGAACATAAGAACTGATTATCATCTTTGGAAAACAATTGATTATGGATCAAATATAATTTCAGACTTGAGTTTTTACATATACTCCAGACTTATTTGAGAATGTTATTATGCCAGGGGAAATAACTTACTTTGCATATAACTAATGACAAACTTCGTGGAAGAAAACTTGGCCTGTGTCAACAGATACCATGGTCTTTTTTGCGTTTTTCTCTCTCAAAGTGTTCAATATAAATAATACTCTCTAAACAACTTTCGATAAGTTTTTAATTTTTTTCACAAAATGAATAAGATACTGCATGTAATATATAATAAATTATGGTATTTATATAGAGCCAACATTTCGCAGAGATTAATAATGGTAACCTATATTACATTTAATAAATGTTTTAACGTGTAATTCAATTCATTTTGCTAGAAACTTTGAAAAATATATATTCACGATACAAACGGGAAGGTTACTTTTATTATTTATTTCCCCAAGAGGGTCATAAAAAATATTAAAATGTTTTTCAAAAAAGGACAAACAAGACACCAAGGAGATTATCCAAAACCCACAAATCGGAGAAAAACAGACAAAACCATCCCTAACAGAAAAGAGGCTTATGGATAAACAATTGTCCACAAAAGACTTCACAAAAATTAAGATTGAGTTATATGAACCCTTATAAAATGCAGATGTGGTATGATTGCCAATGAGATAACTATCCACCCGAGTTCAAACGAAGTGGGTGGAAGCAATTATAGGCAACCGTACGGCCTTCGTGGTAGTCAACGCAGATACTCCTGAAGGGTAGCAGAATCAACCTTTACCTTAATACAAGAACTCATATTTCTAATGAATAGAAAAATCATATATAAATCATTATAAGTACACAGGTCCAAATAGATTGTTTCGCAAAATGTTAGATCGTTAAAAAATAAATATCTATATATGTAACACTATATGTCAAAAACAAAATAAACAATCCAAGAAAACCTATAGCTATATAAAAGTAAGACGATGTGGTATTAATGCCAATGAGACAACTTTCCATCGAAGACCAAATGACGTACAAGTTGGCAATTATAGGTAACCATACGGCCTTCAACAATGAGCACAATTTTATGTATTGTCTTTCAGGAACAAATAAATTCATTTTGGTTTCGGTTGTCTTTCAATGAAATATAATATGTAAATAGTGTAAATTTTTTATTTATATCTTTTAAAATAATTGTCAACAACAACGTGCAAGACTGACTGAAAATTGAAATTTTCTCTGGAAATAAAAAAATGTAAAAACGAAACCTTTTTGTATATGGTTGAGACATTTCCATGCACTAATTTTCATGAACTGTTTGATTCTGTGCCAGGAACAAGTGACCAACCTATTCTAGTATTTATCTAACAATGCCAAGGTATATGTCATACGCTATTGTGTAGTTTTATAAAAAAATAAGAAAATGTGGTATGATTGCCAATGAGGCAACTCTCCACAAGATACCAAATGACACAGAAATTAAAAACTATAGGTCACCGTACGGCCTTCAACAATGAGCAAAGCCCATACCGCATAGTTAGCTATAAAAGGCCCCGAAATGACACATGTAAAAAAATTCAAACGAGAAAACTAACGGCCTGATTAATGTACAAAATAATGAACGAAAAACAAATATGATATACAGTAACAAACGACAACCACTAAATTACAGGCTCCTGACTTGGGACAGGCACATACAGAATGTGGCGGGGTTAAACATGTTAGCTGGCGCCCAAACCTCTTCCTTATCCTGGGACAGTGGTGCAACAGAACAACACAAGAACTGTACAAAACAATAAACAAACAACACATATGATCGACAGCAACAAACAACAAAGGTTACCACTCAATTACAGGCTCCTGACTTAGGACAGGCACATATAGAATGTGGCGGGGTTAAACATGTTAGCGGACGCCCAACCCTCCCCTAACCTGGGACAGTGTTGTAACAGTACAACATATGAACAAACTATAAAAATGAGTTGAAAAGGGCTTAACTCATCAGATAGATACAAAGCACAAAACAAGTAACAAAAACACAGAGTGGATGTGGCAGAGTACTTATACATCCCCACAACAAAAAGACACTTAGTACAGATCTGAGAGTACTCGTATTTACTGACAGCTAGTTCAAAGCCAATAACAACTAATAAAATAGATCATGCATCTAAGACTTAAATATCATAAATTAGCATTTTTCATGAAATAATTATTGCAGCTTATCATTATAAACTTTGCTAAAAAAAATATGAGAAATTTCTTCTCAATTAGCTTATTTATGCGGTTCAACAAGTCAAATAAAAATTTATGAAATTGGTCTTAACCTAACTGAAACAAGGGCAAACATTATAGTTTTATTATACGTCTATCTCTGATTTTATGTCTGAAAATTTGATTTTCGTGATGAAATAAAATAATTTGCATAAATTTCAATCATATTTTGACAAAATTATTAATTTATGTGAGCTGAATGTCATAAAAATTGATAAAGTAGATTTCAACGTTTCCTCAACCAATACGAAATAAACAATATTTATTTGTTTTGATCTTTTATTATTGCATTGTAGGGTTTTCGAGATCTTCAAATTTCGGGGGTTAGGTTTTACGGGAGGTAGAAGTGAAAGAGGGAAAGGAACAGGGGAAAACTTCAACTTTGGTTAAAATTAGAACGTTTCTGAAAGTTGAATTTAAATTCTGAGATAAAAATAATACTAACTGTTTCCTAAAGAAGGAACAATAGCTGCTGGTCTGACACAAACTCCTCTATCATATCTTGGCAGTGACGAACAGTCTAAATATTCCGGCCATGAAATATTATGTTCATTCAATATATGTTCACATCCTGCACGTGCTTCTTCGCAGACACTTCTACATGGCGGGATAGGTTCGGACTGAAAGTTTACAGTACATATAGGCGCATACATTGCACAAAGATAAAACAATAAAACGTCACTACATTTCTGATCCACTAATTCTGTGAACTGTTCAATTTGTAACTTTGCATTCTCTTGTGAACTGTGATGCAGAAGATTTGGCATCCGTGTCATGTTATATTTCATATGTTGGCACATTGGTATCTGGATTGGTTCACAGATGTCTTTCCGTCTATTGTTATAGTGGTTCATAATACCAAACGATAAATCAAAAACTGTTATGATTATCAGTGTGTATCTCTCCATTATTTATAGATAGTCTACAAATATTCACATTAATTCATTGATAATAAAATTATTATTATTATTTCTCTTCACTTGCTTATCGGAAAAAGCTACTTTCTTGGTTCGGCTTATTTATACATTCTTAACAGAAGAAAAAAAACCACGTGCACTTGTTTTCATTCATAAAATTGAGTGCTGATTTTCAGGTGAATTTATAAATCATCATAACGTTATAATCCATTTAATACTTAATCATTTGACAAATCCATTCATAAAAATCTCACAGACGACAAGGCTGTTAATTCCCGCCCAACAAACAGTCATCAACGTCGGATGAAAAGGTATTAATTAAATTACAAATCAAAAGTGATAATTCCAATCAGTAAATTTAAAATTTAAATCGTGTCTGTAAACTCTGACAAATTAAATTAAATCCTATGTACTCGTCACTCATAAAGAATTATGTTATTAGAGAGGCGTTTCTGGCGGATTCTCAAACCACGCCTTCGTAATTTTTATGAATTACTATAGTTTACGAACAAAATTACCTTACTTTCCACTTGAAATATTAAAGTTAATATACGCAAATATTTGAATTAAACAAATTCAACAAACAAAATACATAAATCAAAGAAAAACTATCGGATTTCTATTTGTTTGCATTGTACACGCTCATCTGAACTATTTGTGATATATAGCCCTTTAATACACCAACTGACCCCTGGACTAAAGAAAAAAAATAGAAGCAAGATTGACAAACATCAGTATAATACAAAGGAGTGATTAAAATTCCTTAAAATTTTCCATTTGCATTTTTGGGCTTGTCATTAAAAATGTTTTGATTGTTTCAAACCACAAGTTTTTATAATAGAAATGAATTTTTATATGAACTAATTAATTTTGTTGTTACAGAATTATTTTTCAATTACATTTAAAAAGACGACAAGACGAAAAAGACCCTGTTAAATGCACATTAAAGATAGTTTATTCTGATTTGTTAAATGATTTTTTTGTACCACAAGACAAAAAATAATCACGCGAAAAATGTTAAATGGTTCATTTAATAGTCGGTGCTCTAAAATTAACTTCTAATAATTTCCATAATATAATAGTTCAGGGCGAAAACATATATGGGTTGTTCTGTGTTAAAATTGATGGGAAATTATATGTTATACAAAAAATAAAAATGGTTTGTTCTTTATCTGAATATACAGTTTGGAATTGGTAGGAGTGGCACTATTGTTTTTTTTTTTTACTGACTGGTGTTTTACGCATTTTAGAAGTATAATTATGTTTTATTTATTTATGTGTAAAATATCGTCAAGAACTAACTAACGCCTTCATATGCATGAACATCGACTTTCTATATAACTGGAAAGGTCATTGGGGAGGAAATATACAGTCTTCATCCAACCATAACATGGATTCCGGAAATGGTCATATCGTATAGGTTTAAATTTCGATGAACGAATTTTAGGAAGTCAGATATTATTTCTAGTAAGGGTTTCAGAAAAAAAAAAACTTTAGAGTGGTTAGATTGTCATTTTTTAAATCTGGTTTGGTTACCATAATGAGAAAACCTGTTTAGTTTTCTGGTGTAACGTTACAATTTTATTTTAATTCAATGTAATAATGAGTGCGAACATGTATACAAAATGTTAAAACTTAATTCTACAATACAGATATATTTATACCCCCACGTAGCGTGTTCGCCTCGAGTGCGCGAGGTCGTGGGTTCGAACCCGGCCGGGTCAATTAAACCAAAGACTTTAAAATTGGTATTTGCTGCTTCTCCGTTAAGCACGCGGCATTAAGGAGTAAGAGCAAAGTCTGGTCGGCTCGGCGTCAGAATAATGTGTAAGGGTAAGGTGACATGTCTTCTTGCGGACTGTTACCTTGTGAACTAAAAAAATCCGACTCAGCGTATCGGTCTAGTACAAAGCAGGGTTAATATTCATATTACATTAACATGTTCTCGTCCTGAATATGCATATCAATTTGTCGCTGGACGTTAAGCAGCCGTCCATCATCATCATCACCAAGTAGCAATAGATTTTTTATACTTAAAAATAAATTAATGAGTTTGTTTCTATCCAAGACGTTTTTGAACTAAAAATTTCTACTCCATGCAAATGTCCCCATTTTCCATAGGCAGTTCCCTCCCTTTATCCAGGCACTTTGCAAAGTCTACCATTAGCCTTTGTTGAATTATTTCACAGCGAGATGACTTAGAGCTTGATTTATGGTATCTTATATGGTATGTAAAAGTCTGTCACTGAAGACCATATCTTGACCACTACATAGTTTTGTTTTACTTTGTTAAATGGTTTCTGTCTTTTTGAAAAAAAATCTCAACAATAGTTTTCAATACTGCATGTAAGAAGTTTCCTAACTACTTACATATTAACTATTTTTTATGTATTATCGCTAGTAACATCATATTTCTCTTTTTATCTGAAATTGTTTGCATAATAATCACGCCTGGAAGTTTTTCGTATGCTTTTCGAGCAGGTAATTTTACACATTGTTTTTTTTTACAGTGAATGTACCACACAAGTCGTATCTTAACTTTCTCCTGAAGCTTTATTCATAATTTGATCAAGTAAAGGTGCACATTCTCCGCTGCATTTCCAAACTTGTAATTACCAGCCAGCATGTACCATCTTCTTATCTATACATATTTTACATGCAGTGAGATTGGATCGTTGCGGTATGTCCCCATTTCACACTGTTTAATCCCAACCGATTACCAGCAACAATTGTCAACAAATTTATATAATTATTCACAAATATTCTATTCAATCTGTAACATTAGAATTCATTTATATTAATTTAAAGCTTAGAACATCGTTTTATGTTAAACATTCTCCCATAATATAAAATGTGTACATTCAGGGGCTCATTTCAGGGTAAAGGACAAAAAATGTAATTGTGATTATATTTATATTGAAAGCAGCATTCTATACAATACATATTATATAGCCATGATGAAAAAAGTAAGTTATTTTAAAACAAAAATATTAAACTTGGTCTAGATAAAGAATTTTACTCAATGCATCACGGTTTTATTATAAGAAAGTGTTTCACTTAACTTTGTATAAGTGACCACAACCTTGAAATTGAAAAAGAAGGTCTTAAGATATTTAAAAATTTTCCAGAAGAAGATAGGCTTTGCAAACTATGTCTTTGTTCTCGAAAACGAGAAACATTTCCTCCTGAAAATTAAGATTTGTTGTATTGTTAAAAATGTCGAACTTGGTAGATGGATTTAAAGTCACTTCCAAAAGAACAAAGATTAAACCCTATGTTAACAGAACATGCAACACTAATCTGCTGTTTTTTTAAACTGAGGAAAGAAGCAGCTTTATTTTTCATGATTTTTTATATCTTTTTTTACTGCATTAATGATTCATGTTTGCTTTATATTGCATTGATAGATACATGTTTTGTCACACAAACATTAAGATTGTTTATATGACAATAAAGATCATCATTAAATTAAAACAAACAACCATACTCAAAACTTTAATTTGGAACACTTGTTGATAACCATGCATGTTAAAATGTACCAATCAGGAAGAAGGCCCTTTATAGCTTACTGTTCGGTGTAAGCCAAGGCTCCGTGTTGAAGACCGTACTTTGACCTATAATGGTTTACTTTTATAAATTTTGACTTGGATGGAGAGTTGTCTCATTGGCACTCATACCACATCTTCTTATATCTATGTACGTTGAAAATCTGTATAAACCACTATCCTGCGAATCATTAATCTTCATAACTTATAGATATATACTCTATAACTTAAATATATAGAGCTTTAGCATTTGCGTCGTTTGTTGTGTTCTGATTTTTTAAACGTAAAGCACAATGCCCTCAGACTAAATTGACCATAGCCGATTTCATGTCTCATTTAGTTTATTTGTCAGCGTAGCTGAGTGTTGCCCTGAAGTAGCTGGTTGCTTTGCTTCCCGTGTATTCATATATGTTTGGCCTTCTAAACATTGAAATGCTTACACAGTAAAATCAAGAAGAACGCTCCGAAATCGGAATGGTCCGATTCCGTTGTCGGTAAACTTTTGGTTTTGTTGGTACGTGTAGGTGTGAAAAGTTTTCAATGCTTTGACAGACACTAGCACTTTATTACATAAATACATTTGGTAAATCTTAACTTTACAATTATTTCATTATCTTTGACATTTTGTTTCCTGAGATGAATCTAGAACAATGCCTCGTATATAACTGTTACGATGTGTTTGTTTCCAGGCATTTTTTTTAATTAGAAATTTTGTTTCTCGGCATTCAATTCCAAATTAGCAACCCCCTCCCAAATAAAAAAAAAAAAAAAAAAAAACCAACTGTAGGGGGAAAATAAAAAAAAATCTGTGGTAACTATAACCCATAAATGCTTCAATCGTTACTTAATGAATGAGCCCATGAAATATCTCTGTTGTTTAGATTAGTTTCAAAACAAGCAGAGACCTTATGTTGATAAGCAAGGTTTAACGCTTCTGTGAACTATTTCATACAAAATATCACCAACTTTCTACATTTAACGATAAGATGCATACATCATCATTCTCTAAAACATACAATCGTTCTTCAAATAATGTATTTACACGTAGGAAGCAAGATTTCGATTCAAAAATTCCAGCGGTAAAAACATATCAAAAAGTTACTTATAGGGGCATCACCCTGCTTAGTCTTCATTGATAAGAAAAATCAACATGCAAATTAGGGCATCATTCTTCTGTGATGCGAAGAGATCCGTCTGCTAAAGCTTCTGTGATGCGAAGAGATCCGTCTGCTAAAGCTTCTGTGATGCGAAGAGATCCACATGCATATTAGGGCATTACTCGGCTTAAGCTTCTGTGATGCGAACATATCAACCACCTTCTTACGGGCATCACTCGGATTCGCTAACCTAAAAGTAAAATGTCACTGAAGTTGTTCCCCACGAAGGGCCCCCAATGATGATAGTCTAGCTGAGTGTGAAATGAAGTCAATCAAAAAGCCATCCCATCACAATACACGATTAATACTTAAATTTATACTTGGCTGATTCTATCTGATTTAACTTTAACATCAAAGACATTCAACAAAAACACGTGTATTTATAAACACTTCCAGCGTGTTTGTACAACTTCGATCAAATTTTACATAGGAAAGTACAACCGAGTGAGGCATGTTTTATCAGCTTAAAATGAAAAGCGACACGCTGTGGAGACCAATTTGAAATACCGAATTCTTTTAAAGTCCCGAAAAGATCAAAGGCGTAATCGAGATCACCTTAAGTTCATAACAACGTGAAGTCCACGTTACACGATTTTGTTATTGAAATATCAAGACAAATCGTAGTTAAAAACACCTCGTACTACTCGCGGAACTAAATCTGTAATTTGTACCATGAATTTTAATGAGATCTTCAATTTAAAAGCAATAATTGTGAGATTAATAGTTCTTATCATCAATTATCACCCTCCTATCTTCTCTGTTAGTGTGAAATATTTGGTAATCGTCCACATGAATGCGACACAACGGCTGCTCCCACGCAGCTCTTGCTTACGATGCTATTAATGGTCTCATATTAACACATCTATTTTAATGGGATATACTTTTTTTTATATATGTTAAAGGGTATTTGAAATTTTAAAGTGAAAAAAATGAAAAAAATAAAAATAACAAACGGCACGATATAGATTTATTAAATAATTGTATAATCGTACAAACACTAACATGACTAAAGGTTGCCACTTTTTAAGGCAGACTTTACAGTGGAAGATTTAGGCCATTTTGGTTTGATGCTTCAGTACATTGTTTTTATCATTTTGGTCTTGCGTGTACCGGATGAAGGCTTTTCAAGAAAAAACTCATGCACAAGGACATGGTTGATATATATGAAGAATGGAGACGCTGATTTTGTCAGTGTGACAGCAACCTAATAGTATATGAACAAAAAAGCAAATCATTGTATCACAAACACATGCATCTGTACTTGGTCAAATGCAGTATGATGTAAATGTTTTAACCTTGGAGCAACCATAAGTAATCTCTTATAACATAGAGTTGCAAGTTTGTCAAGGAAGGACATATAACCGTAACTATTTCATCGGTATAACCTTAACCTGTGGTTTAACCAGGTACTCTGAAACGTTTCTTGGATAAACGTAAAATATTTGTCACTGGAAGTTCAGCTGGCCGACGACAATTATTATCATATTATGCTCATCAACCCTCCCTCAAAAAAAAAACAACAAAAAATGCCAGATATATTAATTTGTTTTCTTAACTGTCCAGTTTGTCCGCTGCAATGTCATGAAACATTATTAGGAATCTCAATTCTGGTCAAAGCAATCATTATCTTTAAATGGTAAGGCACCGAAAATTTCATCGTTTGTTGAGGTCATGACTTTTAAAAATAATTAATTGTTTGATTCTTAATAAATAAAAAATGAATTTGTTTTTAGTGTAAAATTAATAAAAATAAAAAAATAAAAACAAATTTAGTATAATTAGCAATTGATCGTTCTTATGTGTTATTGAACACATTTTTTAATTGTTATTAAAGATAAAAAACTGTCCGGAGAAAATTCCATGACCTCCCTCCTCCCCCACAAACGGCGAATGCCCTGTGCCTTATACATTAGTCTCTCTTGCATACAAAAAATGTCTTATAATCATAACGTCAGTATATGATGGATCAACCATGCAGTTTTGCAGCTTGTGTGAGATTTATATAGTGATCTTTTACTTTTTGAAGTATGGTTTTTATCTGTTTATCCGTCAGGCTTGGTTTGGTAATCACAAATATTAGACGATTCGACCGGTTCCTCTGCTGGTCGACTTAAAGACCTCGAGGGTATAATCATCAGTACAGACCGAGTAGTTCGATCTTAACATGTAAAAATAAGAAGATGTGATATGATTGCTAGTGAGACAACTCTCCATGCACCCGAGTCCAAATGACGTAGAAACCGTACGGACTTAAACAATGAGCAAACCCCATACCTCATAGCAAGCTTTAAATGGTCCTGAAATGTAGTTGAATTACGCGGGATGCATTACTACGCAATCTAATCGGATCAATATATGGAGTAAAAGCTGTCCACGATTCTGCGCTTAAAAGAAGCTAAACAACAACTCTTCGCAGAGATTCAAGGGTTACATTTTGTAAGTCTATGTTCTGACTATATGCTCAATCAACTCATGGACAAAATCATCTGACCAATTCTCAGTTACTTTTCCAATGCTATCAATTTATATATACCACATGATAGCATTAGGCAACAAACTTGATACCGCAATGAAATGACCTTAAGATTTATTATTAATCATACACTTCGTCGTGGTAAAATCAACTTTGAATAAAATAAGATGTATATGCTACTGGGTTAATTAATCATAGGCCTCTATTTAGAACTTATAACAAAGTCCAACTTCGCGGGAGGAAACTATTTGTTTATTACGAGACACATACTAAGATGTATTATCGTTTAATGCGGCCATTTATGTGCATGAGATCCTTTTCTATCCAATTTATTTTTAATTTATAATTCATAACGAAAAATGATTGTGTCTTAAAGACAAATTTCTAAGTTAAAATTTACAATGACAACGTAATGATAATGTAATTTCTCTTCTTTGAAGTTAGTTTTATATAAACTTTAATTTTCTTTGAAGTTTTTCTTACATAGATTTTTCTTTCTAATATTAAAACCCTTCAGGAATTCGTCTATTGTTAAATAATTATTCTCTGTCCTTTTTGTAAGATGATATGAAAGAAACAGAAGCGATACGAAGCTATGTTATTCGAGATACTTCATCAAATTTCGGTGTGTTGTCATCAAACTTTAAAGAGGATACATTTATTTAGCTTGTATATAATGATTAATACCTCCAACTAAATACTCTTTTCCTTTCTTATATCAAAGTCCCTTTTCTATTAAGTCATAAAGAATTTTCATATGAAAACTTTTTAATGTAGACTCCCGTATGAATCACATAAATGAATACACGCGTCTTCAATCTTAAATACATTTGTTGCTAGACCCTTGCATGGAATATGGAATCTAGTATGAAAAAATGCGTCTGTCCCACAGGTGTACTACAACATCAAAGCTTTGCTTCAGAATATAAAATATTTTTGTTTACTTTTACTTCTTGAACTGGTTTTTATAATATGACTATTTTGTATTAAAGTATGAGAACTTTATATTTTAATGTTAAAATTTAACACGGATAATTATCGTTATATGGTTATGTCTTTACTTGTGATAAAATAGGTCTGCACCACACGAGATTAATACAAGCGACGTTAAAAGTCAAAAGGGTTTAGTCTGTTAAAGACAAAATGAGGATACTTGCTGTGTACAAGATTATATTCTTAACTTAAAAGGGTCAACATCGCAAGTATCTACCACTATATATATAATTCTATGTAGCATTATATTATATTAAATAAATCGCTGTACTCGCCTGCAGTGCGGGAGGGCAACAGTCATGATTTTGACCCCTGGTTGTGTCTACCCAAAGTTTAATAAAATGCATGTTATTTGCTGCTTCTCTACGAAACACTCGGCATTAGGAGTAAGAGTCAATACTGGTCGGCTCAGAGTAAGAATAATGTGTCTGCTCAGTGTGAATTGCTTTCTTCGGACAATAAATGACCTTGTCAATTAACACGTTACAAATCCTCTCGGTGTGTTTGTTAAGCACATAGTAGGGTATATTCATATCTCATGGGCAGGTTTTCGTCCTGAATAAACCTGTGATATTTGCCGCTGGACGTTCTAGAAGCCGTCAATCATTCAATATTAAAAATTGAATCACTTTTAAAAAATAGTATGTGCTTGGAAAGTGCAATCCTAGTCAATTCTAATTTATACTAGTACTATACGTATAAAGAATAAGAAATGACGTATTATTTACTTTTGTGTATACTCTAGACAAGTCAAATATATACTAGTACTATACGTATAAAGAATAAGAAATGACGTATTATTTACTGTTGTGTATGACGTATTATTTACTTTTGTGTATACCCTAGACAAGTCAAAACACTCACAGGATATTGTTTTCTAAACATTTTTTCATATAGTTATTTTAACTCTCATCCGGTATTGTTCAGACACTCATCAAAAAGCAAAAGAAAGATAAAGTTAAACAAATTGCACCTAAAATATGAAGAACTATTTTCTTAATGTTGTCATGGGGTAAGATTGGCCACTTGAAAGCACTGGTATTACACTGATGATTGCAACGTTCTTACGAAGATTGCTGACGCCGCGGCGTACTCAGTAAAATGAATTCTTCAATAATTTGAGGTACTCAGAGAACACAAAGTAATACCCGGTTTTGGACAGTTAATGGTATATATACAGTGAATTCATTGATAGATTATTGCTTGCATAACGTCCAGTGTCAAATATTACATGCATATGCATTAACAATTAGTACATTAGGGAAGGTTCTGCACAGTTTGTCTAGCGGGGTTAAGGTAAATAATTAAGAACCACTGAAAGTTGGGATATTTTTGATACAGTAGGGACAGAAAATTTTCTTAGAAACTCAAAAGACTTTTGGCAAGGGTTCGTTAACTGCAGAAGGCGTGGTTCTTTTCTCCCTTGAGATGGATTGAATATTCGCATTCCGATCGAACGTGATTGTGTATTTATACATCCTGCACAGTTGATCTCTTTTACTGCCGGATGAGAAAAGACAAGGTGACGTTATTTCCCAAGTCAACCCTTTATGTTACTTTGAATTGAATTATGTGTCGATTAATTGATTCCCCTACGAGATATTACAGTCATCTTTGATTCATCTGTACGTAACTTTTTTTCTTTCATTACTTGTCGAAGTTATTATCATCATTCTATCTATCTTAAAAAAGTTGTCTAGCTACATGTACAAATACTTAAAAACAAGTTTAAGACCAAAACCTAATGTTATTTGTATAATGCCAACATATAATTTATTCTAGCCTGTCCAGTTTTTTGCTGAACACTGTGTAAAAGTAAACGATCGAGAAAAATGTTCCAACCGAATTTGGCCTCTGTCATCTTGAGATGAAAGTAACGTACGCTATTATCGTCAGTTTAAAACCAGTGTGAAAGTAAATATGATGTACAGAAAAAGACTTGATACGGATTTGATTCAGATAATAATGGCATACAGTATAAGTAAATGATCTATGTATCACAACGTTCTATTGCTGTTCTTAGTTTTAACAGTAATGTTGCTGAAAAGTTTTCCATTTAAAACAGAAAAGCTATCTTTTAGATTTCTGATTTTTACCACAGTAAATAAAAGAAAAATGTGTCTGAGGTCACAAATGCCCCCGCTTAAGCTTAGCAATTTTCCAAGTCTTAAAGGGGCATAACTCTAGAACAATAAATAACTGACTGCCCAAATTTGAACTCTGTCTGTGAGTTTCGGTTCTTAGCATGGTGTATGAGTTTCATAAAATTTGGATGAGGGAAACTTAAGTAAGAGTGCGGAAACGAAAAAAATCTGCAGTTTTCCAAGTTAGCAAGGGGCATAACTCTTGAACGGTAAGTGACTGACTGCCCAAATTCGAAATCTGTCTGCAAGTTTAGGTTCTTAGTATTGTGTTTGAGTTTAGAAATATTTGGATGAGGAAAACTTAAGTTAGAGTGCGGAAACGAAAATGGGTCGGACTGAAAGACGAAAGGATGGACGGTCAAGGGTAAGACTTAATTCCACCATTGCCTACGTAAAAAAGCGTCTATTGTTTCATTGTGGTAAACAAATGCTAGAAGAAATAAAATAAAAAGACACAACCTTCATTACTTTATATTATACAAATCAGCGTCAAAAGGGTCTTCAAGACGTTTTATTTGTAATCATTTACTTAGTTAAAATGTGATATTTTTTAGGATTATTTTTTTTACATTCATCAGTCTACCATGAAAAATGGAGAAAAACATGACAAAATACTGGTATATTCATTGTATATGCCTCTCCATGCTGCTTGACAACCAAAGATGGCCACAATTGCTTAGAATAGAAAATAAAAAGATTTTTTTTATATAAACAGGAAATGAAATCAATAGTTGATCTAATAACAATGCTATTGTTTAGTTAAAAAGAGCCTGCAAAATGTTTTTCTTTCAGATTTATAGACAAATGACTTTGAAATTTGCTGAATATAACCGCTGCCGTGGAGCTAAACAAAACTAAATCGGACATGCAGCGTTTCAAATATATTGAAATGATAAATGTATCATTCCCTTGAAGATCTGAGACATAAAGCATGACTGCTTATGATTGTTAATAGCTTTAGGCAATTCCGGTCTTTGGAGCAGGTTCTAGTTGGTTTATTTCTTTGAATTTTGACGTACAATAATAGTTATGTCAGTAACAACGAATCTTGTTTCTTGAATCCCCTCAATTAGGATTATTCGAGACGCTCAGACTTACAAAAACATTTAAGGCATACCGAAATCATTACACTTGCAAAGAACAGTCGATAGCTATGTCGAAGGACAACTTTACCTTGGCGTAGTGATAAACTTTATCAATCGTACTATGTTAGCATTCAGTATGAAAGGTAGATGTCAAAGTAAAAAAGAAAAGTAAACACTTCGTATTTTTAGATAATTTTCATCCTCCGAAGTAAAGATTCGTGTATCATTTAATTACTTAACAGTTTCACTTTATTTGTCTATGTACTATTATGTACCCTCTGGTCGTATGACGCTTGACGTGGCTCGGTGTTTGTGAATCCAGCTTTCGATTTTTTTGTTTTGTTTTGGCGTTCCTGAAGCGGGTGGGTACAGGGGTGCGATTCAGACACAGGATTTTTTTATAGCGTTATTTTCATTTTGCATACCCTTGTATTTATATTTTACTTAATTTGTTCTTTAGCGGGGACGTGTGTACAAGTCATTTTTACTTACTTTACTACCATTTACAAAACCGTTTTTGTCAGATTTATTTGTATGTTTGTTTGAATTTTAAAGTCAGTTCTGTTGTGTATCTATGATGTATGTTTACATAATTTTGGCTGCTGGATCCCAATTATTGTCACGTTAATCAATTATGTCTGTTTTGGGTTGCTTAAACAATTTTGTCAATATAACCAGACACAGAACCACATAAACGATGTACAGATTTGTGACATTATGAATATAATATATGATAAACATGAACACAAACATAAACAACAAAAACCCAAAACACAGGGAAAACATACCCCGAGAAAGAATGACAGCAAACAAATATGTTGGTTTTCCCGTTTGAATGGTTTTACACTAGTAATTTTGGGGGCCCTTTAAAGCTTGCTGTTCGGTGTGAGCCAAGGCTCCGTGTTGAAGACCGTACTTTGACCTATAATGGTTTACTTTTATAAATTTTGACTTGGATGGAGAGTTGTCTCATTGGCACTCATACCACATCTTCTTATATCTATTCATATATATATATAATATAATTAATAAAGGGTCTCAATTATAATGCCTGCTTAATAAGGGACATCACGACTTCTACTTATTTGGAGGTTAATGGACAGAGAAGATATTAAATTTCATAGCGTAAAAAATCATAAAATTCATTCGCAACATCTCTACACTAAGGACGCTTTGGAGCTGGACAAAAGGTATATAAATTCATCTAAAATAGGAAAATATGTTGACTCCCATTATCACCAGATTTTATAGTCTCGTTGTTGTTCTCTCATTGATGTATACTCATATTTATAATATTGAGTTGTATGAAAATAATTCAGCTCAATCCAAAAGTTTTATAACCCTTTCAAGTTCAGCCAATATAAGACCTGCACTTATGGAAAAGACACTATCCAAGTTCAATCGAATATAGCATTCGTACCAATGCTCATACAAATGCCATCTTGGATCAATATGAAAGATAATTGATTGAATATTTCAGAAATTAAATTTGACGAAAATTTGTCTTTTTAAGTCACGTGGTATTTTTTCCACTGAATGTCTCGTGATTTGCGGGGGAAAAATGTAAAAACTTAATACAAAATTCTTGCGGAAAAAGAGACATTTTTTTGCGATAATAGGGTATAGTTTTGGTGTAAAAGCAATGACCCAAGTCTGATTGAAACGGAAAAGTTGCCATAATGGTATAGAAAGAGGAAATACGTGCTATGTGCCTCGAAATGTTGATGCTCGTAACATAAAAAATAACGGACAGAATTTGTTTCGTCAAATTTAATCCTTGACACAAATTTCTGGCTAAATCATGTTCATTCAAGTAGCACAAAATTAAGCCTTTACAAGGAAAAATTCATTGAAATACCAATAATAACTTGGTGTAGTGGCCCATACTAGACTGTATCAATGGAAAATGGGGGGTGCTATTAGGCACACAAATTCTTTTAAAACATATCATTTTGCATATATTGTGGACTCTTAGTTACATTTCATATATGAAATTATGTTTACACCTGCGGATATGAGACTCGAACTCGTAATCCTCCGACAGCTGTGGGCTGGTTCAGCTTTCCACTGCACCACTTGGTTACTTGAAGGTATTGTTGAAATTTTAGTTTACTCTACTATTAATGAAGTGAGAGAAAAAAAATCCAGCCTGTTTTCGTTTAAAAATTAAGTGTTGAGATAATATATATAGTTGTTGTCAATTCCATCATTTTAAGCAAAAATAGGAGGATATCATACCTTAGTCTGTCATTTTGTTTCTTGACATATGCTTGTTGCTTTATTGAAACAAAGGTATTTTCAACATTATCATAAGTAAGCACTAAAGAAACAATGTTTTGTTACATCTATTTCAACTTCGCCAAAAAAAAAAATCATGATAATTTGTAGGGGAGGGTGGTTATGTCTCTTTTTCAATTATTTCTGTAAGAAATGACAACAAATTTTGAGTGCATTCAAGTTTATGATTGCGTTGGTACATAATGAATCACTTATTTAACGTATGTACAAGTTTTAATCATAATTCAAATAGTATTCTTCCAAAATACACGGCACAGTTAATAAAAAAGTCATTTTGCCTCCGAAATCAATAGTATACTTTACCATACTTTATGGAAATATTGTGTTAAAAATGTTAAAAAAAACAGTTTTCACAGGAGAAAATCTTGTTAGTAAGAGGCAATTCGATACCAAACAATAATTCATAGAATTTTAAGGCACAATGAATCACAAAGCTGTTATATAGAGTATTGATATGAGCCCTCAACCACTGCTGTACGTAAACAAATGTCAAAAATTCAAGACTTAACGCAAATTAGTTGCCTGAAAACTTAGCGAGTACCGACAGGAAGGGGTTAACATCGTAATGCGAATGCTTTATTTAAATAACAAAAAATACCAAAAAATTGATGCCTTTTATTTTCATTCTTCCTGTTTGTTGTTCATGAAATGTGGGATGGGTGGATAGATAACGTCCAATGGCAAATCAATGACACATTCAGGACAAGAGTTAGATTATGTGATATGAGAATAAATCCTACTTTGTACTAGACCGCTGAGTCAGACTTTTTTCCGGGCCGACCAATTTTTCCTCTTACTATTCTAATTGACGCATGCTTAGCGGAGAAGCAGCAAATACCAATTTTCAAGTCTTTGGTTTCAACCGGCCGAGATTCGAACATCCCTCCATTGAGACGAACATTATTATTTTTATTATAAACTTATCATAGAAATCAGGATTAAAATTTTGTACACCAAACGAGCGTTTCGTCTACAAATGACTCATCAGTGACGCTCGAATAAAAAAGTTTATAAGGCCAAATAAAGTACGAAGTTGAAGTGCACTTAGGACCCGATTTTCCAAAAGGTTTTACCAAATAAAGCTAAGGTAATATAACGAGATAAACTCGAGGCAATCATGCTACCACGAGACCACCGAGGTAGTTCATGAAATATGGGTATTGCACTTTGAGGAATAAGATAGTTGGTAAGTACTGGTAGGAAATATAAAATACAAAGAAAAATACGCCGAAAATTTACAGAGAAATTAAAAATCTCTGTTTAAATATATGTATAATATTTTTAATTTGCCTCTGGCCACCAACGCTATCGTCCAATTCCAATGCATGTACCTTATATGATAAGTCAGTAACTACGACATTCTATATAGGTACTACTAACCCTTGGGCTATAGTATGTATAATCAGGTGTATACATATGTTATCGTATAGTCCCAAGGTTGTTAGATTAACAATTAACAGAGCAATAATTGTAATGCTATCTCACCATCTCCACCCTAATAAATCGGTATCATATTTTATGATCAACTCACCTTGTAAATAAAGACAGATATCATCTTCAGGTTCTATGATCTTATTTCTTATTCATTCATAGTTTTGGCGTTAAGATGTTCTTTGGAAAGTATGTCCTTGATTTTTATGAATGGTACATTTTCACTTTTTAACCATTGCGTGTTATGAATCATTAAATTGTAACCCGAACCCTTGTCTTTTTTAAAGTGTTCACTCAATAGAATTAATAAAATGATTTTCAAAAAGTTCTCAGTCTTTTTATAATTACCTCACTTACAGTTAAATTGCGCTGGAATTAATCTTAAAAGTATTTTCCTTTTTTTTCCAAGTTCGTGTTAGTTAGTGATGATGTAAACGTTATTGAGAACTATCTAAAGTAGTATGGGCAATTTCAACTGCACTTGCTCCACTCATTGAAATTTGAATTTTAATAAATCTTACAAATATGCTTAACATTTTACAACCATTTAACTTATATCCATAAATAGTAAATTGAATTAGGAAAATTATCTACACTGAAGATCAAAATAACGTAATATTTATCGGAAACACATTTTTTTTTGTATTTATTTATGTTTCTTGGCGAATAGTCATTTGGATCGAAGACGTGTTGAAAATAATGTGACAAAATCATTGGAAAACATTTTTTTTTATTGTTTCTACTAAATGACTGTTTAATTAATTCTTCTGAAATAAAATTATATTGAAGAATAAGTTGATGAGCTTCGCATTTCCTAAAGGTCTTTGTTACGGGTGTTTTTTTTCTCAGTATATGTTGGTTTTAAAAACAATATTTAATTTCTACAAAACTAAGTTAAAAAGAGCAATATGCTTTCTCCTCAAAATTATGATACTACTTTGAAGGATAATTATAGCGAGAATATATATATATATATAATGCCTAAAAAGTGTACAAAACAACACCAATATTGAAAAAAGGAAATATTTAATGTAAGTACAGTGTATCTATAAATATTTTGGATACCAGATATCCTTTATCAGTATATGATTATGATGTAAAATGAATCATATCAATCTGTTCTGATTTAACTATAACAATCTTTAAATTTATACAATTAAAACCGAACAACGCTTGTGACGCAACGTCAGATATTGCTACCATTTAATGTAACACAGAAAAATGCCGTTAAATTGGAAACGCGCACTATCTAATTCTTCCTGCTTTCCTTTTTGGGTAAATGCAAAGTATAACACACACGTATAAATGCCGTGAGATTCAAATCCAATATGATTTTATCATTTACATAGGATATTATATTTTACTGCTAGTAATTATGTGTTTTTGGAGGAATATTGCTGCATTATATATATTCAACCCGAGTATGATTTCATTCAAGCAGTGGTATTCAAGAGACAATACAATGGCTTATAGTTATGATACTGAAGTTTTCTTACTTCGTCTTATAGATGTGTATTTTTGTAATATATGCATCATTTTGTTTTGTTGAAAGCAGGACATTTATATTAAGGGGAGGAAGGAACACGCGAATGTAGTTCATGCCGACCCTAGCATATTACGCTTGTGGCGACGTCAAATAATGATAACGGACAAAATTGCAAGACATTTTCATTAATCCGTATTTTTTATAGATAACCCTGTAATCTTAATACAATTTGTGTACCAACTTCAACTTTAAAAGTACTTTTTATTGATACAGTTATCAAAGCCGAAAATTATCTTCACAAAATCAAATCTCTTGTTTTTTGGCCGTAAAAGTTTTGTGAAGGCATGAAAGTTTAACTCGGACAGTTCCGCAAGACAAATGCAAATCTATTGTTTTAAATCAAATATGCAGCAAAATTTATTTTTTAATTTGAATTTTTGGAGCTTACATTTAGTACAAAATGATCGTGCTTACAATTTAATGAATTATCTATCAAAATTTTATTGTTTGAACTGAAATGTCTCAAGTTTCCAAATTAAATTTCCGATGGGACATTTCCGTACATCATATTCTTTTCAAAATATTTATGCAAATTTTAAATGGAGACAGCCATGTAAACCATTACTGAAATATATCACATCATAGAACGTTCATGCAAAATTTCCAAGACTTGCGTGAACATTTCGCGAATTGATCGAGTTTTATGTTTCGAGTTTGTTACATGGGACAACGCTAAGTAAACGTTTTTTTCTGATAACCTGTGTCTTCCGAAGCCTATGAATATTATATTTTTATTCCTTCTCTATCATAATGTGACAATTTAAGAAGCAATCTTTATTTTCACGTATAATTTGAAATATTTATTTCAGAATTTCTAAGAAAATTTCCCCGTCAAATATTTACTTAATGCTATTTTTCGTGGTAGTAGCAATATCTAACGTTGCGTCTTGTACAATTCTAAAATTTCAAAAATGACGTAGGTTAGGTATTTACAACAGAGACTGTATAGATATATTGCTTCTAACAAAAATAGTAATGTACGATATGAACTGGTACATTTCTAAACTTTCACAAGTGACGAAAGTTGAGTTTTACAACAAAGACTGCGTAGAAATATACATTCCCAATGAATAGCACTGACCGATTTGAGCTAGTATAATACTCAAATTTCAAATTTGACGAAGGTAAAGTCATTTAATCTAAGGTCATTTTTGATTATATAGCTCTTCAACTGTTTCGGTTTTATACATCCTTGGCTTTCAAATATTCGGCTTTGAGCGTTCCTGATGAAGATGAATCCAGAAAAGCGCTTCGGACGCATTAAATCTATAACGTGTTGTTTTCATTTTTTACAGCATTGGGTCGATACCTCTGCTGGTGGACTATCAGTCCCCGAAGGTATCATCAGCTCAGTAGTCAGTTTGGTACTGACATGATTAATAACAAACCTGTCTAAATTTGCCCGTTTATAAATTTTGAAATTAAAATGAAACTAAGGTTTTAACTCCCTCAGGCAAAGTTGACCTTAGAAGGATTTGGCTATTATTGCGTGAACCCCTGAGGGGTTCACGCTTATATATTGGCGAGTTTTGGAGGTGTCTATTGGCCACTCGATATCCTCGGAATAACGATTCTCAGAACGTCTCCAAAATTTTCCATCACCTCTTTATACAGGTAGTTATTTATGCCTTTTCTATGGATAGACTACCACGTGACATTGTATATTTCCAGGGGCGGATCCAGCCATTTAAAAAGGGGGTTCCAACTATATGTCCCCATTCAAATGCATTGATCGTCGAAAAAAGGGGGGGGGGGTTCCAACTTTGTAAATTTGAAAGTAAAACGATAAAGACTAGGTTGCGTTCTTAAATCATTTATATGTTAGAACCTATTTGCCTTTTGACAAAACATATATGTATTTAATAATGTGCATGTTTATTAAATATCAAGTGTAATGATAACGCAATTATATAATTCTTGCTTTGAGACGGCACGGTCCCTCTACGCGTAGTGAATGTAGTATTTGATAAACCTGGGAATAGTTTATTGACATACAATGACCCAGAATAAACTGATTATTTCTAAAAGTTTATCATTTGATATTTAGTATTTCAATCATAGCATGAGAAAATGTCGGAAAGCATGAAGAAGATTAAGAAAACGATATTTCGTTTAAAAATATTTATCTAAGGTCGGAAACACAGTTGTCGGAAAGCAGAAAGATAATCAAACAAAAGGATTTTTCTGTAAAAAATATCTAATTTCATTAATAGATACTACCAGACTAAGAGAATATTCCATTGTTAAGGTAAAACTGAGATTGAATCTATTCCTAAAATTATAGAATATAATTAAAATTGTAATGTATACGTGCATTATGTCTCACAGGTTTGATCAGTCATTACATTTTTGAAAATTATGTGTAACGTATGAGCACCAATGAGCAGGGATGCGTACCCAAAGTTAGCTAAATATCTGAATTTTAAACGGTCGTGAATGAAAAAAATACTCGCGTGGTTTCAATTCAAAAGGATTTCAAAGTCAACTATTCATTTGATAAATAAAATGTTCATCCGTAAATACTTGACATTTTTGTTTATTGATTTTATATTCAAGCTATTTTCGGAAAAAAGTTCACTAACAGGAATGTATGTTTATTATAAAAAAAAAATGTTTTGTTTTATTACTTCAACCTTATAGCATCTAAATATTTGTACTATGGTACGGTTTTGCAAATTGTATTCATTGTGTTGACCAGCTATCCTACACGTCTTAATTCATTCACATTAAACATCAGCCTGTTCACACGCAAACTATCGGTTTGCGTTCACAAAATTCCGGATAAAATGTCAATGAATCCGGAGTCAAAAACACTTGAGGTAGGTAGTTTGACATCCGAATTCAACTATCAGATTAATACATGTGATGACGCAAATGCATATTCTTATCCAGAGTATCCGTGCGTGTGCTTTCTATTAACTATTTCTTGCGCAAAAAAAAAAAAAAATACCACGTTCATGCATGAATATTGACGTATCTAAATTCAGGCCACAGCAGTAAGAGCTTGACATGTGACTTTCAAGCACGGCCATCATTGCTTACGGTATTCTGACCTCTGGCTGATTCTCTTTTGTTTTCTTTTTTGAGTCACTGTCCTTTTATAAACTTTGACATTTTCGAAATGCCAAGGATTTTCTACCCAAGGAATATATTACTTAACTTCGTACTTTATTTGGCCTTTTTAACTATTTTTTATTCCAGCGTTACTGATGATTCTTCGTAGACTTAACTCGCGTCTGGTGTATGACATGTTAATCCTGGTATCTTTTTATATCTACATGTCTTTTTATATAAATTGGTTCTTTTGAGAGTATATACATAAAACTTTTGAAAATAAGATATTTTCAAAACCAAGTTTCCCTGTAGAATATTTTGATTGATTTAAGTAAAATCAGGAAATCCTTAAGATTTGAGATGTTTTGTGAGACCAAAATAAGTCTCTTCATAAGAGGTCCAAATGTAGCTGGTGTGTTACTTTCACAACAAATATACGAAACCTTCTTATAAGTTGCATGCCATAGGGTTTCTCTTCACATGTAAAATCATTAAATAGACTTTAAATTTATCTATACAACATATATCATGAGTACAGACAACTTCAATAATGAGTTGATAATATGAAGGCATCCATGCAGGAAACAAAATATAAAGATATGATAGATAAAATAAATACATCAAGATTATAAAGCAAACTGAGTGCTAGCTAAATTTAAAACGCGATTGGCCAATTTTGTGCAATTTGCATTATACATCCGGTTTGTAGAAACTGGGATATGCAATAGGATTATGAAAAAATGATGTGTAATGCCAAGTAATAAATGCAATAGTCGAGCTTTAAAATGTATATTCAAATGGTAGCTGTATATACACTTTTCTATTCACTACTACCCAACATTGCTTTCAACTGACTTGTGCAAGAATATACACACTATTACATATTTTTAATAAAGGTAGTTTAACTTCATCAATATCTTCTTCTATTCACAGTCAATTCACAGTCAATTATTTCTATTGAAAAGCAAACACAAATTCAGAAACTATCTTTTTTGTGACCAGTCAGCGGTCTTAGGTTCACGTATTGCTTTTCTTTTTTTAAAGAAGGCAACTTGTTTAAGGTCATTTTTGATTATATAGCTCTTCAACTGTTCCGGATATGGTGTACAAATTTTTGCACCTCATGTTTGCGGTATACCATCTTTTTCGCAAGTTTATTTTTTTCTGTTTTGTATTAAATTAATAATTGAGATCCATTTTGTTACATCTGGTGATCCGTTTAATTTGTCATCGCCATGGCAGTCAGCAGGTTTTAAGAACATCCGTTGTTCGACCTGCTAGTCAAATGCGTTTTGTTAAAATATACTTTTTCACTTTTTTGATCTTTTGGAAAATGTTGTTTGTGCTATATTTAGACCCTCTACCAAGAAATTTGATTTGCATGCACACTTATAAAAATTGCAGTTTTTATCCAACGCAATCATAGGTTTGATCGTTGTTTTCAATTTAGACTTGTATATATATAATACGATCGACCAAATCAACTCTATAACTTCCCGAATACCAATATTTTTGAAGTATTTTTTGCAGTATTAAATTTGGATTGAGTAGTTTTGTTTTTTAAGAGGATTAATTTGTGTTTGCCCAAGAGAACCCTAATTTGCTAATTCCAATTCTTTATCCAACAGAATCTTACATAGGTGAAACGCACATCATTCTCTTCCTCCTCCTCCTCTTAATCTCTGTTGCTCTTTTTTTTCTTCCCCTCTACTTTTTTCAGTATAGTTTAGTAATATTTATGTTGTTTAAATTATATAATGCATGCTTACGTTCAATTTGTATTGTTATATATTGTATTGTGGAGAAGACTTCATAAGTATGTTTTACTTGTGTCTAATCCTTTTTGCTTTGAGAGAATAAGATATGTTTAAATTAACTTAAACTAAACTAAACTAACCGAACCTTAATAATTCACAAGTAGTTTAAATTATTTTAATTGATAAGTTTCGACTCTTTTTCCAAAAAAAGGAATATAATTATATCAACTTAGTCAGTAATTCTTAAATTTTACAAACCTCTGGGTCAGTGCAATACAAAATTGATAATGTATAGTACGCACTATATTACGTCTATGTAACAACTAAGTTTAGACATTCGTTTTAATAGGTTTAAATGATATTTGAGACACGCACATACATATGCTTGATCTAAATCTTCTGTTTTAGCTGGTATAGAGCTACAACGAGGGATTGGAGTAGATGTCGTCCCAAAAGGGATATAATATAGAACTTGACTATCCCATACCGCAATTAAATTTCAAACTAAAGAGGGACCCGTTTTGATGCACGGGATGTATAAATACGTAGCCACGTTCATTCGGAATGCGAGGTTAGATCTATGTTAAATCTAACCGTGTAGGGAATTGCAACGCTCATTGTACATGTAAGAACCCTTGCAACAACTCTTTGAAGGGCATAAATGCGGCCTGGTGTATCAAATTAAAATATCTTCTTTTGTCAGTACAAGTCTTCAATTCCCGCCCTTTTCCAAATTTTGAGGGTCACACCGTTGCCTGCTTGCTACTTATAAAAAAACATAAAAGTTTTTCTAATTGAAATTTGTGGATAGATTGTTGATTGATAATTATACAGTGGTCAGTCGCACTAAGAACAAGTTAAGATTATTTAATGCTTTTTATTTTTAAGGCGTGGAAAAGCGCAGTTTTCTTTCCAAAATTTCAATACGATTTGACGTATCAAGGTATATATATTTTTCAATTACTGAGTGTCTCCTATAATTATATATAGTACTAGTCCATATTATGGTCTACATATAATTATATATTTCCACAATGACAGACAGTATACTTGAAGAATCATTTGACGCAGTTTTTGACGCAGTTTTTATCGTGCCGAATTTTATCTGATGAAGATTTTGTTATTTTGTCTTTAAAAAAATTAATTGTAGATTTATTTAGAGGACGCTAACGAAGCGTTAATAATTTGCGGTTTACCAAGGATACAAACTTGAGTATTAAAATAAGAAACTATGGTTGTTTATATTAGCAAGAGTACATAAAAACTAACTCCCAAACATATACGATTTTAAACCAGTCAATGAAAGTCATTATATGCCTTATAATTAATTTCATCCCATTTAATTTCTTTTGATATTTTACGTTGATCAATAAGTAAGTATTAGACAGTTGGCAACAAACGCCCAGCCAAGTTGTTAGTACTTTGAGTTGCTGAAATTATTCTAAAGTATGACATACTTATTTTAAAAAGTATTGAATTTAACAGATGTCTACTTTAAATAATGCACTAGAAATAATCAATACAATTAAAAAAAAAAAAAAAAAAAATTTTAAAATATAGTTTAAATTTTGTTACCGATACTTTTATTATTCATATGGCCAACCACTTTCCAGGCGACAACTTGAAACGTCTTCCACTTCGCGAAAACGCTATTTAAATGGAAAATGTATTTTATCTAGAAAAATGAAAAGTAGATTTATTGACGCATTACAAATACGATATTATTGCATGTAGATAATTAAAACAACGTAACTTCTTAACATGCAGTATTTATGTCGCTAGACTTGTACAAATCAGCATTCTAGCAATTTATCGTTGTAGGGAGTCTATAATTTACCAACAAGTGACTTGCATATAACCTCTCCAGTCAGATCGGACATGACCCGTATGCACATATCACTAACATCCATAAACACATGCACCGTCAGCATTAGTAATGCTAGCCATGTTTCTATACCCTGACCTTTCTTTAGATTCGCAATAGTAGAGTCTGAATTTCACTATAAAATTACATTGTTATCTTCGGGACTCGAACCTGACCGACACCTCCGTGTTCGAAAGCAGCGCTCTAACCGACTGAGCTAAAAAAAGTGCTCCCCTAACTTCATCAATTACGGCTGACTAAGTATCTACTACTCAAAGGGAGCAACACTGTCACAGTAGTCAGTGTGTAGTTGTATATTGACAGTCTTTAAATAGAAACATACTTTTTTCTCATTAATTCTAAAACGGTGTGAAGTTAACTTAAAGTGTTTTGTTAATAATATAAAGCCTAAATAACCACGGTTTAATTAAGTCTTAATGTTAGTAAGTCTTTTATATATGAATTTTGGACATTTTACTGAGCGAGTCTTTAAGTGTAAAATTGAGTATGAAATTAAACTATTCGTGAAACTAGAAAACTTCCCAGGAGGGTTGACAGACGTAGCAGTTCCACTTTTCCATCTACGATATCCAAAAAATCAAACTACACTGGCATGAAATGCAAAGCACCTAATCATTTGCGACCTAACTTTACAAGTGGAGTATCAACCAGTTATATATGATTTTCGTCATACTCCAATCACAAATGATTACATCTAAAAGATAAATGGAGAGAATTAATTTTCAACCGTAACAGGTTTGGTCTTTCCTTCCAAACGAAAAAAAAATCAAAGTTGTCATTTTTTTGATGAGCCTCACTGCCCTGTTTGCTGAATTTAATTTGGTAAATGTGTGTTATGTCTCAAAGATGGTAAACAATTATCTGGGAAATTATCTCGTTTGGTAGCACAATAGACTTCTGTATAGACATATTTTTATCCCCACAAGGTTGGGCTGCTCTTCAATTGTTTAAACGCCTTTTCAATATTTTCCGATATCATCACTGCCGACATTATCAATAAGATATGTTTTGAAACAGTTTAGTAATGCACAATCGATTCTGACAACGTCACCACCAATATGTTCAATGTTTAAAGGTTGGCCACAAAATATTGTTTAATTCACCTGTTAGCACTTTCAACTACACAATGAACTTTTTTGTCCAGTCGTGATGTATAAGTTTCAGCAATCGTTAAATTTGACTCCCTTGGGTGAAAAAAAGGTATATCAAATCAAACATTCTTTTTCAAAATTTCTTCAGCATCACAGAATCCTTTCTTTACAACACTAACCCCATGCTCGTGCATCCATTACTATAGGTTGCATTTTGTTAAGACAGCTGTTTCACAAACCACGCCTCTTTTGGGGAGATCTATAATATTCAGATATTTCGTTTTGTTTACCTACTGGTTCCCAGATATGATCCCTGTTTCATCTCATAGAGACACAACTTTGGAACTTTACCATTATGAATACACATGGATAGCGGCCAAATTGAATTCTGAGAAAGTCCCAAAGTGAAGGGAGGGGTAGTACAGAATTTTAGTACAAGTTTAAACTCTTAGAAGTTCGAGGCATATACATGTTGAAAATATGCCGCACAGCCCTATATTTTAACCTTTGAAAACATAAGTAGTGCATACAAACTTTCCATTCTAGGATATAAATTTTTACTAAACTTTACAGTAAAAGTGGCACAGTTTAGCCGTGAAAGGAGTTCCTATGGGAAATTGCATTATCTATATTTACAGAAGTGCAACCTATAATTAATATTATAAGCATTGACCTTAAGAATTTGCTAAATAATGCAAGCATCATTGTTGTTACTATTGGTATAATATTGACCAAGGACAATAAATTGTACCAGTCTGTAGCAGTTACCACCATGGGCATGACTAATCATCTTCCTTTGTGCATTTTGGTATGTAATTGCGAACATGATGGTGGGAACTTTTCTGCACTTAAATGTAGGTTCCAACAAGCACTAGAATCTTACTGTACTGTCGATTATCAGCAAACAGTGGATTGCTGTCGAATTGGTTTGGTCCTTCGTGAATTTCTAATGTGCCATATGTTGGAAACCAAGAAAGGACGGCACAAACGATCTCAAGGATTTCTTTAAAATGGACTCAAGCGAGGAGTAATCATTTCAAAGACGGTTTGGACATATCTGCTATTGGCTCACAATACCTTTCAAAATGAAACCTGACGATTTCGAAAATTATTACTCTTCTTACAAACGGTTTATTGACGATACTATATAAATGAGATGTATCTTGTAATTGGATAGGTTTTAGGCATACAATTTATGTCGGTAAAGTTTTCTAGGCAAAAAAATCCGGAGTATCATTATATAGATATAGGAAGATGGTATGAGTGCCAATGAGACAACTCTCCATCCAAGTAACAATTTATAAAAGTAAACCATTATAGGTCAAGGTACGGCCTTCAACACGTAGCATTGGCTCACACCGAATAGCAAGCTATAAAGAGCCCCAAAAATTACTAGTGTAAAACCATTTAAACGGGAAAACCAACGGTCTAATCTATATAAAAACGAGAAACGAGAAACACGTATGAACTACATAAACAGACGACAACCACTGTAATCAGATTCCTGACTTAGGACAGGTGCAAACATTATATATAAAAACGAAGATGTGGTATGATTGCCAATGAGACAACTGTCCACAAGAGACCAAAATGACACAGAAATTAACAACTATAGGTCACCGTACACCCTTCAACAATGAGCAAAGCCCATACCGCATAGTCAGCTATAAAAGGCCCCGAAATGACAATCTAAAACAATTCAAACGAGAAAACTAACGGCCTTATTTATGTACAAAAAATGAACGAAAAACAAATATGTAACACATAAACAAACGACAACCACTGAACTACAGGCTCCTGACTTGGGACAGGCACATACATACATAATGTGGCGGGGTTAAACATGTTAGCGGGATCCCAACCCTCCCCCTAACCTGGGACAGTGATATAACAGTACAACATAAGAACGAACTATAAAAATCAGTTGAAAAAGGCTTAACTCATCAGATGGATATGACTGGTTAGTTTGTAGACGTATGATGGACAAGACCGTAGACGATAAATCGAATTACACAGATATTGAAAATAAAAAAGTACAGAAAACTGAGCAAATACAACACAAACCCTTTGAAAAACAGGAGTTGTAGTCAGGTGCTATTGACGGATTCTTGTTCCATTATTGGCACAAATCTAATTACTCATATCAAGTGAAAAAAAACGACGATAAACCGCATTTGAATTATGTTGAAACTAATTTGGCATAAATAATGTGTGTCCATAGGACATCTTCCCCAATCTCTGTATATTTCCATTAAAAGTGAACCGTGAAATAAGGCTCTATCATTAACACCGAACTCTATAAATAACAAAAACTAAGAACATTGAGATTTGACACAGGACAACCAATGACGAGATGCTTCTTGATTAGGAACACGAATATGTAGCAGGGTTGATCATAAAATTGACAAAAGGTACGTACAGTTAAATACAATAAAAAAGGGAAAATAACTATCGAAAATACACATACCAACAAAACAAACCAATATTAAACAATACCGTATTAAATACTCGTTAAGGTCCAGACTTTGACACTCTGGAATGCTTTATGTATTCATCACCTGAACCGTTGATCCCGAATGTGTACTTGATGAAGATTAAATTGGGAACATGTGTCATGCGCACTGAATCAGTATGATAGATATATTTTTCTGCTAATAATTCAATGAAGTCATAGTCGGAGCCTATTTTTTTATATATACTATCCCAAATCTGAAATGTCATCAAACACAGAAGGAAACAATCATTAATTATTATTAGAATATATTAGGGCTCAAAAGACTACATATAGCAAATACTTGTAATACTTATTTTATTTACGTTTGAATTTTTGTACCCCCGCTTTAAAAAAGTGGGGGTATACTGTTTTACCTCTGTCTGTCCATCCGTCAGTCCATCCATCCGTCAGTCCGTCCGTCCCATGAATATTTTTCGTCACATTTTTCATTTTAGAATTAAGTTCAGATTTAACTTAAAAGTAGAGTTGCAAAGAGGGTTTTGATTTTGTCCTTCATTCAATCTTCAGTAATATAAAAAGCATAAATAATCGACATCTCTGAAACCATGTTTGCTTCCAGAAGAAAAAAAAACTTTTTTTTCATGACTTCAATCAGAAAAATAACAGGAGTCAGTTTACATAACCACGTATTTGTTCTTGTTTCTACAGCCAATTCAGTCATTTTACCATAAATAGACCAATTTATTACCACTATCAGTACTCATTTCCTAAAATACCAACAATCAATTATTCTGTTTAATATTTAATGAAACATTAATCAAGATTTTAATATTCCATCAGATTTATTCTTTTGTATGAAAAGTTGGGGGAGTTATTCGAAGCTGTAACATAATTAAACTCTTATCAGACGTTCGTTTATTTTACAAGGCGTTTTATTTTGAGGACGGTATAGGAAATGATATATTGTAATTTTAAAATTATATTTTCATTTAACTATAATACCACATAGATGAAAGGAAACCCACGTATAGACCCAGCAAACAGTTAATGACATCACAATCAGATACAGTGGTGTTCAGTTGTTCAAGTGGTGAACGTTATTAGAGTTTGTATATACCTGTTTTATTCCCCATCAACGATATGAGAGCGCATTATGTTTTCTGGTCTGCGCATCCATTCGTTCGTCTGTTCGTCCCGTATCAGGTTAAAGGTAGTTTTCCATCATCAAGTTGCGGTCACATCAACTTGAAACTTAGGATATATGTTTATAATGATGTGAACTATAAACGACGTTCAAATGTGTACATTACTGATGTCACAAGGCTTATGTTATAACGTCACAGTAAGAGTCGATTGTTCAATGAAGTCATTCTGGCCGACATCGGGGTGTCACCCAACGTAATTCATTTCATAAAAAACTCGAAATGGGTCGAATTTAATTATATGCAAAATGAGGAGTTTGAACCAAATTTTAGGTTTCAATGTATATTGAAATATCATAGGACAACTGTTCATATTCACACTATACGGAATTCAAGTGTGCTCCATTTTTTGCCGAGTGAGTCCTGTTTCTGATTGTGACATTTTTACTAGGTGTGAACTAGAATGGTGGGTAATGCATGCAAAGCAGGAGACGCTTACCATATCGACGCACCCGGTATTGCACCTTTAGGAGTTTATGCGATTCTGTTTGTCTCTTCCTAATCGATTTACGAGATTTGATAGTCGGCCTTAATATGACAGGTATTCTTATTTATCGGTAATTGATACAATTTTCTTTTGATCTGAACTTGCTGATATTGATAGTATCTCTTGACTGGTTAAGGTCAGATCAATTCACTTCACTCATGCGCGAGTGCATCGCGCAAGGATAGACTTTGCATTTCATTTATAAAATGCACACGTGATTTTTCAAAACAACGCAAGCTGTTTTTGTGAATTTTTTTTCATTGTTTTAATTGTTTTTTGTAGCTCCTTTGAAGCAGGACTCCATTTGAAAAGATTGGCTTTTATCAAATTTATATTTTTTTTTCACACCAAAGGCCTCTACGAAGTTATTACTAGATCTAAGAAAAATTAAAAACCCAATTGTTCAGAGAACAATTGAAGTTCTTTCCACCCATAAAGATCTATTTTGATATAGAACTATTAAAATTCGGTTTAAAATATCATATCCAGCGTCAAATGATAGCTTATTGTACACTGATTCCAAAAATATATGGTTTCTATATATTTTTTTCTAAATAAGGGAGATAAATTGTTACTTCCGGTTTGAAAAATGTCACTTCCGGGTTTTTTTATAGTTTACTTGATACTGATTCCAAAAATATATGGTTTAATATACTTTTACATTAAATAAGTACAAAAAATAGCTACTTCCGGTTTACACATGGTCACTTCCGGTTGGCTTTTCCATGGTCAAGTGGCTTGCAACGTAATGCAAAAAGTCCCATGGCTTTATCATGTATACATATGAGGTAAAAGCAAAGGTCAATATCTAGAACGTCAAATTTACCTATGACCTTGAGCTCAATTTCAAGGTCATAAACCACTGGCTTCAAATCAAAAGACCATAGGTCTTAATTATATATGGTTAATGAGTTATATCACTATATGCCTAATTTTTATATAAGAGGGGAGAAAACTCCAATTTAATGTTAGTGTACCCTTTCAACCAAAATTTATGTGTTTCGACATGTCGCAACTTACAATTAAGTAAAAATATGTTGTCGATATCTTATACAGTTTTTGAAAAGAATTGAAAATAAGCCAAAATCAAAATTTAAAATATGACCTTGACCTCTGACCTTGACCTTATTTTCTTTTTTGGACCAAGGACCTCAAATCAAAAGATCCTAGGTCTCTATCACTTATGGTTTACAAGATAGAAATGCATATCACTTATATCAAATGCATAAGGGGAAATAACTCTCATATGGAATATTCATATCGCTTCGGTCAAAATAGGACAAATCATGCAAAGGATATAACGAGCAATTTTATAAAATAAATTTGTCGCTTTCTTTTACGGTTACGGAGGAGATGCAGTCACAAGGAAAACAGTGTTCGGGGAGATAACTCCTACAAAGAAAATTGTTTGGCTTAGAATGGGTGAAAATAAAAAGCGCATAGACTGTATGATACTATATTTGAAATTTCTAAGCAACATCTTGTGAAACAAAAATTTTACACGAGAACAAAATTTGGCGGAAAAAAATAATAATAATCAGAACAAATACAATAGGTCTTTCCACAGAAAAGTGGAAAGACCTAATAAACACAGAAAATATTTAAACAGCGATTTTTTTTCGATTTTTTTTATAGTTAGCCTTACTTTCCGTGATTATAATCTGACATGCCATATGATGTTGTGCTGTGTCCAGGTGTCTTCTTTTACTCTTTCTTGAGAAGGATCTGTTCGACCTGTACTGTACAATTTACATTTAGACACCACGCACAATAGTAACTTGAACGTTTCCGCCATTACATGATCAAAGAACAAAGACGTGAACAATTACAGGTCACCGTAGGGCTTCAAACATTTCATATTCTTTGTCCTGGTTGGAAAATACATGGCATCACCTCGCAAGAACATGAAAAGCGAAAGTAAAGAGGTCCAAATAGACCAAAGTCGAGTAACATACAAATAAATGTTGAAATAATTAGGAAGTCGACACGAAATGATCTTTCCGAGAAAGTAGATCTGTTTTCCAAAAGCTGAAAAAACTAAAGTATCTGCTTACAAAGGGCGTCCCGAAAATGAATGTTAATGAAAATTCTTCAGCATGAAATATTTGCCACACTGAAACTTATGGATTGACAGAATGGATGTGATTTTCAACAGATTATTCATCGTCGTTTATAAGCAAGTAAGTAGAAGACTATAACTACAAGAATGCTACTACATGGAAAAATCCTGCAAACAATGCATGATGATTCAGATCATATCATACTATGCTTTGTGGAAAAAAGTATAAAAATAAAGAAATTTGACTTACCGGTTTGTTACCATATATTCTGTCCATTGGTGAACTTCTTTTATCTGCATTCCTGTAACTTTGAATACAATTGTAAATGCCTGATTTTCAAACTCAAATACAGCATCAACATCATGTTTTTTATCTTCACTAATCAATATAATAGCATGTTTTATCACAGTTTCTAGGGCCTCAGCTTCTTTCATCAACTTACAATTAATCATCATGGGATGAATTGTTACTTGATTTCTATCCGAAATGTACCCCACTTTGGAACAAGCAACCACAAATCCATGAAGTACATACCAATTGCTACAATTCTAGGTTTCAGATTTTGTCCTTTGTTTTTGCTGCCATTTAGCCCTGAGTATATGTCAAGAATATATTTCTAAATCTTTTTCGGTTCTTTTAAGAAGTTCATCATGTCTGTCTCTTTCGGAATGCAGGCAACACGTCTCTTAATTTCAATGGGATCCCACTGATATAATGTGAAATTTGTATCTTGACATTCGTCAGGCGCTATTTAAAAGGGTTTTAAAATATTTTGTGTGCTGCACATCTGACATGTTTTCCCAAGTAAGATTCTTTTGTGTGTCTTGATACTGACAAAGTGTCACTGCTGAAATTTGATCTTCGTCAAGAGAAAATATGGTTAATTATTGCTTATTATTTTGGGTTTCAATATATTTTATTTGTTTCTTCAATGTCTCTATTTTCAATGCAAAACCACAGCAAATCTGACAAAGACATGATCTACAATTTGTTCTATTATCTCCCTTACATTTTCGGGTTTCATCTTTTAAAAGTTATGAACCCAATGTTTATGTCTGAATTCAAAGAAGTAAAATTCTTGAAAGGAAGTGTCATTGTCATTGTATGCTTTCGAATGATCTTTTTCGTTCCATCATCCGTTTTAACTTTGATTACTCCTATCTCTTTTGGGACCTCTTTGATGACTTCAGCTGATAAATAGTACCTTTTCGCTCAAATTTAAATGCTGTCGCAAAGTTGTTTTTCCTTCGCTTTCTTACCCGTCTTAGTCACCATTGTCTATTTACAGATTTCTTAGTTCTGTGCGACAAGCTAAATAGTTTCTTACATACACACTACTCCTGTTTCTAATTTTTCTTCAGTATGGTTGGTCTGACGAAAAACATGCTTCTTATCTGACTGTTTTACTTCAACTGCATTTTCCTGCTATGATGAGATAATAAAACCGACAATTTCAAATTTTCTTTTGTATTCAGTAGAAAATATTATTCCTTCCTTGGTAAGAATCTTTGACATTGTTGGTTACTGCATCAATTTCCTAAAAACTTTTTTTTTGTTGGTGTTTTGGTAAAGTTGATTTTTTTTTATTTGTCTGCATCTTGCATATTTTCTTTGGAAAAAAGTGCTTGAAATGTTTCTTCAGTTGTTTACAGTAAGTCCTCATTAGTGTTTTCGGAATTATATGTGTACACCAAGTTCTGCCGCAATCTCCATTTCTGTGTTTTCTTGACTGCAAACAGTCTCTTAAGCTTGTTACTTGCTTTTACAATTGCCTGCATTTCTTCGTTTTCTTGATTTGTCTATCTCGACGATATCGCTTCAAATCTTCTCTTTTGTTTACTTGGTTTTTCAAGGTTTGCATCACTTATTTCAGCTTCGTTTTGCTTTCTTAATCTATCTTCTGTTTGATTTCCTTATTTATTTTTAATTTTCATTAACTTCTGTATTTTACTTCTGCTTTTCTCTCCACTTTCTAACCCTTTCTGCGTTTTGTTGCCTTTTAAGTTTCTTTATTTCAGTTTGTGTCACTTGATCTCAACATCCTTATATTAAACAAAGGAAATAAAATTGTGTTATGCATTTTTTTATCACTGCATGTATTTTGGTATTTCGACTTAAATGCTAGCATTTTCATCTTTTTTAATCAACAAGTGTTAGATAAACTAATACGTTTTTATCGTACATTTCTTTGAAATTCTTCTGATACATAACCTTCAATACAACAACGAGAATGACATTTTTATATTAACTGTAGTCTCACAATAATAAACTACTTTAGTGTTCATTAAAATGTATGCTCTTTTATGCAGCTAATTCTGATGAACACAATATGGCAACATATAAGAGGCTTGATGCTTTATTTGGAAAAGAGGGACGAAAGATACCAGATGGACAGTCAAACTCATAGATTGAAAATAAACTGATAACGCCATGGCTAAAAATAAAAAGACAAACAGACAAATAATAGTAGAGAAGACACAACATAGAAAACTAAAGACTAAGCAACACGAACCCCACCAAAAACTGGGTGTGATCTCAGGTGCTCCGGAAGGGTAAGCAGATCCTGCTCCACATGTGGCACCCGTCGTGTTGCTTATGTTATTACAAATCCGGTAAATAGTCTAATTCGGTAGGTCACATTCGTGAAAAGGAAAGGGTATTGTAGTTACGACATAAGGAACATCTCAGATATCATCTGTGAAACGGTTATTCCATAACGGTCAACCAACTCTTGATGGCGTCCGTAAAATTTACGAAGGGATGATTACAACTTCACCATTTGGAACTCTTGGTTAAATAGCTTCCTTGTGAGCAGAATCCTCCATCAAGGAAATCATGATAGGAAATACAAGCCCGGGAATATCGTATCAATTGGGAGATATATACTCCGTATGCAGGCGCTGCTGGAATGTTGCTACATAGAAATGGAAAGTTCACAATTGGGAAGCTGAAATCATCTCTTTTGTCGTAAAGTTTTGTTTTCAACCGACCCTCATTGTCAATTTCTAGATGTAAGTCAAGATATGAGGCAGACTTATCTGTATCTGTAGTGTCCTTTATCTCTAGGGATAGATTCGTTCAACATAGTCACCAAATTTTGTATTATTTAGTGAGAGAACATCATCTATATAGCGGAACGTAAAGTTAAAAGATATTGCTAACTTCTTATCTTTCTTCCTAAGAAGTTCCTGTATGAAGTCAGCCTCATTATAATAAAGAAACAAGTCGGCAAGAAGAGGGGCACAATTGGTTCCCATTGGAATTCCGACAGTCTGTTGAAAAACACGTCCTCCAAAGGTAACAAATATGTTGTCAATCAAGAAATCAAGCATATTGATAATGTCAGTTTCAGAGAATATTTTGTTTGAATCAGAGTGATTCTTTACAAAGTAGGATTTATCTCTCCCCAGGACAAGATAATTGTATCTACGTTCGCCGTTCTTTTTAATGAAACAATGTAATATCAACTCTTTCAATTTGTCTTTTAGTTTGGAATGGGGAATACTTGTGTAAAGTGTAGAAAAGTCAGATGTTTTAATACTATTGCAAGATGAGAGAGTCTTAGATTGTATGTACTCTAAAAGATCTTTGGATTTTTTAGTATCCACATCTGATTCACGCCACCTCTAGAATAGGCAGTTTCACAATAACTTTGGAGCCCGGCTTTGATTGCTGATAAAATAGATGTTTATAATTTAGAAAGAGGTTTCGTGGAGCACTTGGAAGACCCAGCGGTATACCGTTGTTTGTAAGGACACTTATGTAGTTTAGGTATCCAATACAGTGATGGAAGATCCAGTTCTTCATCTTTGGTTGAAATTCCAAAGGAACATAGAACAGACCTATGATTATCCAGGATTTCCTCTTTGGTAAGTGTCGTGAGGGTATATGTTGAGTTTCCAAGTGAATTGTCAATACCTAATTCATTTATGAAGCAGTTTATGTAATGATATTTACACACAAAAACGATGTTGTTTGGGGCTTTATCTGCGGGGACAACAACATATTTGTCACGGAGGTAGGACAAGTGTTTTTAAAAATTGACGTAGCGTGGGTATTGATAGACCCATTTAGTTTCTTAATTCGGATTTGTATCAACGACCTCACAGCCTTAATCCATTCGGAAAGAGTATCTACGTCTTCTTTCTCGCATTTAGCCCATTGCCTGGCATAATCCTCGACTGAATCCATCAGTATTTTGAAGTTGTATTTCCAATTGATGGATTTAGGCTCACGATATTTCGGACCTTTAGATAACAAATTTCGCAGGGAAGTGTTATTGACAATGTTGAGGTCTCCGGTAATAACGTGGCCAGCCGGATCATATGTGAATTGGGAACTAGCACAGGTGCAATCAGAAGGTTTAGACTTGAAGTCGTCAATGTTGAGATCCTGCAAAACGTGTTTGTAATTGAAATTTTAGTTGCAATTGGTTTGGTATAGGTATAAGAAATTATTGGTACAGACTGATCTTTAAAATAAGGGAAGTATTTTCGACTGAACTAATTTATGATGAAGGATATTGCCTTAGTTGACGCCATCGAGACCTTTGTTGGCAAAGGAAAGTTTAAGAAAAGATCTTTTCTCTTTTTCATCTTTTCCAATGCGAACTGGTTTGAAAAGTCTGTGACTTGCAATATCCGAAATGATAGCTGTAAGTTTGTATTGGTTTGAATGAGGGTTTGTAACAGTGGTTTCCAAACATAAATTGAACAGAGAATGAAGTTTTGGAAATTAGAGACCACCTTTATGGAAAGTTATCACATATATAAAATGATTGGTTACTTTTATAGTTTAAATATATAAAAAAAAAGATGTGGTATGATTGCCAATGAGACAACTGTCCACAAGAGACCAAAATGACACAGAAATTAACAACTATAGGTCACCGTACGGCCTTCAACAATGAGCAAAGCCCATACCGCATAGTCAGCTATAAAAGGCCCCGAAATGACAATGTAAATCAATTCAAACGAGAAAACTAACGGCCTTATTTGTGTACAAAAATGAACGAAAACCAAATATGTAACACATAAACAAACGACAACCACTGAATTACAGGCTCCTGACTTGGGACAGGCACATACATACATAATGTGGCGGGGTTAAACATGTTAGCGGGATCCCAACCCTCCCCCTAACCTGGGACAGTGATATAACAGTACAACATAAGAACGAACTATAAAAATCAGTTGAAAAAGGCTTAACTCATCAGATGGACAAAAATACAAGTGAACGTGGCAGGGTACTTGTACATCCCAACAACAAAAAGACACTAGGAACAGATCTGAGAGTACTCGCAGTTATCTGACAGCTAGTTCAAAGCCACTAACAACTAATAAAAACATTATGCATCTAAGACTAAAGTCTGTACCAAAAACGTTTTTGACCATTTGACCATGTAATGTCTATTAGACCGAACCAACTTTCACAAGACCGAAAGTTTTCAAGAGAAATATAAGATTTAAATAAATTGTATACATTTATTCCTTTTATTATTTCGTGATTTTTTTTCAGTTTTGAATAAAAAAGTATAACAATTATATCGAGCTCCAGGGCAAATTCAACATTGGAAGTCCATAAAAACTGACAAAATCAAACGCTATCAATCAATGGAACAAGGTAAAACAACTGCCATATTCCCGACTTGGTACAGGCATTTTCCGAAGAAAATGATAGCTTAAATCTGGTTAAATAGCTAATTAAACCTCCTACTTGTATGATTGTTTATAGTTCCGGTATATTGACAATACTGGGTAATCCCTTGAACAAAAACGTAACTTTGATAAGGATGAGATCTTGGCAAAGAAAAAGTCGTTCATAGCCTCATTGAATATTTCAATGAGCAACAAATCTGAGGACTAACCTTGTATGTATTGGATACCTAAACTTCACAAAGCTCTTTACAAACAACGGTGCATTGCCAGGTCATCTGCATGTTCTACCAAGGAATTGTACGTTAAATTACATATGGTTTATGCCACTACGGGAGTAAACAGTGTCACAGTATTTCTATAATCCCTTTTTCACTGTGGACAGAATTTGATTAATGTGGATTCTCAAAAACTCAAAAGAACTTCAGGAAAATTTATAATCTCTGTCATTCTCTAAAATAAATTCTATCAAAAGCTTTGATTGTTCCACCCTTTACACCACCATACCACATGAAAAATAATAAAAAAAAAAAAAAAACAGTCTTAAAGAAATAATCCACAATGCTTTCCTCCATAAAAATGGTACCATACGCTACAAATTTAATGTTTGGGGATATAATTCTGCATATCCTGCTAAAAATGAGCCCGAAAATAAAACATGACCCAGCCCTAAAGAACAATTAATCAATATTCTGGAGATTCATATTTGTTTATTTTGGAGGTAGAATTTTCCAGCAGGTTGTGTGCATTCATATGTAAACAAACTGTGTACCTCTCCTGGTAGACCTTTTTAGCTCACCTGGCCCAAAGGGCCAAATGAGCTTTTCTAATCCCTTAGCGTCCGGCGTCCGTCGTCGTCCGTCGTCGTTAACTTTTACAAAAATCTTCTCCTCTGAAACTACTGGGCCAAATTTAACCAAACTTGGCCACAATCATCATTGGGATATTTAGTTTAAAAATTGTGTCCGGTGACCAAGCCAACCAACCAAGATGGCCGCCATGGCTAAAAATAGAACATAGGGGTAAAATGTAGATTTTGGCTTATATCTCTAAAACCAAAGCATTTAGAGCAAACCTGACATGGGGTAGAATTGTTTATCAGGTCAAGATCTATCTATTCTGAAATTTTCAGATGAATCGGACAACCCGTTGTTGGGTTGCTGCCCCTGAATTGGTAATTTTAAGGAAATTTTGCCGTTTTTGGTTATTATCTTGAATATTATTATAGAAAGAGATAAACTGTAAACAGCAATAATGTACAGCAAAGTAAGATCTACAAATAAGTCAACTTGACCAAAATGGTCAGTTGACCCCGAGTTATCGCCCTTTATAGTAAATTTTTAACCATTTTTCGTAAATTTTTGTAATCTTTTACAAAAATCTTCTCCTCTGAAACTACTATGACAAATTTAACCAAACTTATCCACAATCATCATTAGGGTATATACTTTAAAAAATGTGTCCGATGACCCCGCCCGCGAACTAAGATGGCCGACATGGCTAAAAAATAGTACATAGTGTAAAATGCAGTTTTTGGCTCATATCTCTGACACCAAAGCATTTAGAGCAAATCTGACGAGGATAAAATTGTTCATTAGGTCAAGATCTATCTGCCCTGAAATGTTCAGACCAATCAGGCAACACGTTGTTGGGTTGCTGCCCCTGAATTGGTAATTTTAAGAAAATTTTGCAGCTTTTGGTTATTATCTTGAATATTATTATAGATAGAGATAAACTGTAAACAGCAATAATGTACAGCAAAGTAAGATCTACAAATAAGTCAACATGACCAAAATTGTCAATTGACCCCTTAAGGAGTTATTGCCCTTTATAGTCAATTTTTTACAATTTTCATAAATTTTGTAAATTTTTGTAAATTTTTACAAAATATTTTCTACTATAACTACTGGGCCAAGTTCATTATAGATAGAGATAATTGTAAGCAGCAAGAATGTTCAGTAAAGTAAGATCTACAAACACATCACCATCACCAAAACACAATTTTGTCATGAATCCATCTGTGTCCTTTGTTTAATATGCACATAGACCAAGGTGAGCGACACAGGCTCTTTAGAGCCTCTAGTTTTATTTTCATATGAGTTGGAGTTCCCTCAGACACTTGTAAAACAAGAAGATTAAAGAAGCTGGATCATTTATTCTTTCCATTAACAACTCAAACTTGTATGATTTGGTCCCATTTCTATATCATCCCAAACTCGAGATTACAGAAACCACGTCCTCCTCTGTCTCATTTCAAGAGTTTACAGCAAATCAGACAACATCGGTCATCTCAGTAACAGAATGTATGTCAAACTAGACAATTTCAATTCTGAAATTATATTTTTTTTCTCTCACCTCAGCAGCAATATATTAACTTCATCCGAGTATGGAGTATACATTACTCACGTCATACGACATTCAAGAGCTTGCAGCTGCTACTCAGACTTTGTTAAACGTCATCGGTGTCTGAGCAAAAAAAAAACTAATGAGCCAGTAAAAAAAATTCTCGTCCTTTTTCTCAAAAGTTCATCGGAAAGTACCAAGACCTTATTAATAAATATTCAGTGTCTACTTCACAAATTATACAATATGTTCTTGGATTTAAGATTATAGGTGCTAAAGTTGTGTATGTTTTTATTTACTTTACAGTTTTCCCTTTATTTGTTTTCGCGCTATTATGTTTCTTTTGGTAGCATGACTTTTGACGTGGCTTGGTATTTATGCATCCCGATATCGGGATTTTTACTTCGAGTGTCCGGATGTGCGATTCGGACGCAAGTGGGTTTTACAGTGTTGATTCCATTTTGTTTACCCTTGTATTTATATTTTACATAATTTATACTTTATCACGAAAGGTTATACAATATACGGTATGTACTATTAGCTACATTTTTTTTATATCTGCGTCTTTGTCAATTTACTAAAACCTACGAAAGCTTTTTTGTTGGCATCTTTGTTAGAATTATTTGTATGTTTGTTTGAATTTTTTAGTCAGTTGTATTGTATGTCTGTGATATAGGTTTTCACAGCTTTTTGGTTTATAGCTCTTCAACGTTTTCGGTCCTTATCCATCCTTGGCTTTCAAATATTCGGCTTTTAACGTTCCTGATGAAGGTAAATCCAGAAAAACGCTTCAGACGCATGTAATTTATAACATGTTTTTTTTATTTTTTATGCCTGCTGGATCCCAATTATTGCCACACTAACATATTTTGTCAATATACCGAAATTAAAACAACTGTCATAAAAGTGGGAGGTTTAGCTAGCTATAAAACCAGGTTCTGAAAATGTCTGCACCAAGTCAGGTTGTTTTTCACTCGTTCCGTTTGATGTTGTCAATTTTCATTGACTTCCCTGTTTTAGATTTACCTTGGAATTCGGTATTTTTAAAAACTTTTTGAAAACAAAAGTACTGACTAATTTGCGTGATTTTGTATACATTGTCTGAGCTTTCATGAAGTATTTTTATACAGGCAAAATTCTTACGGAAAGTAAGTTTCCCGACCTCATCTATTTTTGTTGGAACCCGATCTTTTTGTAAATGTATTTGTAATAAAATTGAGAATAGAAATGGGGAATATGTCAAAGAGACAACAACCCGACCAAAGAGCAGACAACAGCCGAAGGCCACCAATGGGTCTCCAATGCAGCGAGAAAATCCCGCACCCGGAGGTGGTCCTCAGCTGGCCCCTAAATAAAATTGTGTACTAGTTCAGTGAAAATGGACGTCACACTAAACTCCAAAACATATAAATGAACTAAAATTAAAAACATACAAGACTAACAAAGGCCAGAGGCTCCTGACTTGGGACAGGCGCAAAAATGCGGCGGAGTTAAACATGTTTTTGAGATCTCAACCTCCCTATACCTCTAGCCAATGTAGAATAAAGAAGCACATAGCAATACGCACAGTAAAACTCAGTTTAAAAGAAGTCCGAGTCCGATGTCAGAATAAGTAACAAAAGAAACTAAGGAAAATGACAATGATACATACATTAACAAAGGACTACAAGCAGTTACTGACATGCCAGCTCCAGACCTCAATTAAACTGATGAAAGATTATGTCTTCATCATATGAAAATCAAATACAATCCTTCCCGTTAGGGGTTTAGCATCATACAATCATAAAATATATGAGAAGAACATAACCCGTATCATGCCAACAACTGTTTTTAGAATAATAGTGTTTATTTCCGATGCAAAGACCCTATGAGTGAATCAATATTAATACCAAAATATGCAATCCTTAATGACCTGACAACAGTATCGTAACTAAAGCTTCATGTTTCAGCGGATACATATATAATTGGAATCTGAGTATATGGGGGATGGATTTATTAATGTTACCAATAAAAGCATCATGACTGTTTAAAATTTGTCATCATCGGTGAGGGAAACTAAGTGTTTGGAGTTGAGTTCAGGGCGGTGCTTTGGTGGGTGTTCAATGGGACGAAGGAAAACTTATTTTTTGAAGTTATAGGATATGATTGAGTAATGTATATAATGCACCTTTATAACTGATTTTGAAATTGAGAAAAAAAAGGGGGGGATATATGAAAATAAAAGAAAGGTCTACGCAACCGATTAAATCTCTTCTGACGTACGTTTCGCATTTGAAATATACCCCGAACAGCTATGGACGCCCTCGCACGAGATCAACCAGAACATATTGGTCAATACGCAAGGAAAGACGTTAACACTGAATAAACGCTTCACAGACGCATTTGGTACTATATATTGTTAAACTATCCAAAGGTTTAATGTTCTCACCAAAACTAACGTGTATGAAATGCGTCAGGCGAAATAACTCGAACTAGTTATTAACAACCGGTGTCTTCGTGTTTACTTTTTATAAATATTATTACTGGTTATTAACAATTTGTTTATAAGTAAAACTTTATGTTACATACTTTTCTAAATCAAACGTTAGATTAAGAACTTGAATTTTTTAAAAATATTGTAATAATGAAAACACCGTAAATAGATCCATAAATACTCAAAGGGTACATTTAATTAAATAAAGAGAGGGATAATTACACCTGAATTTATTTAAAACCAGGGCCATTATTTTCAAAAAGTCTTTTTTTTTAAATATTTATTCACATTTATAGCATCACATTTGCGTGTGCTTTCTTTTAGGTTTTGATACAATCATGTCGTACTTGCAACCTGTATCCGTATAGTTTTTAGGTTAAGCAATACAAAACATTTATACATGACAAAACCATACCATTTATATTAAAAAATAAGAAGATATGGTATGATTGCCAATGAGACAACTCTCCACCAGAGACCAAATGACATAGAAGTTAACAACTATATTCAGATCATATCATACTATGCTTGGTTGAAAAAAAGTAAAAATAAAGAAATTTGACTTACCGGTATGTTACCATATATTTGTCCATTGGTGCACTTCTTTTATCTGCATACCTGTATCTTTGAATACAATTGCTAATGCCTGATTTTCAAACTCCAATACAGCATCAACATCATGTTTTTTTTATTTTCACTAATCACTACAATAACATGTTTTATCACAGTTTCTGTGGCCTAATATTCTTTCACCTTACAATTAATCGATGAATTGTTACTTGATTTCTTTCCGAAATGTACCCCACATTGGAATCCATGAAGTACATACTAATTGCTACAATTTTTGGTTTCAGATTTTGTCCTTTGTTTTTGCTGCCATTTAGCCCTAATTATATTTCAAGAAATACTTCTGCACCTTGCATATTTTCATTGGAAAAAAGTGCTTGAAATGTTTTCTTCAGTTGTTTACAGTAAGTCTTCATTCTGCTTTTCTCTCCTCTTTTTAACCCTTTCTTTCTTTTTTTTGCCTTTTAAGTTTCTCAGTTTAGGTTGTGTCACTTGATCTCAACTTCATTATATTAAACAAAGGAAATAAAATTGTGTTATGCATTTTTCATATCATTGCATGTATTTTGGTATTTCGACTTAAATGCTAGCATTTTCATCTTTTTTAATCAACAAGTGTTAGATAAACTAATACGTTTTTATCGTACATTTCTTTGAAATTCTTCTGATACCTAACCTTCAATTCAACAAGGAGAATGAAATTATTATATTAGCTGTAGTCTCACAATAATAAACTACTTTAGAGTTCATTAAAAAATATGCTCTTTTATGCAGCTAATTCTGATGAACACAATATGGCAACATATAAGGAGCCTGATGCTTTATTTGGAAACAAGAGGCCGCTTTAATGAAAAGTTATCGCATATATAAAATGATTGGTTACTTTTAGAGTTTAAATTCTGTACCAAAAACGTTTTTGACCATTTGACCATGTAATGTCTACTAGACCGAACCAATTTTCACAAGACCGAAAGTTTTCAAGAGAAATATAAGATTGAAATGAATTATATACATTTATTTCTCATATTATTTCATGATTTTTTTCAGTTTTGAATAAAAAAGTATAACAATTATATCGAACTCCAAGGCAAATTCAACATTGGAAGTCCACAAAAACGACAAAATCAATCAATGGAACAAGGTAAAACAACTGCCATATTACCGACTTGGTACAGGCATTTTCCGAAGAAAATGGTGGGTTAAACCTGGTTAAATAGCTAACTAAACCTCCCACTTGGATGACAATTGTTTATAGTTCCTGTATATTGAAAAAACTGGGTAATCCCTCGTACAAAAGCGAAACCTTTGATAAAGATGAGATCTTGGCAAAGAAAAAGTCGTTCATAGCCTCATTGAATATTCCAATGAGCAAGAAATCTGAGGACTAACCTTGTTTGTATTGGATACCTAAACTTCACAAAGCTCTGTACAAACAACGGTGCATTGCCAGGTCATATGCATGTTCTACCAAGAAATTGTACGTTACATTACATATGGTTAATGCCACTACGGTAGTAAACAGTGTGACAGTATTTCTATAATCCCTCTTTCACTGCGGACAGAATTTGATTAATATTGATTCTCAAGAACTCAAAAGAACTTCAGGAAAATTCCTGGTAGACCTTTTCCTATTTTCATGAGTTGGAGTTCCCTCAGACACTTGTAAAAACAAGAAGATCAAATAGGCTGGATCATTTAATTTCACATACAGGTATATTGATGATGTTCTTTTCATTAACAACTCAAACTTTTATGATCGGGTCCCATTATTATATCATCCCAAACCCGAGATTACAGAAACCATGGCCTCCTCTGTCTCATTTCAAGAGTTTACAGCAAATCAGACAGCTGCGGTCATCTCAGTAACAGAATATATGTCAAACGAGACGATTTCAATTCTGAAATTATATTTTTTTCTCACCTTAGCAGCAATATATAAACTTCATCCGAGTATGGAGTATACATTACTCACGTCATACGACATTCAAGAGCTTGCAACTGCTACTCAGACTTTGTTAAACGTTATCGGTGTCTGAGCAAAAAACTAATGAGCCAGGCTTTTGCCAAAGAAATTCTCGTCCTTTTTCTAAAAAGTTCATCGGAATGTACCAAGACCTAATAGATAAATATTCAGTGTCTACTTCACAAATTATACAATATGTTCGTTGATTATAGATTATAGGTGCTAAAGTTGTTGTATGTTTTTATTTACTTTACAGTTTTCCCTTTATTTGACTTCAAGCGTCCGGATGTGCGATTCGGACGCAGGTGGGTTTTACAGTGTTGATTCTATTTTCTTTACCCTTGTATTTATATTTTACATAATTTGTACTTTATCAGGAAAGGTTATACAATATACGGTATGTACTATCATCTACATTTTTTTTATATCTGCGTCTTTGTCAATTTACTAAAACCTACGAAAGCTTTTTTTTGGCATCTTTGTTGGAATTATTTGTATGTTTGTTTGAATTTTTTAGTCAGTTATATTGTATGTCTGTGATATATGTTTCCACAGTTATGCCTGCTGGATCCCAAATATTGCCACATTAGCCTATTTTGTCAATATATCGATACTATAAACAACTGTCGTACAAGTGGTAGGTTTAGCTAGCGATAAAACCATGTTTCACCAACCATTTTCTTCTGAAAATGTCTGCACCATGTCAGGTTGTTTTTCACCTGTTCCGTTTGATGTTGTCAAGTTTCATGGACTTCCCTGTTTTAGATTTGCCTTGGAATTCGGTATTTTCATAAACTTTTTGAAAACTGAAGTACTGACTAATTTGCGTGATTATGTATATATTGTCTGAGCCTTCATTAAGTATTTTTATACAGGCAAATTCTTACGGAAAGTAAGTTTCCCGACCTCATCTATTTTTGTTGGAACCCGATCTTTTTGTAGATGTATTAGTAAAGCTACATGTTTCAGCGATACATATATAATTGAAATCTGAGTATATGGGGGATGGATTTAGTAATGTTACCAATAAAAGCAACATGACTGTTTAAAATTTGTCATCATTGGTGAGGCAAACTATGCGGCAAAGTGTTTGGGGTTGAGTTCAGGGCGGTGCTTTGGTGGGTGTTCATTGTGACGAAGGAAAACTTATTTTTGAAGTTATAGGATATGTTGAGTAATGTATATCATGCACCTTTGCAACCGACTTTGAAATTGAGAAAAAAAAAAAAAAAAAAGAAATATATGAAGATATAAGTAAGGTCTACGCAACCGCTTACATCTCTTCTGAAGTACGTTTCGCGTTTGAAATACACCCCTGAACAGCCATGGACGCCCTTGCACGAGATCAACCAGAACATGTTGGTCAATACGCAACGAAAGACGTTAACACTGAATAAACGCTTCCCAGACGCATTTGGTACTATATATTGTTATATATAACTATCCAAAGGTTTATTGTTTTCACCAAAATTAACGTGTATGAAATGCGTCAGGCGAAATAACTCTAACTATTTATCTACAACCAGTGTCTTCGTGTTTACTTTTATAAACATCTTACTGGTTAAAACTTTATGTTACATACTTTATAAATCAAACGTTAGATTAAGAACTTGAATTTTGTAAAATATTGTAATAATGAAAACACAAAGTCTTTTTTAAAAATATTTATTCACATTTATAGTATCACAGTTGCGTGTGCTTTCTTTTAGGTTTTGATAAAATCATGTCGTACTTGCAACCTGTATCCGAATAGTTTTAATACTTTCATGCATAAAGAAAATCCCTGAGGGGTTAAGCAATACAAAACATTTATACATGACAAAACCATACAATTTATATTAAAAAATAAGAAGATATGGTTGCCAATGAGAGAACTCTCCACCAGAGACCAAATGACATAGAAGTTAACAACCCGAATGTTTAATTGTAAGCAATTATTGTTTACACGGATACAAAAGGATCTGGAAAGGTGAAATTTGCAGACTGAAAACAGTAAAACACGACTGGATACGTCCTTATATCTAAGTACCTGGTATGAATATTTGTGACGTCAAAACATTCCGGAATTTGTAAAATCCATACAAAATGTATTTGTTAATAAGCGCAAAGAGGTTTATGCTTGGTACAGCTGATATGCAAATGCGAGAACGGAAACTTGCCACATCTAACTAAATCTCTTTCAGTCTGAGCCACGCATTTTCCTGAAAATTTTACAAATTCGATCCTTTAGTGTAATAGATACGCGTTTATCTCGAAATGGATCAGCACTGGAACATATCTCGTGCAGAAGTTTCTGTTTTGTAAAGAAATCAGTTGTTAAAAAAAATCGAGAAGATATCTGTAACGTAAATGAAAAGAAGTATTCATTGATTGCTAATTATGATGCCCGTAACTGATAATATTTTATTACTCTTAAATAACCAAGACGGCTTGAAAACCCATTAACATATAAGAATTCATCAAACAGATTATTAAATTTGATATACTAGTCGATCAATGAAACGATACAAGGCAATGATTTTTCATAATTAATGAAATTGAAATTGGTATCCAGGTAAACTTGGCCCAATTGGTCTAGAATGTTTTTTTTTTTTTTTATCAAAATCATTGATTTAAAGACAAAAATGCGAAATATTTCATATTTCAAAATTACTTTTTTCACCCAAATATAAAATAAAAACCCGATATAAGAACTAAAATATAAGCAGTATTAAACTCTCATTTTCGGAATTCAGTGAGGGGCCTCGTTGGCCGAGTGGTCTAAGAAGTCGAACTACTATGTACCAAGCCTGTCAACACTGAGGTTGTGAGTTCGAATTCCGCACGTGGTGGGTGCCTTCGGCTCTGATCTTAATTGACTTGGATTGTCAGTATTCCTACCGAAGGTCGGTGGTACTCTCCTGGCACTCCGGCTTCCTCCACAAATAATAACTGACCGCCACTAAATAGCACAACAGTGCTGAAAGTGGCTTTGAACAAAAATCAATCAATCAATCAATCAATCGATCAAAATCCAGTGCTGATTTAAGTCATCATTTTCGTTGAAATAAATTCGACCCATATATTCGAATAATCTCATTAACTCTCATTATTCAACATGGTAAGAGTTTCTAAATCATATTTTTTTTTTGCAACGCAGTTATAGACAAATAGCTAATCTGATATACAAATTGCCAAAGATGATTTTTAATTCAACTAATGTGTAGAAAACAAGATATTCCTAAAACTCCAAGGATCGACTTGGGTAAAGAAATGTGGTCAGGTGGAATTTGTGTCAAAAAGTAAAATAACAAAAAATGACGAACTCCAAGGAAAATTTAAAACGGAAGACCCTTATTAACAAAATTAAAAGCTCAAACACATCAAACGGATGGAAAACAACTGTCATATTCCTGACTTGGTACAGGCATTTCCTTATGTAGAAAATTGTGGATTAAACCTGGTTTTACAGCTAGCTAAACCTCTCACTTGTATGACAGTCGCATAAAATTCAATTATTATATTGACAACAATGTGTGAACAAAACAAACAGACATAATAGGTTAAAATGTCAAAAATAGAGGTACAGTAGTCAACATTGAGTTATAATCTTAATCACTATAAAACAAATATGTCAACAAAGAAAAACAAAATGGCATATAGACAAAGCACATAAGCAAACATGAAAGACAAGAATACAATAACACAATGGCGATATGTATAAGTACCAAGCCACACCAAGAGGATATTACCAAAAATGGACTAAGCAGTAAAGTGAATAATTTACAAAATCATCCGATGAACTTTTTTAGAAAAGGACGAGACGTTCTTTGACTTAACCCTGGTTCATCAACTTTCTGCTCATACAATGTCGACGTTTTATAAAGTCTGAAAGGCAGCTGCAAGCTCTTGAATACAGAATGAGTTGGGAAATGTATATCCCATATGCAGGTGAAGTTGGTATATTGCTACTAAGGTGGGGCAAATTGATAATTTCAAAATTAAAATCGTCTCGTTTGTCATAGATCCTGGTACTGAGATGACCGCTTATGTCAAATTCGAGGTATAGGTCTAAAAATGAGGCGAAGGAAGATTAGTCTGTTGTTTCTTTAATTTCTAGTTCTGGAGAATATATTAATGGAACCCAATCAGAAACACACAAGTCGAAAATAAACTGACAACGCCATGGCTAAAAAAGAAAAAGACCAACAGACAAATAATAGTACACAAAACACAACCTAGAAAACCAAAGACTACGTAACACGAACGCCACCAAAAACTGGGGGTGATCTCAGGTGCTCCAGAAGGGTAAGCAGATCCTGCTCCACATGTGGCACCCGTCGTGTTGCTCATGTTAGTACAAACCCGGTAATAAGTCTAATTCGGTAGGTCACATTCGGGGAAAAGGGGACGTATGTTATACAAATTCTCCACTTTCAACAAAAGTAATCGGCATTTTATTCCAGCATAAGAATATATGCATATTTTCATAAGTTAAACATACCACTTTAACAAAACAAAATCAAGAAGCGAGTGGTAAAATCTATCCTTTTGTACATTTATCCCTCCACTGTACATCAAGTGACGATGTCTCCTTTTGCTGTATACTATACAATCTGTTGCTGCATATTATACAATCTGTTGCTGCATATTATACAATCTGTTGTTGTATATTATACAATCTGTTGTTGTATATTATACAATCTGTTGTTGTATATTATACAATCTGTTGCTGTATATTATACAATCTGTTGCTGTATATAATACAATCTGTTGCTGTATATTATACAATCTGTTGCTGTATATTATACAATCTGTTGCTATATATTATACAACCTGTTGCTGCATATTATACAATCTGTTGCTGCATATTAAACAATCTGTTGATGTATATTATACAATCTGTTGCTGCATATTATACAATCTGTTGCTGCATATTATACAATCTGTTGTTGTATATTATACAATCTGTTGCTGTATATTATACAATCTGTTGCTGCATATTATACAATCTAGTGGCATTATCTCTTGTTAATCTAGCCATCTCCTCTTTAGAAATATTGTGAAGACTAGCTATCTTCCTAGTTAACTCTTTTATCAGTAAAGGCGTAACAGTACTTTCATCCACTCCTGGAAAGTATAGTGCAGCTGTCTCTTAAATCAAATTATGTACCTCAGTCTTACATACCAACTCCCTAAAGTGTGAATATTTCATCCCATTTAGTAGAAAGTGAGATTTTCCTAAAATTAACCTTTCGCGTATACTATTTTTCCGTTTAATGTATGGAGCATATGAACCATTCAAACAATGCCTATGGGTGTGGTGAGAGAACCAAGGCATTCATTGGTAATGTTATAATTCCCACGACAATGGATCACAACAGGTATTGGATGTGGTGAGATAACCAAGTCATTCGTTGGTAGTGTTATAATTCCCACGACAATGGATCACAACAGGTATTGGATGTGGTGAGATAACCAAGTCATTCGTTGGTGGTGTTATAATTCCCACGACAATGGATCACAACAGGTATTGGATGTGGTGAGAGAACCAAGGCATTCGTTGGTAGTGTTATAATTCCCACGACAATGGATCACAACAGGTATTGGATGTGGTGAGAGAACCAAGGCATTCGTTGGTAGTGTTATAATTCCCACGACAATGGACCACAACAGGTATTGTTTTTATGTCTGGCAGTCCTTGCATTATTTTCGTTTTATTTTTCGAAATCATTCGACAGTGGTCTGTCAATAATGTCCAACTCATACTCTGAAACTTATACCACTCTTCAGCAGTTCGATATTCTTAATCCTCCAGCTATATCTCTAGAGTTCTTGGACTCTCATTGTTGACTTCTCTTGGGTGCAAGCCATGGGTCATTCTAATTCTTAGATATTTTATTATTCTTTCTCATTTGGAACTACTTTATTAATACTTTGGAATGCAATTGTTAAAAATTCAATACGGTAGAAAATTTGTAACCCGATCTTGAGTTTTTAAAGATAAAAATATCCGACTTTACACCTTAGTTTGTCCATTTAATAATGTGAGTTCACATACTGTGGATACTTTCCATTTCTATGTAGCAACATTCCAACAGTTTTTTTTGTGGGGTTCGTGTTGCTCAGTCTTTGGTTTTCTATGTTATGTTTTGTGAACTGTTTTTTTTTTAGCAAAGGCGTTGTCAGTTTATTTTCGACTTATGAATTTGAATGTCCCTTTGGTTTCCTTCGCTTCTCTTTCATTTACTTTCGTTGATACCAATTTAAGTGGAATGAGGACAACTTAGATATTGCAAAAGTCTGCATAATCGCCTTTCAAAAGTTTTTGATTAATTAAACTTTTAATTTCGTGGTTGACCTATACTTACGAAATCCACTAAAATTGGTATTCCACGAATAATAATGAATCCACAGTAATTGATATCTGATGGTCTATACTGCTGTAGTTTTTCGTCTGTAGTTATGTCAAAACATTCGGAGTCGAAAACAAGTAAGGAAAGTATTTTCTAATGGAGAAGAGAATATACAGTAACTGCTAGGTATGGTTTTATGTATGCGGTATCCGGTTACAAATGGTTGATACTGTTGAATGTTAGTATAGCAGACACATTTTGATAATAAAATGGTGACATGACTTTGTTTTTCGTATTTTTGGTTGACATAATCACAGGATTGAGCAAAGTTTTAAATCCTAATACACTCCTTATATTCTTCGATTAGCCATTTACCAATTCTACCTACTTTTCTGCTTACTGTTCTGTCGTGTACTTACAAGCACCGAGTAGAGTAATTCCTTCGGGTATACGTGTATTGTCCAAACTGAATTTTGCTTCTCCTACAGACCGTTTTAGTGCAAAATACAATGGTAAAATGTAAAATATCAAAAATACCGAACTCTAAGGAAAATTCCTTATCAAATGAAAAAATCAAAAGTTCAAACACATCAAACGATTGAAAACAACTGTCATATTCCTGACTTGGTACAGGCATTTCATTATGTAAAAAATGGATTAAACCTGGTTTTATAGCTAGTAAACGAAAGCAAAGAGTGGCCTTCTGAGGTGTGTGAATTTGCCATGACAAAAAGCAACCTCTTTTCCGTAGAAATATTGCCCTTTTACTGTGATTAGCTTGAGTCTGTTGTACTCATGGATCATCTCTCTCGAATGTAGTCTTCGGAACCTTTTTTTAGGCTATATAGTATGGGTTTTTCTTATTGTTCAAGGCCGTACTGTTGCCTATAATTCCTTACATTCACTTCATTTAAACTTGGGTGGATAGTTGTCTCATTGGCAATCATACCACCTCTCCTTATTTTTATATTCAACGTATAAATCTGTCATCCATGCTGCAAAAATTCAGTAAATACAAAAATACGACCAGCCTTGAACCATTTTTTCTTTTTCATATAAACAGTACCCATATTATCCAACGATTATTCTAGTTAGGTACCTAATCATGCAAATTATCTGCAAAATATGTGGATAACTGACGTCTACATCCTCGGAATGTTTTTGTATTACTAAAATGAACATCATATATGAACGTCTGGTCTATGCCTGAAACTCTATATAAAAATGCCCTATATTTTAGATTACTGGTCTACAGTGTACATTATCCGTAGTATCTTCATTAAATATATGTACACCTGAATAAATACCTAATTAGTCTGAAGTAAGAGAATCCGGTTCCAGAATTATACATCCGCAGAACCGTGCATTGATAATCAATTGTTTCCAATGTCAGAGTATCCGACACTAGGTTTGAATATGAAATTAGTCAGAGATATCATATATATTATCAAGTATTTAGATTCTTCATATAATATGTAGTAGTGCTATCGGTGTCTTGTAGATCATCATTAAATAATTGTGTAGCAAAATGGAGAGCTCTCTAAAAGAGGGACGAAAGATACCAGAGGGACAGTCAAACTCATAGATTGAAAATAAACTGACAACGCCATGGCTAAAAATAAAAATATAACAGGTCGTGAAGAAAAAACGGACCGTTTTTCTATCCTTAATATTGATTTGCACTGACGATTTTAATTCAGTGGTAATAAAAGGCCCTTTCAAGTGTCGTTTCAATTATAGGTTTATGCCCACTATGGTAGCAGATTTAATTTTCAGAAATAAATCATCAATATAATATTTCTTTTGATTCGTCGTTCTCAAATCATTATTGTTCTTCTGTTTTTTTTTCTGGACTCTCTGTAGATTTACTCTTGCCAACTTTGAATTTGGTGTAGTGTCTCCTTTGACTGTTTAATATACTCGGTCGATCTTTAGAACTAAAACTAACATTAAATCAATTATCTCTTCCTTATAAGATGTTTAGAATCTGTAACAATGCTCCTTCCATTTCCTGTATGTCTTCTTCATTTTTCTTCACTTTATTTTCAATTTTGGATGATTCTGACGGGTGTGGTTTCTCACTATATACAGCTATAATTACAGCCTTTGAAACTTTACATTCTGCTGGTTCTTCAAATGTTATTTGATCTTTACATCGATTAATCTTGATGATTACAATTGTGAATTTTAAGAAAATTATTTTCAGACATCTATTTATGTACCAAGTCAGGGATATGACAGTTGCTATCTATTTATTTGATGTGTTTGAGCTTTTGATTTTTCCATTTGATAATTAAGGGACTTTCCGTTTTGAATTTTCCTTGGAGTTCGGTATTTTTGTTATTTTACTTTTTTCTATTCAACCCCAGTGTATGACGCTGAATATCATTTTGATTATACGTATATATGTATGTGTACGATATTCTTTTATCTTTTATACATCTGGCCAATATACAATTGTTTAATGAAATCTTATTTAAGGAAGGCTGGGTATATATTAAAGGTGGTTAAAAAAAACTAACAAGTGGCGTATAACATCAATCAATTATGTATAATTTAAAAAAAAAACTACATGTAACATCAAAATTGGTATTTAGTCCAAAGCTGGCACCGGTTTGACCCCATTTCTTAATACTATTGAGGTCGTGTGACCAACATATTTTGGCATATTTCTGACTTTTCTAAGGCTAGTCTGTGTGCTTCGAATATTCGTATCAACACAAATCAAGGCATAATGTGTGTTACAAATGACAACTGCGTATATTTGTCTTGAAGTTCTAATGTAAAAATTATTGAGATTCAACGAACTTAATTAGAATATATATGAAACCTTCAAACCCGATCTTGTCATCCGTCTCGCCAATTTTTTTCAACAAATAATAAACTGACTTGTGTCCAGTTTTTGCATTTAATAAGCTCAAATACTCAAATGTGCCACTTCCATCTGCAATAGTAATTTACGAGTTACGTTCCTTTGTTGGCATTAGTTTTTAAAAGAACATTTTACTATTATTATTTTAGCACCATATGAAATAAAAAAAAACTTTATGCATATGTTATTATTGACAACTAATCATAATAAAATAATTGATTTTGTTTTTAAATATAATGTGATATTTTGTATATTACAAATCTATATTAAACATTTAGGTTTCCAGGAAACAGTGTTATGCAATAACTTTAATATTTTGGTATATATTCCCACTTTTGTCACCAAATAACACTGAAACAGAAATTAAATTTACCGCATAAAGCCCAAGTCTAGCCAAAATTAGCATGCATACTGAATCTAAACAAGTGTAAACATGTCAGATCTAATGTTGAATTCCCTTGTAGTATGTTTTTAGTATATGAAAAGAAATAGTAATCAAAGGTAGCTCCATATAAATTATTCATAATTTTAATAAATTGAAATATGATTTCATTCTGTTTGCTAATTAATTAAACTAATTAACTTAAATTTTGTAACTTTTATCTTCTGCAGAAGTTCTTATGTACTGAAATAAGAAACATTTACAAATGGGTGATAATTAAAAATGATAATTCACTTGTGAATTAATATAAATTCAATATCATCTCTTTTTCCTAAAAAATAACTTAATAGAATAGAAAGGAAAAGGGGTATCCATCCATGACACAAAATCAGTACGTGCACAGCAAAAACACAAAAAGGACATGCAGGATATACAAGTATTTTAATTGTACAAAATCTTGTAGTGTCTTTGAATCTTGTCTTTTTTTTTTTCATTTGGTGTTTGCCTGTTCACAGACAGTGTAATAAAAGAACACAAAAGATACCAGGCTTATAATTGTGCACGCCAGTCGCGAGTTTCGTCCACAAAAGATGCATAATTGACGATCGATCAAGCAAGTTAAAAAGTTCAATAAAGTACGAAGTTGAATAGCATGGAGGACCGAAAGGTACTCTATTCCTGGAAAGAATTATTTCCCTTACCTTACCTTTTTGTTCCAGTTAACGTTTAACATGTTCAATGCTAAAAGGGAAAAATTAATCCATACAAACTCACAGCTGAATTCGACGTTGCTTTCAAACAGGTCTGCATTTGAGCACACACTTAATTTTGGTACATTCAGTTCACATGCATGTTGACTGTGTAAGAATTCAATTCAAACCGTTTTTTTTAATTGATAACAGCGTCAGGAGAAAGAACGTACTAATCTAGATTTCAAATGATTTTGACTTCGAGATACATATTTTTTCTTTTCTGTAGAATATATATAATCTTGGTTTATCTGTGAAAACAGAAGGAAAAACTAACAGACAATTTCGTGTTAAACTGTTCATTAAATGATATTAGTTTCAACATATTTGTTTTGGGACGGCCAATTTAAGTTACATTTTCTATTATGATTGTGAGAAAAAAGAAACACCACAATTTCTGATTCTAAAGGTAAGTAAAATCGGAAAACAGAACATTTCAAAAATTTCCTCTAATTACATTTTTGGTAAAAGAAATGCTACAGCAAAGTGCCCATGCGTAAAAAAGAGGCGACGTGTAATGTTTTGTTCGGCTGTAAATCTTGTCAATACACTTGAACTTCTTTTTTCCCGTTCAGTTACTATCTTACTCTATAAAATTAGTGAAATTATCAAAGTAGGAAGGTATCGTGTCACATTAAAAAGGCTGAAACGACGATAGTAAGCATGATGTTTGAAGGGGATTTTATTCTTGTATGCTCAATAAGTTCAAATCTTTTAAAACGATTTTATGTTTTCTATAACATACAATTTATCTATGACAAAAAAATTTGGGAACAATTATTTTGTCCCCAAATATAGCTGATTTTAAGTTTGATTTCACTTCTTTCATGTGCTCTTACTTTACCGAGTCCCAGAATGTATGATCACAGAGTAGGTAATCTGTTGGAAAATTATATACTCCGGAGGAAAAGCTGGTAACATGAACATTATCTATTTAATTACATACAGGTTTGCTCTTCCGCACTTAAAATAACCCATGCAAAAACTATTAGAATGGTTTGTACGTCATCTTTTGAACGATAGAATTTTTAACTAAAGTATTTCCTTTCGTTTTATTAATGGCAATACGCAATTCTCCTAGTCCAACGGTCATTTAAAAAATTGTAAACGTATTCCAGTTTTGAAAAGACATAAATATTTAGCACACGAAAAAGATAAACGTATATTTACACAGTTGCGGGCACCTCTATAAATTCGAAAAACAAAGTTACCATTATTCCCATTTCAGTTAGTCGTATCGTTACACATGATTCTATTCGGATTGAATGATAGTAAGCCGCGCCTGCATATTATGCAGTATAAATTTCCTAGATGATACAATATTCCAAAACTAGCGTTTCCTATCATAATTTCCTTATTAGAGGATAGCTGACTACAATAAACTCAATAGATACCAGGATTGAATTTATGTACGCCAGACGCGTGTTTCCTCTACAAAAGACTCATCAGTGACGCTCTAATAAAAAAGGTTAAAAAGGCCAAATAAAGTACGAAGTTGAAGAGCATCGATATCCAAGGAAGCTATTAAACCAAAGGTTCCAAGTGGTGAAGTTAAAAGTCATAAAATTGGTTGACATTATGGAATATCTATGTCAGGGATGACAACGGATATGTTCTAACTGTCGTAACCACAATCTCGTCATCTTTCCTCGGTTGTGACAACACCGAATGAGACTTATTATCGGATTTGTACTTGCATGAACAACATGACAGTTACGACATGTGGAGCAGGAACTGCGTACCCTTCTGGATTCCCTGAGCTCACTCCCGGTTAATGATTGGGTTCGTGTTGCTCAAACATTAGTTTTTTATGTAGTGGTTAGTGGATTTAATTGCTTTTTCATCATTTTTCGGGGTTTTTTGTCCATGGCGTTGTCAGTTTTCCTTCGACTTTGAGTTTTTAAAGTCCCCATGGTATCTTTCGCCTCTCCCTTTTAATAGGATCCATCTTCATCTAAGTTATATATTTTTTTCTGATTAAACTATACGTTATATTTAGCTATGTTAATTAATTTTGTCTATCGAATTGAAGCAAAATTGAGCAGAAATCTTATTCGCCAGGTTCATCGCCATAAAGTTCATAAAACTTACAACGTAATCGATTAGTTTAATGTGTTTGGGAGTAATTGAGTTCTCGATAATTCATCTATTTTCAGTTAGAATTCGTTTATCTGTAAATCTTCAAACGAACACTTAACATAAAACACACCCATTATACTGTAGTAGACATCAGATATTAATGGGATTAATTATTCTTTACAGAAATTCCTTACCGCTGTGAGTTTATGGTGTATAAGAGAAGTCAGTTCTATTATTTATGACAGTTCTTACCAAGTGTATGGTAATAGTATTGCACTTTAAAAATATTACAATTGAATGACATTACATGTATGTTTCACGAGATTCCTTAATTTTGATGTGCTTCGGTCAACGCTTTTATACACAAATGTAATTAAAAAAGGAGAATTATAATAAAAAAAAATAAAATAAACTGATTATGAATGGTTTGATAAATATTGTTCTGGTGAGGGACTTTAACTAATTGAGCACACACAAATTGATCAGCGGTTTCAAACATCTATAATTCGACAAATATATGTTGCTGGTAAAAACCACTCTAATATTAGCCTGCCCATAACATATTTTCCTTTTTTTAATAGCAATTCTTGCATCATAAAGGTTCTACAAATAAAAGAACATCATCGACACCAATTAAAAATGGAATGAATCTAAATAAATATATAACCAACACAGAAATTCATCATATTCCGTTTATGAAATATTCGTTCTATAAGAATAAAAAAGTACAGCCTATGACCCTAGGAAACATTTCATGACAGGGTTTCCATGAAAACGTTTCAAACGTTTGTAGTGCTCATCCATTAGTCTAACAAAAATGTTAGCACCATATTACTGCTTCTAGTACTAAACTCATCAGTTATGGATGCTGATTTTTCAGACAAATTAAAACTGAAAATTTCAACAAATTGATTGTATTCTGTCAGTTTCCCAAATTAACTTTCATTTAGATGTTTCCAACGGAAAGTTTTCAGGAAGTAGTATTCATGACTACTTTAAGTTTATTAAACACATTTTTTGTTTCTTTTTTTTGTAAGTACTACGGACCCTATCGTACTTTGGTTGACCATTATGGAGTATATATGTCATAGATGACCAGAGACATGTTGATTTGCTTAACCTTTTCAGAGCACCTGAGATCATCCTAATGTTTTGGTTGGATTCATGTTGCTCAGTCGTTAGTTTTCTTTGTAGTGTTTTGGTGATTCAATTTGGTTTGTGTTTGTGGTGTCTTCCGTTTTGTTGCCATGGCATTGTTAGTTTTACTTTGACTTATGAGTTTTGAAGTTCCGCCTCCTTTTGTAATTGAATTAACCATAATCATACCTTCTTTTCCTCAATTGCGACATTTCTAAATGTGACCTATAACCGATTTTGTATTTACCATGAGCAAAACAACGGTTACCACATTTGGAGCAGATGATCAACTTACAATTCCAGAAAACTTGAGATCATTAACCCCTGTTTGGTTGGTGGAGTACGCGTTGCTTGCTCAGTCTTCAATTGTTTATGTATTGTACTGCAAACTTTGTTGTCTTTTAATCGTTATCCGTTTTTATGCAAAGTATTGTTGGTTTTTCTTCAACTTATGATTCTCTTTTGTCTCGTTTGTATCGTTCTTGCCTAAAATGATAAATTTATCCAAAGTTAACGATTAAAACATTCCTTAACCTGGAGAAGGTTGGATATAATGAATATTGAGCAGTATTTATGAATGAGACAAATATTTTGGATTGTTCAAACTTATATTCTAATGTCCCAAAAGATGATTTTGTATTCTTCTTTTGTGTAATTCAAAGGAATTATATAATTTTTTTAATCAATTCTGTTCTCTGAAGAGTATTTTGGATCCGTCACATTGAAGGAGCACATAATAATTTCCTAGGAAACAATACGCGATGGAGTTTCTAAGGGAAACGTTAAACAGTGTGCAGTAATCCTTTATTAGTCATAAAGCTATTTACTATTTTATGCTAATCTGCTATTGATGCCGCTCTCTTCAGAAAAAATAGAGACACTAAAAATTCCTGCAAGCACTACATATATTATGTCCTGTCGGTTCCCCCAGGAAACTTTTCATTTAGAAGTTTCTGAGAATTTTATTTCATGAAATCACGTTGTTAAGTCTGTTTTTTGTTATATCCATTTGGCGTAACTCTGTACTTATGTATCCCGTAATACTTTGAACGACAAAATTATTTTATATCTACCTGTGTGACATCAAATGCACGATTCTACGCCAGTACTTAAAATCTTTCAATCCTTTATGGGTGGATTATACATAGATAAATAAAATCGTATAATAAAAAAGCAAAATGAGGATGTTTAATTTGATGTATGCCTTTTTGTGCTTCTTAGTTACATTTGTTTGTTTTTATAGTGATTAAGTGATAACACAATGTTGACTGCTGCACCCCTATTTTTTCATTCAATGGTTTAAACGTTGTAATAGTTGTGGTAGAAGTCTTGGCAATTCATAGTGCATAGCTTTGGATAGATCATCGATTGGGCATATCTGGGACATAATTGGTATGTGAGAGAGTACCGCTAGTTCAGATTATCGATGATTATCTCAAGCTTTACAGAAAGAATTGCTTTCACTACCACTACAACAAATACGGCATTTAATCAAGGTGATGAGATGGCGGTTAGCAACGATGATTCGTGTTAAAGATGGTTTCACTCTGTTGTGAAGAGTGTTGTGTTTGTTGTTACCACTGACATATATTTTTGTTTTCGAAACAAACAAAATCGTGCTGTTGAACTTTTCAACTTTTCGAACCTAGTAATACCAATTAAGTAAAATACACATAAAATATACAATACAAACATTGTAGGATGTCTTCTTTAAATGTTAACCCCGAATGTCAAGTATGTATTTATAATAGTGTCTTTTATCTATTCCAACATTTTGAATTACCTATTCTGTCTACTGTCTACTAAGAAAACACAATAAGTTTTATTGTAAAATATGTTATTTTAGCCATTTGTATCTAATCAAATGGTTTATTCACGGTTCTCCTCCAACATTTGAAAAATCTAACTTACTTTTGTCCAACAAGTGTCAAACAATAGATGTGCTTATATATCTGTATTCTCATGACCCAAAATACATGGTACAGAGACATTATAAACATTAAATATATAACAAAAAGTCAGAATTAATACGAATAAATGATCTACAATGGTTAAAAAAGAGATTCCAGCTTATATATTTTTTCATATAAATGCTAACAATGTTACTCCTCAGAGTCTTGTCAATCAGTCGGATAAAATTGCATAATTGTTCAGCCTATTGAAATTTCTAGTTTTCACTAGATCATTTCTGTCTTGGTAGTAAGGTTTCAAACTTTCTTCTCTCTCACCACTAGATAGCGAACATTTTGAAATAAAGTGAAATTAATCGCCAATATCTCATGAATAATAAAATTTACAATATCTATTTTCTCTTGGAAAATTCTTGCATCTCCTAGATTCAATGGGAAGTTTATGACTGAGGGTCCTGAATCTACAAAAAGTTACATCTTTTATCATCGAAAATTTTGAGATAGGTTTCCCTTTCAGTGTTTTCTTTTTTAAATAGACAATAATTATAATGGCTTTTTGGAGATTATAAGATTGAGTGCTTATTTTGTTTAAATCGGTCTATAAAACTAACTTTACTATTATGATATAACCATGCATTACCAAACATATTACAATCCACAATCATATAGAGCAAATTTAAAATCATTAAGCCATGGAATATTTATCCCATACTTATTGTATGCATCTTCTCGGACGCTCTGTTGCTTTATCCTTACCGGTGTCCTTGTGTTTTATGTTGCCAAGATAGAACGAGCTGATGAAGTTTTCTAAAAAATTTTAAATGTTTTATGGTAAATGTCAAACTTTATGTACATCAAATTTTGTAAGAAAAGCGCTAGTGGAATTTTCTTTTCATTTTGCATTGTGTTATTATAGAAACATAGTTGTGTTATCGGGCTAAGATCTTGGCTAATATAATATTGCCAAATTTTATTTTGCAAAACGGTCATTGTATCTGTCACACATGCTTGTTGCTTCGCAGTGACCACCTTATTTTACATTTCTGTTCTAAGTTTTCAAGATTGTCTACTCCGCTTCATTTACCAAAAGAACTAACATCATTTTGAAATGATTTGTTTAAGGTTTTTTAATTCAATGGGTCAATTAAAGGCTCTCGCCATTCCTACTTCATTCGAAATGATTAGGTTTTTAAGCTGTGGTCATATTTTTCAGGAAAAGTGACACATTTGTGTGAAAAAGAAGAAGAACGAATATTGGTGGAATTTCTCCAAAGGGGTAATAGTAGAACCAGAAACATATATACAAGTCTAAATTGAAAACAACGTTCAAACCTATGATTGTGTTGGATAAAAACCGCAATTTTTATATGTGTGCATGCAAAACAAATTTCTTGGTAGAGGGGTCTAAATACAGCACAAACAACATTTACCAAAAGACCAAAAAAGTGAAGAAGTATATTTTAACAAAACGCATTTGACTAACAGGTCGAACAACTGATGTTCTTAAACCCTGCTGACTGCCATTGGCGATTGCCAAATAAACGTATCACCAGATGTAAAAAATGGATCTTAATTATTAATTTAATACCAAACAGAAAACAATAAACTTGCGGAAAAGATGGTATACCGCAAACATGAGGTGCAAAATGTGTACACCTTATCCGGATTTCGACAATTAATGTCTCTTCAGTGATGTTAGGAATCGAAACTGTATTTGGAAGGCCGTATAATTTACCTCAATTTAGGATAGACTCTTCAATATACGTGTATATATGTCTCTGGTAGAACGGATTCTAAATTTGTCAAATGATAGAATTTTGAATATACTTTATTTACACTATTTTAAATGTACTTTATGTCTAATGGACGTAATCGTATTTGAAATATTTATTAGTTTGATAAATGCGATTACGAATTTTGCATACCAAACGAAAACGTGCATTTAAACTACAAGATGATATTCCGATGTTTTCTAACTAAAACACGCATTTATAAAACATTTTACAACATAATGGATATTTCGATTTTTCCATATTAAAGAAAAATGGAGAGCTTAAAACACAAAAGAGATACCGATTTCTTCATAATCTAAGAAAAGTATGCTTCAAATATTTGCATGAAAAGCATAAAATGAAATCCCGATCATCATGCAAAAAAATATTTTGTGAATACAATCTTATACCACCTGTATTTTTGAAATTCGACGATTATTGAACGAATAAAGTTCCATAACTCTTCAATGTCATATCTGAAATGAAAAAAAAAAAAACAGAGCGTATTTCAATAGATATAAACAAGTCACAAATGTGTCATGAAAACTGCTAAAAGCGTTATTGATTTATTTTCCGATGGAAAATCTCCCCTTTTTTTATAGATAAATAAAGTCCCAATTCTCCAAAACATAAAATCAGAAATGTTTAAAAATCGAAAGGGAACTTATGTCAATATATATAAAAAATTCACCAAAGTTTTATGAAAATTGCACAAAGCATTTTTTAGTTATTGTCCGAAGTGTAGACGACGGACGAACGTATGGACGGACAGAGGGACGGACAATGTTATACCATAATACAACATACCGTTATCTTCAATTTGGTGTACAAACAATGAGATTACCCATAGTCCTTTAGATTCTGAAAAGGCGAATTGTATAATTTTTTGTCCTATCAATTTTGTGATCGTCTGTCCTGTGACTTTTTGTTGGTTTATCTTACAATATTGTTATGTAGCTTCTTATAAAATTTTAAATAACCTTGGATTCCGTGATTTTTGTATAACCAGGATAATATTGATTTTGCTAATAATCTTTACATTATGTGAAACATAGAGTTTTTGACCAAGCAAAGAAGGAACTGCATGAAACGATAGATAATTCAGGCAAGTGTACATTGTATATTTCATAGGTATTGTGTTTCAAATGTAACACTATAGTTTTATTTCAGAATGATAATTGTTTATAGGAGATATTTGACTAAAATACTTCTGTCATCACACAATCTATTTATTGACACTGGACGTTTTCATGTTGTAGAAAGGTCAAATTGAATTTGTTTAACGTGTACCATGAACGATATTGAAGACGAACTTCATTTTATACTTCAATGTCCGAAATATGATTAATTACGCAAACAATTTATATAACTAAAAAACTAAATTATTCGATAACTTAATGTAACAATGCTAATGAACAATTTCTTAGGAGAAAATTGAATTTATCTCATTTGAAGAAATCATTTTCGAAATCGAAAGACATTCTTTTTTATATTCTATAAAGTTATTTTGATTTTTGACTAATAAATTCACTGTTTCAGGATCTAATGCCTTCTGGGTAATATTTTCAAAAGCGTACACCAAAACGTTGTAATTGATTTAAAACGTACTAAACAATAGAAATTTAACCAATGACGTACCGTTATCTTCAATTTTGTGTGCGAACAATGAGATTACCCATATAGTTCTTAAGATTCTGAAAAGGCGAATTGTATAATTATTTGTCCTATCAATTTTGTGATCGTCTGTCCTGTGACTTTTTGTTGGTTTATCTTACAATATTGTTCTGTAGCTTCTTATAAAATGTCTGCGGTACTTTATTGATTATCATATTTTTCCATCGCTTTAAAAGAGAACACTTCTTTATTTTTGCTGAAAATACACAATAATTCATCCCAACAGTTTTAAGATTACCACTAAAAAACCAAGTTAAATACTATCTTTAGACTTATATTATAGTACAATGTTTTCGATTTTTTTTTTAAGTGAAAATCCTTGTAACAATTTTCATGAAGAAAAATATTTGTCGTGTGGAATTTAATTGAAACATATAATATGTGACCCGCCATGACATTTCCAGGCTTATGGAGAGAACGTCATTGTGAGAAAAACACCGTTAACTATAGTCATGTAAATTTTCGTATGGGGACATTCACGTTTATTTCTATACTGGATTCATGTTTTGGATGCTTTTATATTGCATATGAAATTTATCTAATTTAAAGCTTTAAGCTAAAGCGAGCGAACTAATCATAAACGTCAAAGAGAAGATTGGACATTCTGTATATTTTACTATTTAAAATCTCTGTTTCAAAAACATGAATTTTTAAAAGAACTTTTTTCTTCCGTATGCTTTGGTGCAATGTATCTTTATAACCAAAGTCTATATAAACTATAGGTGGACATTTGAATTACATCCATATCAATAATACATATACATGCACAGAATATGTGACAGAATAACAGAACGTGTTGTAATTAAAAATATACACTATTTTAAAATATCGGTTCTGAGCTTAAAAGATCTAAAAATAAATTTACCTAAATTACACAGCTCTTTTACATTGTTTGTACTCATTAGTTCAATAAATTTGTACATCGATGGTTTTTTCCATTAATATGGTTAAATATAAAATTTTCGAAACCTTGAAAAAGGGACATTTGAAAATGAAATGAAACTCATCTCTATATCATTTTTACAAAAAGTACATATTCTATTATTTCTTGTTATCCCATAAAATCTTTCATTTTCTATAGCTAAGTTGTGGCTACTTAATTTTATTTTCGTAATATATGTTTTGTAAACCTTGGGAATTGGTTTGCATAAATAAAATTGCAGACAAAAATTATCTAACATATATCTATAATCAGAACATTTTGGAGAAGTTTGCTACTGAGCATCAAGTTCTTGTTTTAGACAATCATATAAAAGTTGCTTTATGACAGCAAAATATACATCAGGCAAGTCTAAAATAAGGTTTTGGCTATACCATACATCACCTAAACCAATAACAAACAGTTCATTCTTTATAAAAATACAACCAATTACACTTATTATTTATCTCTCTAATTCGCCACATAAGAAATTATAACAGTTTTTCAATATACAGTTTGAAGTATTAAGCAATTTAAACCAATATTTGAAAATCTTTCATTTTCTTGAGAAAATAAGAGGCAATCTACCTGGTTCTTGATATATCATAACATTGTTGGTAGATAATTTAACACCAAGTATGTTCTTACAATAGTTAATGTGAACTCTCTCTATGGCCGGGGCTTTGTGTGCACCCCATATTTCACTTGCATAGCTCAATAAAGAATTGATATAAGTATCAAAAGGTGATAACAAAGAGACATAGTTTAAATACATGCTTGTAAAGTTACACTACTGTATCATGTTAGGGTGAAGGTTGGCGCCTGTTAAAACGTTAAAATCCGCTGCATTTTTATGCATCTGTCCTAAGTTAGGAGCCTGTTGTTCAGTGGTTGTCGTTTGTTGGTGTGGTTCATAGGTGTTTCTCGTTTCTCGTTTTTATACAGATTAGACCGATAGTTTTCCTGACTGAATTGTTTTAAACTAGTCATTTTGGGGCCCTTTATAGCTTGCTTTTCGGTGTGAGCCAAGGCTCCGTGTTGAAGGCAACTTTGACCTATAATTGTTAACTTTTTATACATTGTGACTTGGATGGAGAGTTGTCTCATTGGCACTCATACCACACATCTTCTTATTTATATTTTGATCTTTCTTCTTAAAGCAAACATTGCTTTTCTACCTTGTTCCGACAGTTTCGGTGTAACATATTATATTTACCATTAAAATTTAAAAGAACACCAAGGTAGGTAAAATTATCAACAACTTTAATTTCTTTATTATCATAATACCATTTCTCATCAACATGAACACATTTTCTAAATACTACAATTTTAGTTCATTTCACAATCGTTAACATATAATGAAAAAAGTATGGGAAATAACACCTGTACATCACATTTTCTAATGAATATTTTATATACGCAACATTCTTATAATTAATACAACCTCGCCATGTTCACCATGTATTCAATATATTGTGACCAAGCTAAAAGCCCCTTTTCGTGCTGCTGATGTCAAATATCTTGTTTTCATTCCTTTTTTCTTTTCTATTCTTTTAACAATCTAAAGAGAAAGACGTATACATCAGTACATAAACAATGGTTGATAACTTGTGATATAAACAACCGATAGATCTATTGGACTAGTGATTTAAATTTTCGCGGCGTTTTTGACATTTCTATTTTAAGACAAATTAAAACATGTCACTCTATGTCCCAAACTGTGAATTTCAAATTACTAAGTAACAAATCAAAACATTTTGATCAAAAGTTATGGATAAGAAATTGTAAATAGAAACCATTAATAATTTATACTTATTGACTGGGTATGAGTGTATTGTCCCCCGAGGTGCAACTATTGCCCTGAGGCGTAGCCGAGGGCAATAGTTCTATCCGAGGGTACAATAAACTTAATTACTTTTCCACGAATATCCAGTCAGTAAGTGTTTTATTATACCGAAAGAGACAACAGGCACAAAGTTATGCCAAGGACCGAACGACACAGCTGACCAAAATTCATTTTTACATTTGTAAGAGACAACGGACACATAGTGATGACAATTATCCGATTGTAAATATACATTCCAATAGCAAGCAGGCAATCTTAAGTTTAAAGATTCATTTTTTTTCAAAACTTAGCAACAGGTCCGAGGAAACAGTTATCGTCCTTAGATTTTCGTTGTCTACAAATATAGTCCCTAGTGTGGACAGTGTATAACTTGCAAATTTTTTTCATACTTTCCAAATTTATTTCTTTATATTTTATGCATGAAATATTAAGAAAGGGATAAAATTACATGTTAAAAACTTTGGGTGCTGAATCTTTATGTTAAGTAGTGATTTGGTCCAGATTATAAGGTCTAAAAAAGGAAATGTATGTCTTGATGGAAGTTTAACTTTCATTTAGTTTTCAGAGTTCTTATGCTTTTGATTTATACTTTAAATATCATCATTATGAAGTTAGAATAGTTAAATGTGTTGAACTATTAAACTTGACAATGTTATAACTTTTGATTTTGTAGATGTCATCATGAAGACCTATGGAATCACGGAACAACAAGTGTCTGACCAAACAACAACCTTTCCGAAATGGGCTCCAAAAAGACAGGGTGGGAGAAGAAAGAAGTTGAAGTTTTCACTATTAATAAATAAATTTATTTTAATTTTATCGTATTGAATATTTCTCTATAATCAGTGGTTGGACGTTAGAATACATGGAGTAGGAACAGCAAACTTTGTTTTATATTTTGATCACTTAGATATTTAGAATAGACATTGGGCAAAAATATGTGTATTAAGGGTTGTGTGCTTTCAAAAAAATTAGGATAGTTCAATATTGGAAATATTTTTTATTTTTTTTGATTTTTCAATATTTCTCTGGGATGATAATTTGTGTTTTATATGCATATCGTTAAATGTTAAAAAATCTTGGGGTTAAATTATGGTTCGTAGGAAAGCCCTAAACACACATATTTGTTATTTAGTTGATTGGTTGTTGACATCATCATGGTCAAGCCATGCTCTTATCACAAGAATGTGGTCTCTCAGTTTAATTGTTGAAAATTCTTCTACAAGTAATTGACAGTCAATGGCATATATTCAAAGTTTTATTGTTACCTATTGTTAACAAGACAATCATCAACCAAAGAACATTATTTATATTCTTTGGGTCACCAACAGTCTAACAATGAGCAAAAGACTCGGGTCAAATCGACCAGGCAATGATATTATTTGAATTCATGAATTTTTTCTGAAATGAATTTTTATACTTTGTCTATGGAGCAGTTATTGGATAAAGTTTCCTGCAGTCGAAATTGCTATGACATATAGCATGACGGGCTTGAGAAGACACTATTGACTACAGTATAAAATATGGAATGCAATTTGAAAAATACAGGATGAATGAAAGTATTGTGGAAACACAGTTGAACACAACCAAACCAATTTTGATTCCGTGTTGAATATGGTATTCACCCTGAATTCAATCTGAATTCAAGGTAAATTATTGGTTTAAACAATGTTGAAGCAACCATTATTCAATATTGATTCAAAGTTGGATATCAAAGTCCAAAATAATATAAGAAGCGACTTTTAGCTTGGTCACACTATCATGTGTGTGTAACATAGGAACAGTCAACAATAATACTACAGTTATACACATTCCATACAATAAGTCATACAGTCTTACAGATTTTAAGGGTATTGAATTTGAATATTAGATTTACTTTTTTTTAAATTTGTCTTTTATCTTACTAATAGATTTATGATGCATGTCTCTATACCACCTAATCATGCGAAGCGTAATAGTTAATAAGGAGTTCACAAAATAAAATATAATTTATGCATTTGATACGGTACATTTATTATGATATATATTAGATTTCATATGGAAAAATCTGTACCTCAAACGATAACGTAGTTGTCAACAGTAAAAGAAGTCAAGGTAAAGTGTTATTTTTTTTCTTCACAAATACTTCGAAATGACAATTAAACAGTATTCAATTGAAGCTGTCTTTGACAAATTTTATACTAACTTCATTACAAGTTTAAACTACATTTTCTGAAAAAGAACAAAGAATTGTTTGTATTGTAGTAAATATTCATGTGAAATTTGTTTTCGAATACGCTGTTGGAGATTACTAAGCGCCAATATAATGCAATAATTTTGTATTTTATAAATTAGTGCCTTCGATAATAAAAAGTCGATACCGAATACAGTATCATTATGCCGATATTCAAACAGACTCATTTCATGGGTATAACAACAAATATGTCATAAAAACATGACATAGTGTTTTGTTTCAGTATGTTCTGGATAAATATGCAACAAGTCAATTTAAGACAATGTTGCCTCATAAGCCTGGAAATCTCGTGGCTAGTCAATATGAAAAGTGTTTTTTTTTCTTCAAATGTATCATTCAAACCATGGAAGTAAAATTGAATATAATACTTCCATGTTAAAACGATACCATATTATTTCTGTCTTTCTTTTTAAAATAACATTGAATAATTGTTTATTTTCCGTAAATAGCTATACCACCTTCTGTTCTTGAACCAATATTTGTGTTACGCAATATTTACGTTTGTACCATTGACACCCTGGTATGACCTACAACCAATTGTACAATGTTTATCCATGTTTCATCATGTTTGACTAAAGAAATTCTGGCCTATATTTAGAAATTGACTGTATCGTAATATGACCAAACACCAAGTATTCACCGATAAAAAATGTCTCCTTCACAAATCACGGTTAACCTACACAGTTATTATACCTAAAACTACATATAAATTTGAAACAAATTTTTTCTTCAAATAATGTTTATATTTATAAATTTACTATCCTAATCATTGACCCAAAACCAAGTATTTACCGATAAAAAATGTCTCCTTCACAAAGTATGTTTAAACATCACGGTATTCCTACACAGTTATTATAGCTAAAACTACATATACATTTGAAACAACTTTTTTCTTCAATTAATGTAGTGATATAAAAACAAATCTGTGTAAATTTAATAAGATCGTCAAATAACAATTCTTTTCTCTTAAGTGTTAATTGGTTCATACATCCATTTCATATTTGTATATATTGTTTATATTTATGTTGTTTGTTTAGCAACATTTTGTTTAATACGAATTTGTGTTGGTTTTGGTAGATGCTCGGAAAAGCATGACCTCCCAAAACTTCCACACTTTTCCCGGTAATTTAAGATGCATAAAACTTGCAGAGATAGTATGATTAATTTATTTTTTTCAGACTTATTGCTGATGCGTGTCGCATCCAGTCCAACAAAATTCTCAAGATTTTTCTATTTTTTTTCTAAACAAAACTGATTTTATCTTATGTTGTGTTGTAACACCACTGTCCCAGGTTAGGGGAGGAGTGGGTGTCCGAAAACCTTCTGCATGTGTCTGTTCCGAGTCAGGAGCTTGTAATTTAGTGATTGATGATTGTTGGTGAATAACGTTTTGTCGTTTGAATTGTTTTACATTTAACATATCGTAGGATTTAACAGCTTGCTATGCGGAATAAGTTTTGCTTGTTGCTAAAGGTTGCACGGTGACCTATAGTTGCTAACTTCTACAGTATTCTGTCTCTATTGGAAAGTTCATACCACATCTTTTTTATTTCAAAAATATTCCGATAACCTCTCAACAATTTTCAATCTCCTTTTCTTTTCTAAATATTATAATTTTTTTTTAATGTGTATTGTCAGCAATGATAAATCTAACAAACATTCTCGCAAACTGACGTTTTCTTCTTTCTTCAAACGAAGATTATATTAAAAGAGAGGCGAAAGATACCGAAGGGACATTCAAACTTCTACGTCGAAAATAAACTGACAACGCCATGGCTAAAAAAGAAAAGTTCAGTTTTGTAAATGGCGGGTTACATTATGTTTATATATATAAATAAGGTTCCAAAGAGAAAACTACACGTATTCAAAAAACATAAGACACAGGTAATCGTACTTCATCAATGAGCAAAACCCATACCGTATAGTAAGGTTTATGATTTTAAAAAAGTTACTCACAACCTGATCCAAGCTAATAACATTTACCTATTTTGGCCGACGACAAAAAAACGACATCCGCTGGACTGCAGGCTCCTGATTTGGAACAGTTGGAACAGATACAAAAAGAATATGACAGAGCTATATATTTAAGAATTGAATGCTTCTTTTTATAATTTTATTGGGGTGTAAAATCGTTGATCGAAGCACATTTTGTATGAAGCGCGAAATAGATAAAAAAAATGTAGAACAAGAGAATTAAGCTAGGGTGGTTGTCCGTATCAACACAACAACCAAAAGAGAATAGAAATAGACTAAACAAATATATGTTGAATGTTGCATTTTTAAAAGGTCAGTTAATTTACAGCTTTTAAATACTATGCTGGTGTTATACAATAAATGTAGTCTTTTCATATCGGCCAATCATTGTAACACAGTAAATATTTACTGTGTTGTGAAGTGAACTATGTATCCATTTATTAATTGATTTAACCCATTAATATTATTAGAATGTAGTTGTATATTATATACTAATATATGCAAGTCTAAATTGAAAACAACGTTCAAACCTATCATATAATATACTAATATATGTATAGTAACAAGTATGGTATATAGTGTAACATTATATTGTTTCTTATGTCAATAATGTTCAAATTAAATCATTGCAATAACAAGATTCATAACAACAAAACAAACCTTACTCTGTGTCAAGTACCTAATTTAGATCACTCGGCCAACTAGGTAATATAAAAACTTTTAAAAAACCTTACTTTGTGTCAAATACCTTTGATTACTCGGCCAACCAGGTAATATAAAAACATTTTTAAAAAAACTTCGTTATACTGGTCTTAATCTAATGTTTATTTTTATAAATGTTTGATTAAATTGTGTTTTTTTTCTCTCTCGCTTGACCCATATGGCTATTGGCGTATGACATTTTGCATTAGTTTTTATTGACAAAATGAAAAAAATATGATTTTAAAGAAACTTACGTCACCCGAATGCAAAACGCCGATGGATACGGGTGCAATCTGCAAATAACTTTATAAACATTACCACCAAAGAAATATTTATGATGTAGCCTTGATACTATTATAGTTTTAATCTTATACATATTGCTAGTCAGGAAATAACAAACAATCAATTCATTAACTATATGAACACAAGGATCGAGACGTGTTGTATACGTCAATGAGACAGCAACCAAGAGACAAAAATAAATTAGGTCAAATATAAAATAATGTCAAAAATTAGAACGAGGATAAAATAAAACAATTCCGAACCACCTGTTACTAAGATTTGGATGGATAGAAATTCTGATAAGTGGAACATGCAAATATATATGCAAAGTTGTTATTACAATACATTTAATCAAACATTAAAATAAGTTTATTTTTATGATGGTAAATACCTCTTCGGTTAACATCTCGACAACAGCCAAAAAAAACGATAACACAATAAGAAACTATAGCAATAGTGCAGCCTATCCTTGTCGATGAACATTATACTAAGCAGTAACACTGGACAACAAGAAACAATACTTAGACACTAGAGTAATGCTACAGCCTATCATTGTCGATGAACATTATACTACGCAGTAACACTGGACAACAAGAAACAATACTTAGACACCAGAGTAATAGTACAGCCTATCCTTGTCGCTGAACATTATACACCGGAGTAACAGTGGACAACAAGAAACACTACTTAGACACCAGAGTAATGGTACAGCCTATCCTTGTCGATGAACATTATACTACGCAGTAACACTGGACAACAAGAAACAATACTTAGACACCAGAGTAATAGTACAGCCTATCCTTGTCGCTGAACATTATACACCGGAGTAACAGTGGACAACAAGAAACAATACTAGACACCAGAGTAATGGTACAGCCTATCCTTGTCGATGAACATTATACTACGCAGTAACACTGGACAACAAGAAACAATATTTAGACACCAGAGTAATAGTACAGCCTATCCTTGTCGCTGAACATTACAAACATGAGCAAAACCCATACCCCATAGTAAGCTATAACAGGCCCCGAAATAACAAATATAAAACAATTCAAACGACAAAACTAAAGGCCTGATTTATGATTTTCCCCAAAAAATACTGTAAAGTGCTGTATATTTCATCTATATCTTAAGCATGATAGAGAAAGATTCAAAGAGTTAGGTTAAGTGCTGAGTACAAAGAAGGTGAATCAGAAGAAGGCAAATGTCTGAAGGCTTCTTAGGTATAGCACTTCTGGATCATAAAGATGTGTCTGATTGTTTCGTAGAAGAGTTCTTGTCCGTTGTTTCTGGAGAAAAATGATGTGCCGAACACGCAGATTATTTGACTATGTTACTGAAGACTCTATGGGTGTACTTATGCTATAGACAGAAGCTCCATCTACAAATGTAAAACAAATAATTATCCAGAATGCCTGGTTGTCACCACATTTCCCCCAAACTGTCACATTCCGCAAATTTGAAATTCCCAGAAAAAAACCCAGTTTAATAGCGACCAGACTCAAGCTAGCGAACAATAAGCCAGCGAACAATAAGATGCATCAAGCTAGCGAACAATAAGCCAGCGAACAATAAGAAAACGCGCCAAGATTATCATGCCTAAAAACCGAAGACTTGCAATAACACGAAACGTACTTATAAATCTGATGACAATAATTTCCAGTAGGAAGATAAAATGCAATTCCATTTTAACACAGACAAAGTTAATTAGTTATTCGTGTATTTAAAACAACTTTATTTCAAAGCCTAAAATTCCTTTTAGGTAATCCTTTCTCTTTTCTCTCTGATTAGAGATGGGTTTGTTGTCTTTATAATAATGAAACAATTAATAACAACAGTTCACACTCAACTAGTTATATATACGATTGAAAAGAAAAGAAAAAAAAAATTGTTAGATTTTCTGTAGAAATAAAAGCTGATAACCATCGCCAAAGAACTAGCTAGTTCATTTTTTTCTTATTATTCAAAAGTAAATAGTCACTCTGGTTATTTATTTATTATATTTCAATAAGAAACTTGATAAGTGTAAGAGTAACACACAAATAGAACGAAAAACGAGTTGACATAAAGATTTTGGTTAATCTAAACTACAATTTATTTGAATCCAAGCCTATGTAAAATAACTATAATCCGTAAAAACTTTCCTACGGCAAAGCTTTTGTCCCCACTAGGTACAAATGATAGGCAATTGCCCAAGGTTGCCTGGACCCAAAGATCCAGGTGGGTAAAGTTACGCATTTTTTTTTAATTGAGGTCCAAAGTTGGGGTAGGGTAACCCTACCACCTCTCAACTTTAATTCATAAAAAAGTCCCTACGGCAAAGCTTTTGTCCCCACTAGGTACAAATGACAGACAGTTGCCCAAGGTTACCTGGTCCCAAAGACCCAGGTTGGTAAAGTAACGGAATTTTTTTAATTGAGGTCCAAAGTTGGGGTAGGGTGACCCTACCACCTCCCTACTTTAATTCATATAAAAGTCCATACGGCAAAGTTTTGTCCCCACTAGGTACAAATGATAGACAATTGCCCAAGGTTACCTGGACCCAAAGACCCAGGTGGGTAAAGTTACGGAATTTTGTTAATTGAGGTCCAAAGTTGGGGTAGGGTGACCCTACCACCTCCAAACTTTAATTCATAAAAAAAAGTCCCTACGGCAAAGCTTTTGACCCCACTAGGTACAAGTGATAGACAATTGCCTAAGGTTGCCTGGACCCAAACACCCAGGTGGGTAAAGTTACGGAATTTTGATAATTGAGGTCCAAAGTTGGGGTAGGGTTACCCTACCACCTCCCAACTTTAATTCATAAAAAAAGTCCCTACGGCAAAGCTTTTGTCCCCACTAGGTACAAATGATAAACAATTGCCCAAGGTTGCCTGGACCTAAAGACCCAGGTGGGTAAAGTTACGTTGTTTTCATTTACCTTCAAGAGCACGTGTGTTTACATTCTTTCATCACGGTTTTCCCCTCATACTTGCGCTGTGCGGTTGCCGAAGCTATAACGAGAGGCCTCATGGTTAAGGTCACTGCATACGGGTAAATATCGACGAATTAGTGACTGGGAAGCAAATAATTCAATATCGGTACATTTATGAAGATTTTGATAATATAAAGGATATTTTTTTCGGAAAAAAGGTCACGTTTATTTCTTTTAGAGTAAAACTTAGCCATTCAAGTATATAAAATATGTTTAACTTTTTTTAACTTTAAAGTTTCATATGACTTTAATCTATTATCAAAAAAATTAATGTTTATTTTTATGAATCCATGCCTTATATGTTATTTCAGCATTCATTGGGTTATGACATTGTCATTATTCATGATAAAATGAAAACAAAATTATAATAAATCTTCAGTTATGTAAGGTCAAATCGATTTCTGAAGAACACGGTTTTTATAAATCTTTCAAACAGTTTTAGAAAAATTGTATACGTAAAAGAAATTTAGAAAAATTCATAATTTATTTAAAGGATTTTTCTTTCAATGTAAGATACGACAACTTGAGCTTCATAATGTTATCCTATAAAGAACGCATTATTATTTTTACAATTCAGGAAGGAAAAAAATAATATATGACTATCAGATCAGTCCATATCACTTACAAATCTACACCTTTTCAAAATGTCAAACGAAATGATCTTCTATTTATTAATGTTCAACATATTTTAAGATGACACCTTTACCTATTTATTTTTCTCGCCCAGATCAAATTTTATTGCTGGCTTTTGAAGTATACCGGTTATTGCTGAAAGAAGAGAAAGAATATACATAATTAACCTATGTCATAAATGTCCGGCAACCTTGTGCTTAAAATAGTTATTTTGTTTATCAATTCTTCTAAAGGAAATATACCTATATACATTTGCATTTCAAAACCGACTGAATTCCCCTTTTCTTTAAAATATATCTCAGTCAATGCTGGCAGATCGTCAAACTGGTCAATTTTATAGCCATAAAATGTCATGAGAACGTGCGCTGTAAATAGTTTATTTTATTTTGATTATATAAAGACACGCATCAGTATAAGTTTAAATTAAAAAATTCAGCTGCATGTTGGAAACAAAATTTTGGTCAGTGCTGGTAGAGGCAAGATATAGTTATTTGTTTTTTCAACTATAAAAACTATTTATCCTTGTTTTGATGGCACATATATACAGTCCGCCAAAAGTTAAGCACCATCTATCTTTGTTGCATCGAAACTTTTTTCATTTAAAAAAAACAGTTAATCCTCGAAAAAGAAAATATTCATGTAGCAATTTTGCTAACATATGCCATAAACAAACCATAAACTTAAGTTTGGTCACTGATGCAGGTTCTATGCATTTGAATTTTGCGTTCATAGAAATTGTGAAAATTACACAAATCAGAAACGGAATTTAAGTTTTACTTTGATTTTATTTTTTTATAACAATTAATCACCCAAAATCATTGAAAGTCTCTACAAATAATCTTTGGTATGTTCGGCAAATTTAATGTCAACATTTAAGTCAATAGGATGTGTAACCACCTCTCTTCCGGTACAGTTCCATAACACGGCGTCTCATACTCTGTACAAGCCTTCTGAACTTTAGTTGAGCAAATTTATTCCATTCATCAACAATTGCCCCTCTTAAATCGCCAAGATTTTGCAAAGGTGGATCTCTGCGATTGAGATTTCTGCCAATAGCATCCCAGACATGTTCTATAGGGTTCAGGTCTGGAGACATGGAAGGCCAAAAGATAGTGTCAATGGCTTCTTGATCTTTGTAATCGGTTACAATCATTGCCCTGTGTGGTCTAGCGTTGTCGTCCATGTACGAGGGTCTTGACGAAAGTTGGGGATTCTCAAAATGAGGGACTACAATGTTTCTAAGCACCAAATCCCTGTATGTCTGTCTGTTCATGTTACCCTGCAAAATATGCATACCCAGCTTACAACAGTATGATAAGAAACCCCATACTGTAACACCACCATCAACGATTGCTGTCGTTGGGCAATTGTTGTTTTGGTGATAGGCAGTTATATTTTCCCGCCAAACTCGTTTTCTGCCGTCTATTGGTCGTAACAGAAACCAACTCTTATCTGACCAATGAATATTTTGCCAGGTTCTCATATTCCAACGTCGATGGTCATTAGCCCTTTGAAACCTGATTATATAGTGCCTGGCTGTAAGGGCACGTCTTTTGACAACACGACGTGCTCTTAGGTAGCCTCTATGAAGTCGACGGACCAATGTTCGAACACTAACACGACCACCTGGAGGCCAGTGGTGTCTAAGCAATGGGGTAGGAGTAAATGGGTTGGCTTTAGCACGACCAATAAGTAGTCTGTTATCACGATAGGTAGTTAAACGGGATCTTCCGGACCTTGGTCTATCATTTACAGTTCCTGTGTCAATATGACGTTGTAAAAATCTGACAATGACGGTGCGATTAACATTGAAATGGTTACCAATGCTCCTAGTGCTCCTACCGGCATTTGACAATTGGCAATTGCTTGTCAACGTTCAGTCACAGATAACTTACCGCTTGCCATATTTCACAGTGACTTGGTGAAGGTCAAATTTCACCTGTACGCGGGACAGTAGGAAGATGATTTAAAGGCATCAAAACAGTGTATTTGTAAAAGTGCAGATGACCTTAAATAAAAGGTTGCTTGGCGGGTATATTGGAGTTTAATTTTTTTGGTCGTAATGAATTTTCTTAGTGTATGCTATAGGCAATTCATAACACCAAACATAAATATTTTTTTCGCAATAGTTAAAAAAATATTGACAGTTATATTTAGGTGGTGCTTAACTTTGGGCGGACTGTATATAAGGCAGAAGATTTAATTGTATCGTTACACTAGTTTAGTATGAACTATTGTTATTAATTGTTTCATTATTATAAAGACAACAAACCCATCTTTTATCAGAGAACACTAAAAAGAGAAAGGATTAGCTAAAGGGAATATAAGATGCCCGGCTTAAACAAAAATTGTATTAAATACACGAATAACTAATTAACTTTGTCTGTAAAAATGGAATTGCATTTCGTCTTCCTACTGGAAATTATTGTCATCAGGTTTCATGTTATTGCCACAGGTACTTGTGGACAGGATACCCTTTGGGTGCCCCTGAGTGGGAGTATCCCGAATGACCCCCCATGTAGTTTAATTTTGATTTATTTTTTATTAAACGTTTATTAAACGTTTATTTAAATTATATACATATCAGTCGACCGGCAAAAATCTCAAATGCTGTTTGTCAGTAGCTTCGAAATATATTCCAAGTGAAAACAATTTAAATAAACGTTTAATAAAACATAAATCAAAAATTAAACTACATGGGGGTCATTCGGGATACTCCCACTCAGGGGCACCCAAAGGGTATCCTGTCCACAAGTACCTGTGGTTATTGCAAGTCTTTGGTTTTAGGCATAATCATCTTGGCGCGTTTTCTTATTGTTCGCTAGCTTGATGCTTCTTATTGTTCGCTGGTTTATTGTTCGCTAGCTTGAGTCTGGTTTATTAGCGGGCCCGTGGGGCCACAGAAGACGATTGACCTCAAAATTTTCAGCTACTTGGTGCACAATTTTTAGGATAACACAAAATCTTGTCTTTGTTTTGGTATTGGTTGGCATAAAAGAATAAAACGGCATACATTTCGCATGCGTTAACCTCATCAAATCGGTAGAATTGGTTTAAATGAAAAAATCTTAACAAGTTTATTTCTTTTATCTTCTCTCTACGCATCGATAGTAACCAATTTTCGGTGGCGATGATACACAGTCTTTACACAAATATATCATATTTTCTGATGTTTGCCATCAACCTATGTTTAGCTCGAGCTGTTTACATGACATGTTTTAAAACAAACATTTTTATCATAACATGTATTACTTGGAGGTTTGACATATATTTACTTAGTTTCAAACGGTAGGAATAGCAAACATGTTAGAAGACTAATCTTATATACAAATTTTATGAACGTATTGATTCGGCTTTCCCATTTACACCCACATATTTTGCTATTACCAGTAAAATCTTAAATCTATTTCAAATACAATAATATAAGCAACTGAAGGTTTTGTTTTATCATGATTCCTCTATTTCTCTTCTTAGCTGGTATACTGTGTACCATGAAGGAAAAGGCAATTGTTTTTCGTCCAAAAACGCATACTTAATACCAATACCCTAAACTGAATACAGGACATGTCAACGTATATTTGTTCCGCCTAACAGAAGTTCCGCTGGAAACTTTGTTATTAACATGACATATGTTTCTATGATAACCTTCGTCGGTTTGCCTTGTTCACCTCAAGAGAAAAAATGTTTTAGGACATCAAAGTAAAACAACATAACAACAAGACAGAATGGCTCAATATGTCGTAAGTCAGCTTTGTTTAATGGAGTCTTCCTTTTATTTTAGTATAATTCTTTTGGTTACTAGCGTTTCACGACTTAGGAGGGTTGTCAGTATGCAAGAAGGTCACTCCCGGGTAGAATCTATTTTTTGTTTGTTTTATAGCGCAGGATCTAAATTATAAGTCGTTAATCACGACACTTAAAACTTTTTATACAATATGTTTATTTTGAACAGGAATTCAATTAATCTTCGTTTGATCGGTCAAAATGTAAGAAAGTGATAAAGTAGAACGTAGTGAATCATTGCACAGGAAGTAAAGCTCAATTTACATTATGCATGGTTTGTCTTCTCGGAGTTTGCGTCCGTTTGACAGTAAGGCGTCACGGTTTAAATACACGCCTGCTTCAGATCCACTGTACCATGTTGAAAGAGCCAATCACTCTCAGTTCTTTAAAGATTTGAACAAGTCTTTTTAGGTAACCTGTTTCAGGGCAAAACATTCATACTGCAATTATGCCGCAATTTCTCTCTGGCAGTAAAAGTATTTTTTTTACGTAATTTATTGATGTGTGAGATAGGCCTTTCACTCACTAGCTTTAAATTCAGTTTGTTAGTAAGATGTTCGTATATAATCCTTATATGTGACAAATAAGTTAGTAATATAGTACGTGATAAAAAGTAATTCCTATTTTTAATACCTGCATTTTCTGTACAAATCTGTACATGTATCTTTTTATTCTATAGATTTTATTGTTTTGTTTAAGCTTAGTTTTTTTAGAAATCATAAAGGAAAGATTTTTGTCCACATTCCAAAAAATAAAAACAAACAAAAAACATTAAATTTTTTTTGGCCGTTAAACTACTTCATTGTCAGTGTGTTCAAATGCAACGAACAATTAGAGGCTGCGTTTTATATGAATGAACGTTGCAAAGTCATAATGCTTTTGATCCCTAGCTTACCCGAATATTGAAATATTGAAGAATAATGTTGTAGTAATGTGTTTAGCGTTGGACAACCCAATTATGGAACTTTGTTTTACAACATTTATATTTTCCCAGTCCTATAAACAATCCAGATTAAAAGTAAAATGACATATAATAATATTTTATTGCAATACAATAGGATTGGACATATATTTAGTCCTCTCCTTACATGACAGCAAAACACATACATAATATAGCGTCAGTTATAGAAAATAAAGGAAGGAGTCACACATTGGCATAGCAAAAAAAAGCAAATAGGACAGAAAGAAAAAAGAAAGCTGCTGACTTAGAACGTTAAAATCTTTTTGACTGTTTAATGAAATAACGAACTTTATCAAACATTTTAGAGTTAGTTTCGTATTAATATGCATCTTTTCCAAACAATAGCGTTTCAATATCAATGTGTATGTTCATATCTATAAGACCATTAACCAGAGATATTCTTTGGTTATAAAATAATTGGCATTCTAGAAAGTAATGGATGGCATCTTCAAGAGGAGAACAGGAGCATTTAGAATCATTCACTACATTTATCTTATTTAGGTCTGCATTTAATGTACTGCACTGGTGCCTTAGTCTTGTATGCAGTATATTAAATTTTCTAGGCCCTTCATCATAATATGTTGGAGGTCTAAATGGTTCACCCTTTATTTTTCGTTTAAATTGTGGGATAGTTGGTGCGTTTCTTATAGTTGGATTTAAATTATTCCATATTCTGACAGTAGATGGTACGAATGACTTTTCAGTTATTCGTAGTCTACATCTAGGGGGTATATAATTATTATTTCTAAGTTTGTATCCGCTGAGATCAGATGTAACTGGAGGTAGACAGTCGATTAGATATTGGGGACACAATTTATTATGCATTTGATAGAAAATTATTAATTTTCGTTGTCTACGCTTTTTTTTGCAAAAGTTTCCCAGCCCTTTTTAAAATATAAGGATTCTAAACTTGAAAATTTTGTAAGTCCTGTAACTATTCTTGCAGCTTCCAGTTGTATTGTTTTCTAGTTTATTAGATTCATATTCAAAACACCAATCCCATACTTCGCATCCATATTCCAATAGTGGTCTTATAAAAGTGACATAGATATTGGATAAGCTTTTCTTGGAAAGTGTAAATTTTAGTTTCCTTAGTACATTTACCTGTTTTAATGCAGACTTTGTAATATTATCTATATTGCTGGTCCAGTTTCCATCTGATGAAAGTGTGACACCTAAATGCTTGTGACATTTAACAGTTTCAACGTTTTCACCATTAAATAAAATATTAATTACTTGTGGTTTAACATTTGCAATTACCAATGCGTTGGTTTTCATTGGATTAAAATCTACCAACCATTTTTGGCCCATTCATTTAAACTAAAAAGGTCTTTATTAATACCACTTTCAATTGTTTGACATTTGCTACCAGAATATGAGAGAGAGGTGTCGTCTGCAAATAAAAGGGCTATGTTATGGAGATTATCTGTAATGTCATTAATATATAATAGAAGTAGTAGAGGACCCAATACAGAGCCCTGCGGAACTCCTGCCTTGATTTCACCTGGAGTTGAAGTTTCATTGTTTTTAAAAACAACTTGTTGTCTGTTGCTGATATAGTCCTTAACCCAGTCTAATTGTTTACCAGATATTCCATACGAAAGTAGTTTTTGAATAAGGCCTACATGCCAGACTCTATCAAAGACTTTTGATAAATCACAAAATACTATAATGGTAGATAACTTTTTGTCTAGGTTTTGACAAACCCTATCATAAATTTTCAAGAGTTGGTAAATAGTCGAATGGCCTTTAAGAAACCCTGACTGATATGCATATAATAATAAGTGCTCTAATATATAATATAAATTTGTTTATACACTAATCTTTCCATTACCTTCCATACAGAACTCAATAAAGATATTGATCTATAATTTGAAGGATTTGATTTATCCTCTTTTTTAAAAGAAGCCATAACCCTAGCAAGTTTCCATTGTGTTGGAAACTTACCAGCTTGAAGTGAATTATTGAATAGAATCAATAGAGGTTTATAAACAGAATCCGCGGTGCCTTTCAGCAATTGATGGCTAATTAAATCATTACCACATGTTTTGTCTATTGTCAACGTTTTTAGTATATCTTTAATATCTTGCTCAGTTATTACCAAATCAGACAAATGAAATTGGTTGTGAGTTTTATAATTGGTGCATCATGGTTAGTATCGTCAACAGATGAAATTGAGCAAAAATATTCGTTTAAAAGATTTGCTTTGTCTTTATCACTGTATACCGTTTCGTTTAGATTACTATCAAATAGTGGTGGAATATTATAATTATAATTTGTTCTCTTTATAAGTTTTTTTAATACGAGACCAATAAGCCTTTGAATCGGTTTTCGATATAGAGTCGGACAAGTTCATTGGCACTTAAGAAAAACTGCTCGCGGGCGTAGTTTATCATACTTTTAACTTTGTTTCGCTAAAATTTGTACTTAATAAGAGCACGGTTGGTTTTGGTTTTCCTGTGCACAGAATGAAGACAATTCCGGATTCTGATTTCCCTTCTGATTTCCGAATTAAACCAAGGTTTATCGTTAGGTCGGACAAGAATTGCCTTGGACGGTATATGTTTCAGTATCATCTCAAGATATTTGTGTGTAAATCTTTCAGACATATCATCTACATCTGTAGTTGAATTCAGTAATACTTCCTAATCGTAATTATCAATTTCTTGGTTTAATGAAATGAAATCTGCATGTTTATAAAACCATACATTTCTAGTATAGGACTTTTGTTAAGGAACGGTATTTTAAGGTGAACTAGTGTTGCATCATGGTCTCTGATAGCTCTATCTACCTGGATTACTTCTGCATCTATAGATATATTAACATTAGTAAGCATGTGGTTGCATTCAGTAAGTAGATCCACGTTAAGATCGCCAGTAATCACGACGTTGCTAGTAAAATTTAAGGCTTGTTCCATTGAATAATCAAAGTTATTCCAGAAATCCAAACTAATTGAAAGATTATGTCTTCATCATATGAAAATCAATCACAATCCCTCCCGTTTAGTATCATATCATCATAAAATATACGAGAGGAACATAACCCGTATCATGCCAACAACTGAGCTTAGAATAAATGTGTTTATTCCTGATGCAAAGACCCTATGAGTGAATCAATATTAATTCCAAAAAATGCCATCTTTAATGACCTGACAACAGTATCGTAACTATATCCCTTCTGAATAAGGCTGTTTAAATGTTTGGTTAGCTTTTGAGGTGAATAACGACATTTTTGTGCTTTGTATAGAATATTACCATAAAATACAGGATGTGAAATACCTGAACGTATAAGATGTCTGCAAGTTGATATAAGCTATTAATAAACTCATTTTCACAATCATTTAAAAACATTGAAAATAGTATGGGTGATAATGGTTCTCTTTGTAATACTCCTTTTTCTACACAGAAAATGTCAGAAAATTCTCCTTTAAACTTTACACATCTCACAGAATTATCATATAAAGATTTTATAATTGAAAATAGTTTACCACTAATACCACATTTTACAAGCTTAAAATATATAAAAATTGTGTGTGTATAATGAGTAAAGCTGTACTGTTCATGATGAAATACCTATCATTACCTAACTCTCAAAATATAGTTTTAAAATACCCTAAAGTTTCCCTGCAGTAACTGTTGTGTTCATCTTTATGGTTATGTAATGCAGTTTTTGTGGAAATAGTGTTCTTTCTTTATGGTTATTTAATGCTGTTTTTGTGGAAATAGTGTTCTTTCTCTATAGTTATTTAAAGCAGTTTTTGTGGAAATAGTGTATTGGTGACAAAATGACATAATATACTGATCCGAATTCACATAATATGAATAGAATGTAATGAATATTTTACTGTTCATGTCCCATATATCGTAACGTAATACATGTAAGTCGTCCCGCGGTGTACTAAATTCACATACATTTGTACTGATTAGTAGTAGTAAAATTTCAATGATAAGTTAATATTGACATTAAAAGACCTCCAAACAAAAAGGGATGTTAAGATCCACGAGCCCGGAGTGCTTTTGTTATATATATTTGGCATCTTTTATCTGTTAGTTATCAGGAAATGGATTCTTAAAGCTCAGACCATAAGAAAACAGAATGTAAATATCTTCCAACAATTTGTTTTAAACATTGCGTTAATGTTAATATGAATTTCCTATCAATCAGCCTAAATATAACACCTTCAGGACCAAGTAATGTAGGATTGAATCGGGGAAAAGGGGGGCGGGGGCACTTCCTATATAATGAGTGGTAGCAAAAATTATATAGGAAGGTTGAGAAATCAAGATATCATAAGTTACTGATTAAATCAAACGTTTCTGAAATTAATCAGATTTCGATACTTTTCACAGACGCAATTAAAACCATAGTTGAATATATAACATATTTCAGTATCTTTTTGTCCAAGAAATAATGTAATCATTATAGCTACAGGTGTATTTTCAAAAAAGATATATGATATGGTATGTTTTTTTCTGTTATTCAAAATATATTAAAAGGGTGGGGTACTGGATGTCTCAGCTGCTCATTCCTACAAAAAAAAAAAAATGCTTGGAGTGCCCCCCTCTTTTTCCCTTGAGAGGTTGAGTGGCTCACTCCAAACATGTATGGACGATACTTTGGCAAAATTGATCATTATTCTGAAAAACATTGATTTATACGAAACAAATACTTCTATTTTAGTGATACGTCGTCGACTTTCCAAGTCTTAATTTGGCTATCACTTTTAAAAAAATCTCTATCCTTTCTTAGTTAAATAATTGCTCAACATAATCATACACAGTGGACCGTAATAAGATCATAGAGAAAAACCATAGTAAAAATATTTAAAATAATGTTAAATTAACTCCTTAGACGAGGCGGTTTCGAACTTGACATTTAGTAAAGGCATCTCGGTCTATTATGAAAGACTGTATGTTGACTCTAGATGTCTTGATTGCTCCGTATCGTTGGTTTGCTGTCTGATAAAACTATACCTCAAGTCACCTTTTATTCAAACACTGTCACGCACGTGGCCTGTTGCAAGATAAAATATCTACCCCTTTCCAATATACCATTTTTCCATTGGCAGCCATGCAAATTTACCCCTCCCGCAACCCCGGCCCCCTTCATCCTTGTCGTTGCATCTTGCAGAACCTACCTATTATATTTTAAAATTGTCAATACTAAAGTTTCTGGTCCAGGGTATGTAAGAAATAATTGTCAATAGTTTCTGGTCAAGGGTATGTAAGTAATAATTGCCATAGGACGTTAAACAAAGAAAATCAATCAACCCAGATCGATCTTTCAATTGTATTACTTGTTAATTTGTTTTTGGTCCTTAATATGCATGTAACATTTGTCACTGGACGTTAATGAATCAACCAATCTTTTTTTAAAACCTGATTGTGCTTACCACGACCAGTACTCCGACCTATTGGCCAAAGCGAGCAATGTTTGCCTCGTGTATATGAGGATGTTTGTCATCAACAGTTAAGCAATCTCTTTTTGTTTTTGTAATTTGCTATTTCGTCTCTACACTTGTTCATCATTTTTCTGTTCATGAAATGTTGGTATCATCAGTACTTTGGGATGAGCTCGCCTATAAAAAAATGCAAGTGCTGACCTTTTTTGGAGAAGGGTCTGTTTCAGTGGGGATGGGTAGTTGACTCCTGTTATTGTGATCGTAAATCGGTTTTGATATAGAAGCCAAATACATTGCCCTTCACTGACCATTTCTTTTTCTCGGTTTTATCTCCTTCTTTTAGCTTCGAGGCATTCACATCCGACAGCACTGTTAACAGATATTGAGGTCAATAAATGGGCTTCAAATATAGTAAAGGGTCAATATTTATATTCTAAATGAGTACGTAGACTTCTTTTAATTATTTCATATCGGTTAAGAATTAGCTTTTCTTATTGGATAACAAGGGGTCACATGACATTCTTTATTCTTCAGTAGAAAATTCCATCGGTCTTTACTACAGAAAAAAAACGGACCAGAAAACCGGTCGTTAACGGACTTTTACGTGTTAATGACCAGTGGGGCGTGGTTTCTCTGTTTAGAGTGATTTCGTTAATTATAACATTATAGAAAACTTTATTTTGTATTCATATACTGAAAAATTGCACTTTAATGAATGACTTATAGTTATCACTATGACTGTTCTTCACTCTTTCCTATAGAAATCGTACAATAACTCGAGTTTGCTTTGAACAATTTGAATTTATGAGAATTTTTAAAAACATGGTTCCTCAATGAAATAAACATAATAGTTATTGAAGAACTGGTCATTATCGTGATACATGGACTGCTCGTAGGACAGTGGTTTTGACTGCTACAGCGATAACACCTCGCCTACGCTCGATCATTATAGATTTCTTAGTCAATACCACTGTCCTGTGGGCAGTCCATATATCACGATAATGACCAGTTTTTCAATAACTAATATGTAAATACATTTAACAGGGACTGCTGTACATACACATATTTTAGGTTGTTACTTCATCTATCCAGCGTATTCAGTCGTGTATAAGATTGTAGAATACGTTATCTAAAAAGAAAAAGAAAAAGCTAAAGTTTACGTTCAACTGGCAGAATGAAATGAAACGTCTGGTAGATATTCTTATTCAACGATTTAATTATAACTCCATTACTGTGCTCAGTCCAATTTTCTGTCACTAGGCAGTGGCGAAGCTAGGCCATTTTTAAGTGTACGCCCAAACCTCGGCGAGGGGCCTGAGGGCCCCAAGCGGGACTACGACAGAGGACATCCTTGTAGGGGGTTCGAAAGGGCGAAGCCTCAGGAAGCTTACGTGTTACTGAGAAAGAGATACCATTTCTGTCATTAAAAACTCATCAATAGCAACATACTTCAGAGTCTAATTTGTTCATTTTTATGTTTAATTCATTTATTATGTTGATTTCGAATCTAATGGTCATTGGTTTTAGAGAGAAAAAATGTCCAAACCAGTTACTGTAAAGTGTCCAAACCAATCACTGTAAAGTATGTCCAAACCAGTTACTGTAGAACATGTCCAAACCAGTTACTGTAAAATATGTCAAATCCAGTTACTGTAAAATATGTCCAAACTAGTAACTGTAAAATATGTCCAAACCAGTTACTGTAAAATTTGTCCAAACCAGTTACTGAAAAATATGTTTAAACCAGTTACTTTAAAATCTGTCCAAACCAGTTACTTTAAAATATGTCGAACCAGTTACTGTAAAATATGTTTTAACCAGTTATTGTAAAATATGTTAACCAGTCACTGTAAAATATGTTTAAACCAGTTCCTGTAAAATATGTTTAAACCAGTCCCTGTAAAATATGTTTAAACCAGTTATTGTAAAATATGTCCAAACCAGTTACTGTAAAATATATTTAAACCAGTTACTGTAAAATATGTCAAAACCAGTTATTGTAAAATATGTCCAAACCAGTTACTGTAAAATATGTCCAAACCAGTTACTGTAAAACATGTTTTAATTAAACCAGTTACTTTAAAAATATGTTTAAACCAGTTACTGTAAAATATGTCCAAACCAGTTACTGTAAAATAAGTTTAAACCAATTACTGTAAAATATGTCCAAACCAGTTACTGTAAAATATGTCCAAACCAGTAACTGTTAAATATGTTCAAACTAGTTACTTTAAAAATATGTTCAAACCAGTTACTGTAAAAAATGTTTAAAAGGATTCCGAGATTTGGGATAAAAAACGCAAACTACAAAATATCCAAAACTTTTAGAGATAGTTAAAAAGCAGAAAGTCTCCATTTCAATGTTGTCGTTATATTATTTATTTTGACTTCATCTACTTTTCTCCCTATTTTTATGCGCAAATTTCGTTAATGAACACACGAAATAATAAATTTTTATAGTTAGTGTAATACAAAAATTCGAAAAGGGTGTCTCGCCTGGGATTGCTACTGCCGGTGTAAAATGTAATGTTGACTAGTTTGTACTAACATGAACAACACGACGGGTGCCACATGTGGAGCAGGATCTGCTTACCCTTCCGGAGCACCTGAGATCAACCCCAGTTTTGGTGGGATTCGTGTTGCTCAGACTTTAGTTTTCTATGTTGTGATTTGTGTACTATTGTTTGTCTGTTGGTCTTTTTCTTTTTTAGCCATGGCGTTGTCAGTTTATTTTCGACTTATGAGTTTGAATGTCCCTCTGGTATCTTTCGCCGCTCTTTTAAAAGAAAATCCATTTATCTTTTGCCTTTAACCAGTTCTTTTAATTTGTTTAGATTAAAATATTTTGTTCTCAAAAGTTCATGTGTACGCCCGGTCGTTTTGACGTAAACGTAGCTACGCGCCTGCTAGGCGATATTTTAACCTTCGACATTTGTCATCCCATGACTTCTCTCGAACAACAGCAAACCCCTGATTAAGTGGGGCAGCCGTTTGTCTGTGCGGGATGTATAAATATGAAGCCACGTTCGGTGGAAACGGGAACGTTAAATCCAATGCATCCTTTGAATGATTGATTGTGTCCTAAACGTTCAGTTGCAAATATGTCATGTATATGAAGGACGACGTTAAAAACCATAAATAGACAGCCTGGATAGGATCGTACGTTGGAAAGAGATAAATAGTATGTCTGACAAGAATAAGGTCAAGCCCTGACCTATGTCACAAGGAAAGTTAAACCCCATACCCTCCCTCCCCCTCTAAATCGCCCTTTTTTCTCTCCATGATATGCAAATGTAAAAATACCGAAAACGAATTTAAAGGCAATAACGGCTATAGTGTGTATAAAGGGGGCCTCGATGGCCGAGTGGTCAAGAGAAAAGCATAGAAGTCCAACTACTGTATCACTTGCCTGTCAACACTGAGGTTGTGAGATCGAATCCCGTACGTTCCAATCTTAATTGACTAGGATTTGTCAGTTCATGCCGAAGGTCGGTGGTTCTCTACGGGCACTCCGGCTTCCTCCACCAATTAAAACTGACCGCCACGAAACAGCACAATAGTGCTGAAAGTGGCGTTTAACACCAATCAATCAATTAATCAATATTGCGTATATCAATTCCTATTTCATACATTTTTATAGGTTTTGAACAGATTTGAACTCCAATATTAATACTGTCTGATTTTTAATATAGGTTTTGGACAGATTTGAACTCCAATACTGTCTGATTTTTAACTGGAGATGAACAATCAAATGCACTTTTATACTTTGAAATTGTAAATGATGGTATTTTGCTTCCCTTTTTTACAATCCTATTTCGAACCCCCTGATTCTAAGGCGACGTGATAAGATTTTGTGAGGGAATTGGATGTTTGCTATACCATGGTTCAGGCGGAAACCCAGTTGAAATTAAAGAAAAGAAATGGAACTCTTTGTTAGAGAGGTGAAAAAGGCCAAGTTGGTAAATTTGAATTGTTTACATCTGTTTGTATGGGCTTTAAAACTTTAATGAATGTGCATAATTTACGATTTTATGCATCTTATATATGTGTTTTTACTTAAATTATGGTATAGAGCTTAGAGATATTTGTAAACTTTTAAATTATAAACACTTTTTCACAAAAAAGTCGATTGGGGTAGGTTCAAATACATGTGGATCTTTTATGTGCGTAAGCATAAATTCCGCCGTAAAAAATCAAAAGAAAGATAATAGATTGATCTTTTTAAATTAATTTGCATCTCTGCCCCCCGGCGACAGTTTTTGGGAAAAAAAACCCCAAAAAAGGCAATAATTTCATCGAAAAGAGAAGGTCGAGTACACCTTTTTATATATGGGTCAAGGGAAATATATTTCTAATTAGTCATAACAGAGTAGGTGTGTTCGATTTACAATTTTTACTAAACGTACTTGACGACAGTCTATACAAGTGGATTTTAAAAATGCATAGTTTTAAAAAAAAAACTTCATTTTTTTGTGTGTGTTATCTAGGGTAATTGGTCCTCAACCTCTGAAAATTTTTAGCCTGCCCTTCCACGAAATATTTAATTAGATTTTTTTAAATAATTTGAACTTTCGAAAATTCCCCCTGACAACCGAGCAGAAAATAGTTTTAAGTTGACCAAATGCATAAGAGTACATTAAATGATGCTCAATAGAAAGTCGTTTAAGACACAACTGGCATATAAGGATCGTAATGATGCTATGTGGATAAATTGATCGGTTTTCAAGAGCTAAATTGACAGCGCGTCATCATTACAATGGCTTCCATTTTTACGATTATAAAAATTGGGTGGCGTTATGGGGAGATAGTTTTGACGAAGTAGAATCCTGACAGTGTTCACTTAAACGCACTTCATGACAATACCGCTAAATAAATCAGAATAAAAATTTTTGAGGTATTTTCAAAAATGATTTTCTATGTTTCCGTGTAGATATGTTAATAAATTAACGCTTTAAGAAGTTTAATTTTCTGTATAAAGTCAATAACTTTGTTGACTTTTGAAGCCCAAACTTTCTATAGCTTTAAATACACTAGAGAGATCGAAAAACGATGCCGATACAGACATATATGTGTTTGAACTTCTAACAAAAAGTTTGGGTGATGAGTGTTTTATTGTATTAACAAGAAATTGTATTAAAAAATCTCTCATTTTCTCCCTACCCAATTTACCCCTAACACTCAATTTGATATGGACTGGTCATTGTTATTAAATCTTACGCAATTCGATTGGATGAAGTTATTATTGCAGCAGCTTCGCCTTTAATTGTTTACCTGTTCAAAATTGTCCTGTGTGTATTCTGTAAGCACACACAATTTTATTACGTAACAACAATCATTGTTTATGAAGACAAGGATGGCAACTCTAGCCCCGAAGTTAAAAAATTTTTAAGAAATTATAAAATTACTCTTTGTTCGTGGATTAACAATTATAGTTATAGATATAAGAAGATGTGGTATGAGTGCCAATGAGACAACTCTCCATCCAAGTCACAATTTGTAAAAGTAAACCATTATAGGTCAAAGTACGGCCTTCAACACGGAGCCTTGGCTCACACCGAACAGCAAGCTATAAAGGGCCCCAAAAAATGACTAGTGTAAAACCTTTCAAACAGGAAAACCAACGATCTAAACTATATAAATAAAATGCTTCGCTGAGCACAGCCTGATACGACCGCAGCGGTCGAACCCTGAACAGTTGGGGCAAATTTGGACACAATATTCAAGCTTAATACTGTCTGAATTTGGATTGTGATCAAATTTTTGACATAATATGGGTTTCTGACACAAAATAAATGTGGTCAAAGATCTTATAAACCCATTGCGCAATACTGTGCAATTGAAGATTTCTCTTTGAACTTTTTCGAAAAATCGAAATTTTAAAAATTTTGAAAAAAAAATATGAATCCCTTAAAAAAATTTGGAAAAAAATTTCCCCCCAACTTTTTGAAACCCCCCTTGGAGGAATAACCCCAAAACTCAATCCCAGCCTTTCCTTTGTAGTATGGAACCTTGTAGTTCAATTTCAGAGAGATCCATACACTTACACACAAGTTATTGTCTGGAAACTAGAAAAATGCTTGTTTTTGACCCTTTTTTGGCCCTTAATTCCTAAACTGTTGGCCCCATAACCCCTGGAATGAATTACAACCTTTTACTTGTGGTATTAAACATTGTGGTACAATTTCAGAGCAATCAAAATACTTATACACAAGTTATTATCCTGAAACTAGAAAAAATGCTTGTTTTGGGCCCCTAATTCCTAAACGGTTGGGACCATCATCCCCAAAATCAATCCCAACCTTCTTTTTGTGGTATTGAACCTTCTTCAAAATTTCATAGAGATCCATTCACTTAAACTAAAGTTATTGTCCGGAAACCAATGGGTCTTCGGACGACGACGCAGACGACGACGACATCATACCATTATACGATCCCAAAATTTTTTTTGCGGTCGTATAAAAACGAGAAACAAAAACGATGGTTTGTCTTCAGTTTTCTGTCCTAATATTGTACGAAAAGGTCACTGAAGTAAAATTTGAATTATTATTATTTCCTTATAAATACGATACAACCAATGTTCTTTAACGCTGGCATGGGACTATTATAATATATCATGTCCCAATTTAACTAGAGACAGTATATATTACAGCCAGTCTTGGGAATAATAGGCAACATCAGTGAAGAAAAAAGAAATTGTCTTAAAAATTAAAGATATAGAAATGAAGATCCAATCCAGGCCTTCAAAGTATAATTATATTCTGTTTATCTGAAAACTTGTTAATTTGCGTTTCTTTTTACACACACGTGTGGTTCAATTGACCATCAAACTGTACACTGGACGACTTCATAATATTTTTATGAATGAAACAAATGGTAGGAAAGGTTCGATTTTGCAATTCTTACTTTTTTACGATTTTTTTTGTCATACAGTGAATTTTTATAATATTGAAAGAGCGTGTTCTTCGGAAATTTGGTGAAACTTTACAGATCATGCGTTTTTCATTCCTTGGAAAATATATAATTTTGAAGAAAAACATTGAAAAATATTTTCCGCACGTCTACGTAAGGTAAAACTCTTATGTGGTTTAACAGAAAGTCGTATTTTCAGTCTCATTAAGCTGTTATCAGTCCAATTTAATCCAAATGAAAGCTGTAAGTTAATAAAGTCAAAATCTAAGTATGACCGATCTGCCTATCAAGTTTTGTACATAAAAAGTCAATTTGACCATTTTAAGGCCAGATTCGTCTACCTCACAAAATCACAAACCTTGTTAGGTACTATAACCAACATGTTGAACTTACGCTTAAAAGTGATTCCATTGATGATATTGATCCGGTCTATATGTAGGAAAGTCATCATATAGAACGTTGTCATTATGAAGAAATCAATAAACCAAAGCGTAAATGTGTATTTTAAACATTTCAATCGTAATGTTTATTTTTTATTTTCTGTGATTACTATGATTTAGGTTAAGTCGAGTAAGTATAATTTGAATCATTCGTTTTTATTAGTAGCTGTGATTTTGAACTTTACATATATTGCAAAACTATATGTTTGAATTTTGTTTACGGTTACCAGGAACCACAGTGTTTTGTATAGCAATACAGACCAAATCACGTATAAATAGAAGGATGGACACACATTTATTCATTTGATAAAAACGTTTTCATCATAGTTTCTGCAAATTCTTCACTTAAAGGTAAATCATATTTTCATTTTACTTCATTTTAAGAATTTATATTTCATTTCAGGAGAATCTTAAGAAAAGCTATACATTTATACTATAATACATGTTATATTACTATTATAGTAAGATTTCTCAAAAGATACAACGAAAATTGCAAATACATTTAAATTAATGTAATGCTATTAAAGAAATAAAACTGGACATTTTATAACTTAACTATCATTTTGAATTTTTCAAATTTTACTTTCATCACCAAACACATATGAAAAACAGTTTAGGTACATTGATATGAAGCATCTGATGGATACAGATTTTTCTTTAAGCTAAATTGACAAAGATTATAGCTCTAACGACAATTTAGCGGGTCTTTTACTGTTAGACAATAAAATAAAAACAATAAACAATTGCATTGATCGATATGTCAGTGTTGTCTTAATTCCTCAGGAAGATCAAGCGAAAAGGCAACCTTTTTTCACGGAGTTACACTCTTCATATTTTACGGAGAAGGGAAACAAACATGGAAATAAAGACCTTTTAGGAAATGAATGTACATTATAGATAAGTTTTTAGAATACAGTTCACAACTGCCCGTTAGTGACACAATTGTAATGGTTACAGGCGAGTTATTTAAATCGTTTACTTGACTTTAGAATGTTGTGTATTTTACACTTTAGGAAGAAATTACTGTTTGAATAAGACAGAGGTTGCCATTGGACCACCTTAACTTTAAATCGAAATCAAAGCATAACCTTTCAAAATGTCAAGTTAATACAACAATATCTATAAATGAAATTAAGTGTTAAAATCCTTTCATTGTCAACGTATATTTGTTCTGACCAACAGAGGTTCCCCTAGAAACTTCGTTATAAACAATGCCATAATATCTGTTCCTATTAGAGATTTCCAATAAAACGACATACGTACCTAACTCGACGTACGCACGTAACGGGACCGGTTATTGCTAACCTATTAATTTTGTTAAATAGGTCACTCAAGTTTTAACTAAGAATTCCTAAACTATTAAACCCATTCATGATAAATTTTATCAATATCAAGTATTTCTAAGATGATGAAAAACAAAGAAATCATGATTTTTATATATCACGTGATTATTGAGATTCCCGCCAAAACTTCACTGTCATAAGACAACGTATATACACGTATCTTTACTTATCATACGGTTGATTTGAGTTGTCTTTCATGGTTTTGACCATGATTTTGTTTTTCGATATACTTTGCAAATGAACCTTTTATTATTTATTTTTGACATGCTTTTATTTGTCGTTATCAGATTGGTGTCCCTTTTTCCTTTTGTCTCTTAATGTTTTATAGTATTTAATTTCCGTGGGTATTTATTATTAGACAGAGATTTTTCTAGCAATTTCAGAAATATCGAATTCAAAGTGTTAGTCAGAATTTGTCTCTGTTAAAGTTGATAACTGGGATTGCACCATACTTTATTGAGCATCATTTCAAACGTTCTCTTCTTCTGCAGTTAATCTTGTTTATTTACAATCTCCGATTTTTTCCTAGAAAACGTTCGACAAAGGGATGTGTATATTTTAAAAAAATTAATACAGGTCTTGTACTTCTTTAAATTTTAATTGTTGACATACACTTTTCTTTCAAATGAAAGTCAACTAACATTAAAAAAAGAATTTTGTAATTAAAAATGATATATGTAAATAAATGTGTACACCAATTCGTTATATAGATTGTAAAGATGTTTATTTTCATTTGAACTGTTTACATTTTTCAAAGTCAATGCTTTATATACTATTATCTGATAATTATAATACGGTATGAGTTTTTGCTTATTGTTGACGACAGCAGGAGCCACTGTAGTCGTTATTCACGCCATTTGGACTCTGTTTGATAGTTGGACGCTCGACACGGATCCAGATATATACATGTCGGAGTAAAATGGAATAAATCGAAAAAAGAGTGCATGTTCAACATACTAATGCTTTTGAAAAGAAAATTGAAAATATGTGTTGAACGGACAGACTGGCGGACGGACAGACAGGGTGATTGTAATATGAGTGCGGGTACAATATTTTGTCAGTGTATGTATCTTAGATGCTAGTGGTAAGGAAGTCTGGATCAAAACGGGGTAATCTTTACTTGTTAAAAAATATTTCATACTTTTAGAATAATAACTGCATGCCTACTGGATATTAATAAAACAACAAGTCACAAGGATAATGGAAGCTGTGAAACACCATTTTACAATAAAACTAAGCTTTTGATACAAAGAATCAAGGAGAATAATCAAACAAATTATGCAACAATAAGTGTTATCAAAACAAAACAAGTGTTGCTAGAATAATAATATATGCACATATATGCACATAAAATATATTAACAGGTTTTTGCTCTTATAATATACTAGATTATGGAGTGTGTGTCCGAGCGAGAACTTCTCTAGTTCATTACTTTAGGAATATTTATCAAAAAGTAGTATTTCAATTTTCAGCCCCATTCTACTATTTAGTCAGACGTCAGTCGCTACCCTGATATACCCTATCTTTTGTTTTATTTTTCGGGTAATTAATGACGGATAGCGTTTGACATCTTTAGCCGAACAGAATTATCATTTTACATAATTTAATTGATTGTATGCTGGTTCATATTCTGGACGCCAGTCTTTGCTCCTTTCTAATTAAATCCACAAACAAAAACAAATATGAAGCTTAGAAATGGAAAACTATTAAATACTAAACTCGTTCAAAGGGTATCTACACGTCTCAATCTTCAAAATCGCTTATCTAAAAATACTACCATCGCTAACATTTTAACAATAAGAATCGTGGTTACCCTTCTATCGATAAGTGTCATGCCAAAAATGACTTACATGTCCCCGTCTTTCCACCAACAAAACGGTAAGGTCCACGTTTAATGGTCGCACATTTTCTTTAAATTTTGAAACTGATATAACTTGAAAACAAACAGTATTATTTATTTACTCACATGAAACAAACCGGGATGCGGTATTCAGTACGTAGGTGAAACTGGGCGATTTTATCTAAACGCACGCAAGAACACCTGTATCGTTTTAAAAGACCCAATAAATTCAAAAGTATCATTTATCAACACCTTAAGAAGCACAATCATCCTATTAAATATTTAACAGTTCAACCTTTAGAAGTAGTAAATAAGCAGCCTGGTGAATCTCATTCAAAGTTTGTACGATCACGGAAAATAATTGAATTAAATTGGATTAAAAAATTACAGACAGTCTACCCTCTCGGTCTTAATGATAATATCATGGGAATTGGTAATATATCAAGAACCGATTCTGTTAACATTTTGGATATAGTTTCTAAAACTGTTCGTAAAACCGTTCTCATGGTCGTAGAAAAATCGCAATCAAAGAAAATTTCGGACCAATCATACCAATATTTCGGACCTAATTTCTATTTCAAAAACAACGGCAGACATTATCTGTTAACAAAGCTCTGTTCATTACCGGTTAATAAGTTAAATAAAATTTTAGAGGATTGCAACACAATTTCATATAGCAGTCCTAAGTATGAAATCGTTCAAATTATAATGGCATATTGTTATTCTAAACTGTTTCCCAAAATTGATCGCCCTGAAGATCATAAAAAACATTTTATTAAAATAAAGTATGTCAATAAAGGTTTTGATTTTGTAAATATTGCCGGTATTTTTAACGACCATTCTGTTAAAGAACAAATTCCTGGATATTTTGATAATACTGAGCTCCCTCTTATTTGTTATATTTACAAGAAATCTACCCGGAAATATGTGTTTAATTATAGCCAATTGTGTAAAGATGTTAATATCAGTGAAAATACACCTACTTCATGTAATTGTAGTAATTCCGAATACATTTATGGACCCATTTCCCATGTTATAACAGGAGATCTTAACATCGTTCAAGACCGAGAGTTAAAATCATTCCTCAGTAAAGGACCTAAATATCGTCCCCCGTCAATCATTAATTGGAATGAGTGTCGTAATATCATCCACGACTCACTCCATACTTACTGTTTAAAATGGATAAAACGGGAAAAAGCTGACAAAAATCTTTGGACTCTTTTTTAATTCAGTAATGAACATAGTTGATATACGTATTCAACATTTTAAATAACATTTTACTCTTAACAACAACCATAATAAACCTATTTCTCGTATCAAACATAAACTTAAAGAACTAGCCAAGGAATTTGCTTTTGTCCCGGCCGATAAAGCTGCTAATAATATCATTATTGTTTGACGTAAATTTTACATTGAGGTTCTGAAAAAAGAAATCACCAATTCACCAACATTCCAACTGACTCCATTTTCAGAAAACGACATCTGTAACAAACATAAACTTTTAGCTACCTCTTTACAAGCAGAACCAAATACAATGAAAGTCCCAACTATGTACTGGCTTCCGAAGCTACATAAAACACCTTACAAATATAGATTTATTTCGTCTTCAAGCCATTGTTCCACTACTAAATTGTCTATTCTTCTTACCAGTTCACTTGGTACAATCAAAACCTGATAACAAATTGTTCAAATAAGGCCTTTGAAAATAGTGGAATTAATTACTTTTGGAGTGTCAAAACTCGTTGTAAGTACTTGATAAATTGCATGCTTATATTGGTGATTTTCAATCTGTTCAAAGTTTTGATTTTTCTACCCTGTATACCACATTGCCTCACATTCTCATTAAGAAAAATTCACACACCTAATTAAATGGGCATTTAAAAGTCAGAATGTGAATACATATGTTCTAACTCTTTTAGGTCATTTTTTAGTAGCAATAAACAAAAGAAATATGTCAATTGGACATGCTTTGATACTATATCTGCCCTTGAATTTTTACTAGATAATATTTTTGTTCGCTTTGGAGATTCCGTATATCGTCAGGTTATCGGAATTCCAATGGGGACTAACTGTGCACCACTTATTGCGGACCTGTTTTTGTATTGCTATGAGTTACAATTTATGACTAAAATCAGCAAAGACCCATCGAAACAACATCTGGTACAAAAATTTAATAATACTTTTAGATATTTGGATGATATATTGGCTCTCAATAATGACGACTTCAGTATGTATACTAAAGAAATTTATCCTGTTGAACTTACTTTAAATAAAGCTAATACTAACAATGACCACTGCCCTTTCCTCGATCTTGATATCCATATCATTAACGGAAAGCTTAATACAAAATTTATGATAAAAGAGATGATTTTCATTTCCTATCGTTAATTATCCATTTTAGATGGTGACGTTCCTTGTCACCATCTTACGGTGTTTATATATCTCAACTTGTACGATTCGCTCGTGTATGTAACAACGTTTCAGATTTTAACGAAAGAAATTTATGTATTACTGAAAATTATTACACCAGGGTTTTCGATATCACAAACTAGTCAAAACATTTACTAAATTTTATCATCGGTACAAGGACATCATTCATAAATATAGCTCAACATGCAGACTTCTTATACGTTCAGGTATTTCACATCCAATCTTTTATGGTAATATTCTTTATAAAGCACTAAAATGTCAGTATTCACCTCAGAAGCTAACAAAACCTTTAAATAGACTTATTAAGAAGGGATATAGTTACGATACTGTTGTCAGGTCATTAAAGATTGCATATTTTGGCTTTAATATTGATTCACTTATAGGGTCTTTACATCGGAACTAAACACATTTATTTAAAACCAGTTGTTGGCATGACACGGGTTATGCTCTTCTCATATATTTTATGATGGTATGATACTAAACCCTAACGGGAGGGATTGTGCCTGATATTCATATGATGAAGACATAATCTTTCAATCAGTTTAATTGAGGTCTGGAGCTGGCATGTCAGTTAACTGCTAGTAGTCTGTTGTTATTTATGTATTATTGTCATTTTGTTTATTTTCTTTTGTTACCTATTCTGACATCGGACTCGGACTTCTCTTTAACTGACTTTTAATGTGCGTATTGTTATGCGTTTACTTTTCTACATTGGCTAGAGGTATAGGGGAAGGGTTGAGATCTCATAAACATGTTTAACCCCGCCGCATTTTGCGCCTGTCCCAAGTCAGGAGCCTCTGGCCTTTGTTAGTCTTGTATTATTTTTACTTTTAGTTTCTTGTGTATAATTTGGAGTTTAGTATGACGTCCATTATCACTGAACTAGTATATATATTTGTTTAGGGGCCAGCTTAAGGACGCCTCCGGGTGCGGGAATTTCTCGCTGTATTGAAGACCTATTGGTGACCTTCTGTTGTCTGTTCTGTGGTCGGGTTGTTGTCTCTTTGACACATTCCCCATTTCCATTCTCAATTTTATTTTATTAAATATGGGATTGACTGGTAGCAGGCTAGCCTCAATTACGGGTTCAATTATTTTGTTGGACCCCCAGTGTGCCTTTGTATCGGGTACGCTAATTTGTTACCTAACATATAAAAATGCGACTCTTAAGTGTTGGTAATGTACAAAAAGGTATATTTATTTATCATTATCATTTCATCATCCTTAATATATATGTAATATTTGTCGCTGGATATAAGACATACATCAGTATCATCATCATCATAAGTATTATAGCCTGAGGCTAAATCTTCGTCGTATTTATTATAGCTTGTAAGTATTATAGCTTGAGGCTAAATCCTTATCTGATATTTTAGCCAATTTATGTCGAGAATTTATTTTACGCATGCATCTCTTTGCTACATAGTTCAAGTTTTATAAATGTCCAAGTTAAAAGCAATAGAGATCATAGAAGTATGTTTATCAAATGATCATGTCTACTCACAATTAAAACAGTAAGAAACGGATTACCAAATAAACTCCATGTACCGATCTTAGAGTATTCACAGCTACTGAACACTATCTTAAAAACAACTACAACTAATAAATACAGAATAATTATCCAGTCTAGAATATTAATCAATTATTTCGTACTGTTACACCACTGTCCCAGGTAAGAGGGCCCGTTAACATGTTTAAATCCGCCACATTATGTATGGATGTGACTGTCCTAAGTAAGGAGCCTGTAATTCAATGGTTATCGTTTGTTGCTGTGCTTTCGTTCATTTTTTTTGTACATTAGTTAGGCCGTTAGTTTTATCGTGACAGTTGTTTTACATTTGTCATTTGTGACCTCTTATAGATGATTATTCGGTATGGGCTTTACTCATTGTTGAAGGTCGTACGGTGGCCTATAGTTGTTACTTGCTGTGTCATTTGGTTTCTTGTGATGAGTTGTCTCATTGGCAATCATACTACATCTTTTTTGTACATATCACAAACTAAGTACAAAAAATACATAAACACTCTAGAAAAGCAAGACCTTGTGTCATGTCAAAACCACAGAGTGTCGGTAGGACCATTAGTATTCATAACTGTATAGTAGATTATATGTAGTTTCTATAAAATGTAATGATAATTCATCAGTAAAAAGATACATGATTATTTGTTAGTGGAATTATATATAACTTAATAAATGAATATTTATATTAAAAGAAACATCAGAAACAAGAATATGTATCCATTAGATTACACGCCAGTATCACATTTCCGTGTTAAGTGAGCTCTAAATCCAGGAAAAATCCAATTCAGTATGTAGCCTTCAACTTTTAAATCCCGTGCGAGATGTCTAATATTCAAACATTGTTGTTTTTAAAACGTATTTATCAAAGTCAAACGACAATCATTTAATTTTTTTTTTTTTGTGCTATACAATTTGTGATTATTGCCGGATCCAAGATATTTGAAAAAAGGGCGTAGTTCCCGATAATTGAATTTATACTGCCGAGCGGAGCAACGCGAAAAAAAATGTGGACGATTTTATACTAAACATTTGTATAGATAATGTGGAAAACGTGAGATTTTCAAAATTATTTGGCGATCGAAAGGGGGGAGTACGCCCTCTCCCCCTGTATCTGCGAATGCACGTTTAGGTATACATGGACAAAAACCTCGTCCCATGCATTATTATAGTTAAAGACTAAAATTACTATTTGATAAATGTATCAATGATATGAATTTCTGCTCACGTCATATTATCTTGAATTAAATTATAGAAAAATATTTTTTTTAAAGTTAGTCGCGTACACCTTTTACATTCGGTGTGTTGGAATCTACTTTTAAGCGTTAAAACTTATAAAACAAAAAGAGATATTCTTCTCGCTTCGGATTTCATTATTTTAATATTTTCATGTTAAATTTTTACTTGGTAGTTTTTAAAATTCATATTTTGAGAAGAACTGAAATATGGGTCAAGTGAAATGACAAGAAATGATGGGTGTATTTGATTACAAGTTGCTAGCTTGCTTATTCCATTAAAATATTTTTATCAATAAAATCATTCAAAATTTAATAACAAAATATTTGAAGATTTAAAAAGTTAGTTGGGGTCGATTTTTACATTTAGTCTATATCAGCAAAAATGCGTGTCGAAAGAGCAAAAAATGCATTTAGTGTATACCCCTCCGTCATGCTTCAATGCAATAGGACGAAATACGTTGAGTTGGGTCGGTTATGTCGAGTAAAGTCATTTTATTGGAAATCTCTATTGGAACATATATTCTATACCCTTTATTCCGTACGGAACACATTCTGTAATATTTGTTCAAGTGGAAATAATATTATAAATTATTTCTTCCATTTGGAACTTATGAAGGAACTTCTATTTCATGACTTCAACATCCATTCATTCACATAATTAATCCATCGACCTACATTTTGATCATCGACTTTTTCACATCTGATATAGATCGGCACATGCATTTCAGGTAATTTAATTCATTTTAAAGCTAAGGATATAATCAATTCATTAATACCAGGACAAAGGTTAGTACTATTTAATGTGATATATTTTCTAAACATTCTAGTAAAATCGAACTTGACGTGGTCATAGGTGCTTTAGGACAGGACCCTATGTTGAGTCCCCGTAGTCCCTCCCCCTTTATTATCATAAACCCCCGATTTTCTAGTATATATCATTTATTTGTACCATATGTATACCGATATACCATATGTTTACTTTAAATATGCATGTATACTATCAGTGTAGAGAGACTGCGGGGGATCAACGTAGGGTCCTGTCCTCAAGCACCTATGGACGAGGTCTCGTACATTTGTAGTAAGAAATACGTACTTTATACATACACTACAGAAAGTTCAACAGCTAATTCCAGATCACAGATAAATACATTACACTTTTCACAAGTCGTTCCCATGATAAAAATATTTAAGATTTTGCTTCCTGATGATTCACAAAGAAAGAATATGCGAAGCATTGTAGAAAATCTATAATTAATCAGGAAGGGCTTGGCCATTTTTTGTTTAAAAGAATAATTTTCAATCAGATATATAACGTATTTGAGAATGTAAATTCATTTTCTTGTGTGACTTTCGCAGATGTCGAACTTGAAGAGTTCAACCAATGAGTTCAATCTTTTAAGGACCAGTTTTAACTGTTCGTTTTCATTCCTATTGTTACAAAAAGCATTGATTTTCAAGGATTGTCAGAAAACCTACGATTAATCAGAAATGAACAAAGAATAATTGTGGAGAAATTACACATCAATGTTTTATGCTCGTGGATCTTTTAATCGGAAGACAAATTTTCAGTCAACATGTAATTAGCTATATAAGGTTTACTTTTCCCTTTTTTTAGAAAGCATATAAACACTACTTAAAAAATATCTGTTCTCCTGGATACATGATAAATTATATAAACAAACATGTAGTTGATTATTCCAAAATGTATTTACAAAGGTGCAATTAGCAGTTAACGGTTAGTCGTTCTCCAATTATATAACCGCAACTGTCACACTACCAATGTAACTGTCGAACATTCTCGAGAGTCGGAAAACATCAGACCTTTTTAAATATAATCGAAGCAAGAATGAGATCAAAGATCAAAGTTAAATATATCATTTTCACTGGCGAGACATATAAAAGTTCATGATGTATATTGAATTCAATTCGGGTTTGAACATGTATGAAAAAACTCGAAAAAGAAAAACATCAAACATGTTAAACATTTCCGTTTAAACTTGAAGTCCATCCAATGAAATAAAATGGAATTCTCCAAGCAGGTCTGTTTGTAATGCCAATACCATTGTAAGGCAACACTAATTTAATTTGTAGTATTCTAATCGTAATTTTGTGATGTTAATTGAGGTGCGAACAAGCGAAAGTTAATGTTTTTGATTTTTTTTTCTGAAAAGAGAAGCTTAAACAGAGCGAAAGATAAAATCAATGGAGTATTTAGTTTTGTAAAACATTTTTTTTATTCAATAGATTTAATAAGAGCTATTGGTGACATCTTTCGTTTTCGTTTAAGATGTAAAAAAAACCCGCAAAATTAAGACATTCTGTAGGATACCGTGAAATGATCTTATTTAAGACCACATCTTCGGAGGAATAAAATCAATTGGCGATTTTTCAAAATATTTAAATAATTCTAAAAATACACCAACTGTGTAGTTAATTCATTGAGTTCAGAAGGGTCATTGACCCATGCATGGTTTGAATGGTTGTTTATTTTCTAAATTCTCTTCGTTCAAACGAACATAAATTATTTATATACTAGACTATATAATTTCTATATACCTCGGCCCAAACTGTTTCTTATCTCATTCATAATAGAAATAACTAAAACACTAGTTTTAGAACTTGTCAGGCACGAAGACCATTCTCTTTATATAATATCAAATAATTGCAATACATGTTTATCAAATGATAACACATTACAAAAGTTTGTAATTGTGTAAAACAGTCCACATCACAGAATAAGTCCTCTGTTTAAATAACTAAATAAGTTTGCACTCAACAATCTACAAAAACAAACAAAAATGTTACAAAAAGTATTTAATACTGTTTTCGAATATATATGTGCTTAAGTATAACTAACAAAACTACGTGTGTACATGCGAATGGTCAACGCCCTTATCGATAATTTCAAATCGAGTCCACCGTATTTAAATACACTCAGGTTCATAAAACCAGTTACAATTCTATTGTTATATTAATAGAATTATCATACGATAAAATTCTTCCGCCACGTACATAAATATATTTATTTTCTAAATTCTCTTCGTTCAAACGAACATAAATTATTTATATACTAGACTATATAATTTCTATATACCTCGGCCCAAACTGTTTCTTATCTCATTCATAATAGAAATAACTAAAACACTAGTTTTAGAACTTGTCAGGCACGAAGACCATTCTCGATTGTACAAAGAAAGAAATTGCAGTAATAAATCTTATAAACCTAAAGATTTTGAAACTAATAAGCGTTTTTCAAATTGTCGCTTATGTAACTGTCTTTCGCAATATCAGATTTCCACCTTCCGTGAATCTTTAATAATCTGTCCGAGACGCCAGAGTTACTAGCGGCTGAGCAACCTCCTGCCCTAAAACTATGTGTACCAAAAATTCTTGCGTTTAAACCTATTTCCGATAGAGCCCTTTACAATCTCTAGTCCTAGTATAAGATAGTTGTATATTCTTTTTCTCAGCTTACAGTTGTTTGTACTTTTACAATACGATAAAGCTCTGAACACAAAATCATCTGAGGACCTGTCTATTTTAGCTTTATCTAAATAATCACTTAAAATTTTAACAGGACAGTGTGCTTGGTCAAGTTTAGCTATCAAAACGTTTTTTCCTTTTCTATAACAATCGGTTTTGCTACTTTCAATATAGATATCAATATGATCGTCTCCGAATGTAATGTTCTTAGCTTTAATCTGGCATAATTCACTGTACCTTAAAAATCCTGAATAAGCCAGAAAACACATTGCTAACAATCTAAGATTTTTTAACGAACTATTTGTACCGCCAAATTTCTTAAAAAGACTGAGCATGATGTTTGCATTCATCGGTTCTTTTTTCTGAATAGGCCTATTAAGCTTTCTTTAGATGCCTCCACCATACATTTAACTATATCCGAGGCGCATGGGTCTTCAAACCCAGCTAAACTGTGAGCCCACTTTATTGCGTAACATGCAGCTTCTATAGTACTGTAGTGTTTAGCACTTTGCATTAGATATTGAAGATATAAACTGACATAAATTTCATTGGCAGGAAGGACAGACTTGATTTCTGTATACTTTTCAGACCACACTACAAAACGCTTAAAACTGTATGCATATTTAACAGTTGTATTTCTGGCTTTAGAGTCAATAACCGAATTCTTCATTTTTCTGAACAAAATCTTAAGTTCTGTGTGCTTTACTTGTGTGTCATTTTTCCAAGATCCCGTTGAAAATATTTTCTGTAAAATAATTATAAATTAAATAAATATTTACCTTGAAATATGCGTAACTGCTCAGCATACAACCAACAGAAAAATACAGGTCCAGTGACCAAAACTATACCCAGGGTATCTACAGGCCAAGTGGCCCCAAAACTATCGTCAAGTGACACACTATATACACCATTCAGCTTCTGTAAGCCAACATCTCTGCATAGAAAACCTCCAGTAAGTGAAATCTGCAAAAATAATAAAAGTTATCACAAATATCAATCAGTAGCTTTCAAACGAACAGCTAAAATTCTACCATTAAATTTTCCGTTCGCAAAATAGAATTTAAATTGTTTCCAGAAACTAAAATTCTGTCTACATCGTTAAATTCAAGCACGTCTAACACGTAAGATCTGTATTCTGCATTTTCATCAAAATTAATGGCCAGTAAGGAGACGACGGCCAACTCGGAACTACCAGTGTTCCTCTGCTTTGCATCTAACCAAGTGGTTTATGCACTTACAAACTAAAGACACAGGTGGTACTAAAGATTGTTTTCTTGTGCCCAGTGGCACGAGAAAGCGTCTACTGCTGAGGAACCAGGGTTCCAGTACAACGAACTAAATTTATCTACTTTGTTATTGTCCATATTAGCAAACCTATCGAAGGTATGAGGACCCCAGAGGTCGTCTAAAACTGAAAGTACTCTGGAGAAATACCCCAGTCATCAATATCTATAATCCGACTTAATAAATCAGCCTGCTCGTTCTCTTTTCTGGGTAACCAGATAATGTGTAATGTAATGTTTTCAAGTAAACAGCACCTATAAATTTCTAAGGACAACTGTTGTAACTCTTGTACTTTGCTACCTTTATTTATGATGCTAACAGCATTCTTGTTATCTGTGTGAAAAGTCACGATACTATTTTGTAAGAGTTTTGAAAAGGCACTGACACATAACTGAATTGCTTTTACTTCTCGCCAAGTAGAACTCCTACCTCGCTCAGTTTCTAACCACATTTTGTGCAAAATTTTGTTGAATTTTGTATGAAACCAGCAGCGCCCGTATCGCTAGCGTCTGTGAAAACATGAAAATTTGAAATGTTCTTTACCAGATCAACCGCCTTTAATAAAGGCAAATTATCTCTCAGAAAATAAGCTCATTGATACAATCAGGATACTTGCCGATGTTTACATATTGATCCCAATAGTCTCTTATATTAATGACTGAAAAAATGTTTCTTGTCATGATCTGGGTAACATTACCTACTGCTGGTGTTAAAGCAATTAACTTACCACAGATTTTGGCCAACTGTCGTACCTTTACCCTGTAACTAGAATTTAGTATAAAAGCTACCAAATTCAAGATATCATCTATTTTTCTTTGAGGAATTTGCAATTTGCAAGAAATTAAATTCCATGAAAAACCTAACCACTCAACGTGCTGTGAAGGTAACCATACACACTTGTCTTTGTTTGGCACAAAACCAGAAGCAATCAAGTCTGCTTTGATTCTTCGAGCGTGCTTTTCACATAGTTCATAACTAACTTCGACCCCAAAACCATCATCTAAATAAACAGCTACCTTTATGCTAGATTTACGCCAGTGCTTTACCAATTGTCTCACAGTTTTAGTAAATATATACCCGCTGGAACTTAAACCAAATGGCAACACAGTAAAACATAAAATTCTCCTTTCCACGAAAACCCTAAATACTTTTGATGTTGTTCAAAATGTTTAAGTGATGATACCCCGACTTCAAATCAAAGACATATCCGTAACAATTCAAAGTAACATATTGTGATAAAGTTTTCCAATCTTCGAATTTGACTTTGTTTACAATCACTTGTTTATTTACGTGTCTTAAATCTAAAATCAATCTGTGTTTACCTTTACCGTTAACTGAAACAGTTAAAGGGTTAACAACATGTGGCATAATTGATACAAGTTTTACTAAACCGCCCGATACAAGCTCTTTAATTGCACTTGAAACAAAATCTGAATGCTCTAACGCAGATTTATTATTTTTAGAATACATATTTTCAGGCTCTTTTAACAAAGGTATTTTGTAACCGTTTTCAATAATATCAACAATAAAACTAGAAGCATTAATACTTTTCCAAAAGTTTACAGAATTTTTCAGCCTGTCTTTAACAAAATATCTGAACAACCCTTTTCATATTCAAAATAAGATTCATAAACATCTTGTACCTGTAAAGTGTCCGTATGAGCGCTGAAATCCTTACGAAGTTCCTCTGGGAGCTCCAAATCCAGTCTTGGTGTCTTTTTTGCAGTCGGATGCCCAATGTCCAAATAATCCACACCTGAAACACATATCTCCTTCCCTGGACCTTTTGACCTGGTTTCCGTAACCAGGTCTGCTCCCGCGAAAGGGCGGCATGCTGACAGAAACTGGAATTGCATTATGAGCTGTCTGCGATGTAGAACCGGAAGCTTCAGCTGGTCTTTTTCTTACGTTCTGCTTCTTGTCTGCGGATTTTACGGACTTTAACTTTTTCACCGCCCTGGTATCAGCTGCCCTTATCTTCTTTTCGTCCTCGGAGTCGCTGGCTAAATCATCGGACAAATATTCTTGTACGGTCTTCCAACCTCCCTCCGACTTATCAGCAATTTTATGAGCTTGTTTCTTTTCTTTAGCGTGTTAAGAGCCTCATTCAGAATAGTAACCGCTTTATCCGACTTGTTTCTCCCTAGATAATCCAACGCCCTCTGAACCAAATCCTGTAAATCTACGTTCAGCTCGTAATGGACCTGATGACCCTTGAATTTGAATGAATTTTCAGCCTTTTAACCTTTTTCTCCAAAGTATGCGTAGTATCTGTGAAAGATGTTTCAATACCCGACAGTCTAATGTCCATATATGTCTTGAGAAGTGAAAATAAGTCTGCATTAGACATTTCATGCGTATTTCTAGTAGACGTACCTTGTTCACTCGCTAAATCTAAGGTTTCCTCCTCCATATCAGACATTGTCAACGTAAGTCTACGGCAATACAGGTATAACTAACAAAAACTACGTGTGTACATGCGAATGGTCAACGCCCTTATCGATAATTTCAAATCGAGTCCACCGTATTTAAATACACTCAGGTTCATAAAACCAGTTACAATTCTATTGTTATATTAATAGAATTATCATACGATAAAATTCTTCCGCCACGTACATAAATATATTTACCATACGGAAAGACCATAGTAATTAACACATACATTAAGACAAATAAACATTCGATCTGACAATCATTTGTAGATCAATACAAATTTATTGAATAATTATTCATTTAAGTTTACAAATATAAATTTCTGGCGTGAACGGAAAATACTACATAAAATTATTCGACCATACATCCATTATATCGATGATATTTTATGAATTACATTTAAATGAAAGTCAGACGACGAATAAAGTTCAAATGAATACACTTTATTTCTTTAAATCAAACATGTTTGTCATTATTTTTATAGTATATTAACGTTCAGCTAGGTTTAAAACAAACAATAAAGAGCAATTAAAAAGACCGAAACAGCAGTACACACGTCCCATTATCTTTGACATAATCTATATTGACAAAATTTCATTCGTTACGATATACAAACATAAGGAGATGTGGTATGATTGCCAATAAGAGAACTTTCCACGGCACTGAAGTCCATGTTGCGGTGTACGAAAGTTTTTTTGTTTTGTTTTGCATGAAATTAAAGACAAAATTCATCTAAAAATTTAACAACAGCTTGGAGTATAAAAAATAACCCAATGATTTTATATATAAATTGAAACATTTCTAACATTTATCTAAAATGTATTGTACATGCTAGAAACATTTGTGTACTTCCAAGGTATAAATTGAACCTGCTCGTTAAAACAATGCATATCCTTGTTTCTTGAAATACAATGTAGTGCTTTCCGACATTTATGGTTTAGTAACATTTCCATGTAACTTGTTATGAGTAGGTCTATTCTGGGATATGATAGTCGCAGGTTTATTGTAAGCACATTTCGATACATTTCAAACATATTACGCTGTCTTCGGTCTGAGTACAGATAGGGAATAACAAAATTAATAAATTTCTACAAATAAAATCTCAATATATAAACCGCCGATAAATATAAACTCAAACCCTTTGAATGAATTACTGTATAAGTAAAAATCGATATAGATGTCTGTATAGTAATGTCTTATATTATCTTTATTTTAGTTGTTACAGAAATGATAGTGACAGTAAAGGAGAAGACAGCACTTTGTGCATGTGGGACAGTCTTAATTATCCTGTGCACCATACATGTGATTCCTTCATTACGAAATAATAACGAATCACAATTAAACGAAAAATGCCACACAACAAACTTACGAAAGGGAGATGATGTTTCACAGATTCCACGCCATATTCATCAAATTTATTTTGACATTAACCCAAAGGGTCATGCACATCTACAGAAATACCAATTTGCTCAACAGACCTGGTTTAAATTATGTCCTGACTTCAAATATACTCTCTGGAACCAATCTATGGTTGATGATTTAATCAAAGAACATTATCCAGGTCTTTTCAAATTATACTCTAATCTTCCCGCATGGATAAGTAAAATCAACGTTGGGAAATTCACGATTATTCATCATTTTGGTGGAATTTATGCTGACAATGATATTGAATGTCTTCAAAATGTAAACTCGCTTCTTCTCAACGTCTACGATCAAAATCACCAAGCTATTTTTAAAAGTGGCGATAATTTCGATTTGTTCGCAATTGACTTCTTTGCCGCAACCGCCAATCACCCGCTTCTAGCACATGTCATAGCTGGTTTGCCTCATGCAAAAAGAAAGTACTTGCTTCCATATTTGAATAATATGCTCACTACTGGGACAGCTTATTTCAATATACGTTTCAAAAGTTTCGAAAACAAATGTGGGATATCAGCCCTACCTTATAATAATGAATATATTGTACATCACCGAGCGTCATCATGGCACAGCTGGGACGGTAAAATTATATATATTGTATGGTTTAAGCGCGGAGTCCTAATGAAAACAATGTCTTTACTGATTTTTGCTATTATTGTGTACATAATTTATAGGAACAGAAATTCAAGTAAAAGAATCTTGATTAGACAGCAATAATATAGGAAATTAATGAAAAAAATAAACCAATTTTATTGACAGTTTTTCTAACAGAAAGGAATATTGATAGAATGAACACTAGAAAGAAATATTGACAGAATGAACACTAGAAAAAAATATTGATTAAGTGAACACTATGAAGACAAGAAAGCTGCACTCGTATCGTTGTTTCTTAATCTTAATAGTTGTAGGTGATTTTCAACGTCTTAAACTTTTAAGGAAAAACGAAGAGAGCACTTGGCGTCGACAAAACAGTATATACCAGCTGATGTTTTGCCAATAACTGTTAACCAAATTTCGAGAGAGTAATTATGTGAATTACATACATCAATTGCAGCCCATGTATACAAACAATGACAAATGTGGCAATTCATTGCTTGAAAATGCAAATAACAAAAGCAAACATTTGGAACAATTAAAGAGTACAATTGTTCATTCATTTGAGTAATTATCAGCTTTTTCATTTTCTTTAGCAACAACATTATCAATTTCAACAGAACAGATTCCAAACCCCAAAACTTCAAAATTCTAAACAATCAAATAGCAAATACTGCCATGTAGTCCAGTCATTCTAGCCAAAATATGACCAAACCTCAAACTATTTGCAACAGAATGAACTTCAAGTACTTTCTATCTGTTTTTTGTGTACTGTTGAACATATAAAAAAATCGAGAAAGTTAGGAAGAAGGGTATTGTTAATATTGGGTGAAAACCTTGGAATCTGATGAAAAATCGCTGAAAACTAGAAATTTCCCGTGACTAAAAAACGAAAAAAGCAACGTCCATAATTTTTAAACAAGTCAATAGATCTTATTACAACAACATTATCCTAAGGTTCTCCTACTATTGTGTGAATCTTTATGGTTATTTAATGAACATTGTCGTTGGGCTCAATGTTCGATGGACACAATGACCGATTTCTTTTGTCAGAATGCAGTTTTTGTGGAGATAGTGTTCCTAGTGAAAACATAACATACTGATACGAATTCACATAATGTGAATAGCATGCAATACTAGTACACATTTTACTGTTCATTAACAGTCCAATATATCATAACCTAATAAGCCGTCCCGCGTTGCACTAATTTCACATTAATTTGTACTGATTAATCACTTTAAACAATATGTTGAACTTACGTTTAAAAGTGATTCCATTGATCATATTGATCCGGTCAAAATGTAGGAAAGTCATTAAATAGAACATTGTTTAGTAAAACAAATCATTATGTAAACATTAATCAAAGTAAAGCGTAAGCGTGTATTTTAAACATTTTAATTTTGATGAATTTTTTTGGTGTCAAATTTCTGTGATTACTTTAATTTATGTTAAGTTGCTTTAGAAATAAGTATAATTTGAATAACTCTCTATTATTAGTAGTTGTGGTTTTAAATTTTATATATATTGCAAAAGAAATATGTTTGAGTTTTGTTTACGGTTACCAGGAACCATAGCGTTTTTTATAGTAAATATTACCATTGAAATGATGTAGACCAAATCACGTATAAATAAAATGATTGACACATATTTATTCATTTGGTAAAAACGTTTTAATCATAGTTTCTACAAAGTCGTCACGTAAAAGTAAATTATAATTTCATTTTACTTCATTTTAAAGATTTAGATTTCATTTCAGGAGAATCGCAGGAAAAGCTGTAAAATTTTACTATACATGTGATATTGTTATAGTAATATTTCTCAAAAGATACAACGGAAAATTGGAAAAAGGGTCATTTTAAAAATTTATCGAAATTTTTCTGAGTGAAATGATCAAATAAATACATATTAATCATAGTTCCTGCAAATTCTTCACGTAAAGGTAAATTATATTTTCATATTACTTCATTTTAGAAATTTATATTTCATTTCAGGAGTATCGCAAGAAAAGCTATACAAGTTATTTAAATCGATTACTTAACTTTAGAATGTTGTGAATTTTACGCATTGTAAGAAGTAACTATTTGAATAAATAAAGAGTGCCATTGGACAAACCTAACTTTAAATCACAATCAAAGCATAACCTTTCAAAAGTTAATAAAACAATATTTATGAATGAAATTGAAAGATGAAATACTATACATGTTATATTATTATTGCAAATACATTTCAATCGATTTTTCTTTACGCTAAATTGACATAGATAATAGCTCTAACGACAATTTCTCGGATCATTTACTGTCAGACAATAAAAAAAAAAACTTAAATAAACAATTGCATTGGTTGATATGTCAGTGTCGTCTTTATTTCTCCTTAAGATAAAGGGAATTAGCAACTTTTTTTCACGGAGTTACACTTTTCATATTTTACGGAGAAGGGAAGCAAACATGGAATAAAGACCTTTTTAGAAATGAATGTACTTTTAGATAAATTTTCAGACCAGTTCACAACTGTCCGTTAGTGACACAATTGTAATGGTTACAGGCGAATTATTTAAATCACTGATTACTTAACTATAGATTGTTGTGTATTTTACGCATTGTAAGAAGTTACTATTTGAATAAGCATTGGACAAACCTAACTTTAAATCAAAATAACCTTTCAAAAGTTAATGAAACAATATTAATAAATGAATTTGAATATTGTAATCCTTTCATTGTCAACGTATATTTGTTGTGACCAACAGAGGTTCCCCTAGAAACTTTTTTTATAAACATAACATTTGTTCCTACTGGAACATATATTCTATACCCTTTATTCCGTACGGAACACATTCTGTAATATTTGCTCCAGTGGACATAATATTATAAAATTTTTCTTCCATTTGGAACTTATGAAGGAACTTCTATTTCATGACTTCAACATCCATTCATTCACATAATTAATCCAGCGACCTACATTTTGACCGTCGACTTTTCACATCTGATATAGATCGGCACTTGCATTTCAGGTAATTTAATTCATTTTAAAGCTAAGGATATAATCGATTCATTGATACCAGGACAAAGGTTAGTACTATTTAATGTTATACATTTTCCAAACATTGTAGTAAAATCGAACTATAGTGTGTGATAATTTTGCAATTCGATGTTTGCTATACCACTTTTCATTCCAACACACTTTCTGACAATACTACTTAACCAATCAGAATGAAAGTTTTTGCAGTGTTTTAAAAAATGATTTTACTTTGTATCCGTGTATTATTTGTGAAACATTTAATATTTCAACAGGGCGAATTATCTGTATCAAGTCAATAATTATGTAGACTATTGAAGCCCAAACTTTATATTGCCTAAAATACGCGATGAAAGATCCGAAAACTATACCAATACAGAACGACATGTTTTTGAAATTATAGCAAAATTTTTTGTTGACAATTTTTTATTCGTTATTACAAAAAAATTAACTTAAAATATCTGTCATTTTCTCCCTACCCAGTTTACCCCTATTACTTATTATAATATGGACCGGTCATTGTTATTGAATCTCCCGCAATTTGATTGGATTAAGTTATAATTAGTTTACCTTCAAACTGATTAATTCAGAACGTGCATGAATGCTGAGACTACTATAACGTATATGATGTGTTATAGTAGTCTCAGATGAATGTAACACAAAAGATGAGCAGTCGGTGCAATATTTATTTTAATTTTTTTATTTATTAAGCTGAAAATGTACAACAAAATGTATTTGAAAAAAATGTTTTCTTAAACCTGATTTATAATTGATTTTCTTTTTATATGTACACACACATGTACAGTAACTTAAATGACATTCAAACTGGACACTGGACAAGTCCATATTATTTTTTATCTTAGTTATGAAACTAAAGGTATGAAAGGTAAGAATTGCCACTTCTTATATTTTCACAAAATTTTCCACATTTAGAGTAGATGAATTTTTTTTAATAGCCTATTTCCGTGGAAAAGAGAAAATTTACAAACCAGACGTTTTATTCCATTAAACAAGTAATTTTTCGAAGAGAAATGCCGAAATACATTTAACGCACGGCTACGCTTATAAAAAAATGTTTTTCAGTCTCATGATAATGTTATAATTACAATTAATCCTAAAAAAGGAGGTCAGTAAATAAAGTCAAAATATGTCCGATCTGCCTAGTTTTGGACATCAAAATTCAATACGATCGTTTTAAGGTCAATTTTGTCTACCTTACAAATTCTTGTTAGGCACTATAGACGTGGTATTGTACATTTGTAGTAAGAAATACTTACATTATACATACACCACAGAAAGTTTAACAGCTAATTACAGATCAGAGACAAATATATTGCACTTTTCACAAGTCGTTCCCATGATAAAATTGTATAAGATTCAGAAAGAAATGATATGCGATTATGTATTGTGCTAGGCCATTTTTTATTTTTAAAGAGTAATTTTCAATGAGATATATAATGTTTTTGAGAATGTAAATTCATTTTCATTGTGTGACTTTCGCAATGTCGAACTTCCATCGTTAATGGGCCAGTTTTAACTGTTCGTTTTCATTCCTATTGCTACAAAGAATATTGATTTTCGAGGATTGATAGAAAACCTACGATTAATCAGAAATGAACAAAGAATAATTGTGGAGAAATTGCAAATCAATGTTTTATACTCGTGGATCTTTTAATCGGAAGACAAATTTTCAGTAAATATGTAATTAGCTATATAAAATGTATAAGGTTTACTTTTCCCTTTTTTGAGAAAGCATATAAACACTACTTAAAAAATATCTATTCTCCTGCATACATAATAAATTACATAAACTAAAATGTATTTGATTATTCCAAAATGTATTTACAATAGCGCAATTACCAGTTAACGATTAGTCGTCCTCCAAATATATAACCACAACTGTAACACTACCAGTGTAACTGTCGAACATTCTCGAGAGTCGGAAAATATCAGACCTGCTTAAATATAATCGAAGCAAGCATAAGGTCAAAGATCAAAGTTAAATACATCATATCCCTCACTAGAGAGGCATATAAAAGTTTATATTGTATATTGAATTTAATTCTGATTTGAACATGAATGAAATAACTTTTGAAAAAAAACATAGAATATGTGATAGATTTCCGTTTAAAAATGTTAGGCCAGTCAATGAAATAAAATAGAAATTCTCCCCAAAATTAAGACACTCTGTTGGATGCCGTGAAATTATCTTACATTGTATTTAAGATCACACCTTCCGAAGAAAAAAAATCAATAGCTGATTTTCTTAATATTTAAATAATTCTAAAAATACATCCACTGTGTAGTTAATTCATTGAGTTTAGAAGGGTCAATGGCGCATGATTTACATGGTTGTCAACCATGTGTGAAGGAGCAGTTGATGAACATTTAATCTCTCCATAGTAACACATACATTAAGAAGAATAAATATTCGATCTGAAAATCATTTGTAGATCAATCTGAATGTATTAAATAATTATTACAAATACACATTTCTGGCGTGAAAGGAAAATACTACATAAAGTTATTCGACCATATATCTATTACATATGATATAATATTTTATGAATGATATCTAAATGAAAATCAGACGAATAAGGTTAAAATGAATACACTTTATTTCTTTAGAGTTCAGCTAGGTTAAAAAAAAACCAATAAAGAACCATTAAGAATTAATCGAAACAGCTTTCGTCATCTTTGGCATATTATCGACAGAATTTCATTCGATATGGTATAAGAAAAATAAAGAAATGTGGTATGATTGCCAATAAGACAACTTTCTACGCCGGCCGTGGAGTCCATGTTGCGGTGTAAAAAAGTTATTTTGTTTGTATTGCATCAAATTATTATTCTCTATGATAAATTCCAACTTCATCTGAAAACTTAAGAACAGTTTAGAGTATTAAAATAACTCACTGATGTTATGAAGTGCAGCATTTCTAACGAACATCTTTAATCTGTACGTATAAATTCAAGCTGCTCATTTAAACAATATATATTCGTGCGTTCTCCTAGTTTCTTGAAAGACCTTTGCGACATTTATAGTTAATATTCCAAATTTACCAATATTAGTAACATTTTCATGTAACTTGTTAAGAGTAGGATTATTCTGGGACATAATATTCCCAGGTTAATTGTAAGCATATTTCGATACATTTCAAACAAATTACGCTTTTTTGAGGTCTTTGGTCTGAGTACAGAAAGGAATAACAAAATAATAAACTTCTAAAAATAAATATTAATATATAAACAGCTGATATACATAAACTCAAACCCTTTGAATGAATTACTGTATAAGTAAAAAACGATATAGAGTTCTGTATAGTAATGTCTTATATTATCTTTATTTTAGCTGTTGCAGAAATGATAGTGACGGCAAAAGAGAAGACAGCACTTTGTGCATGTGGGACAGTCTTAATTATCCTGTGCACCATACATGTGATTCCTTCATTACGAAATAATAACGAATCACAATTAAACGAAAAATGCCACACAACAGACTTACGAAAGGGAGATGATGTTTCACAGATTCCACGCCATATTCATCAAATTTATTTTGACATTAACCCAAAGGGTCATGCACATCTACAGAAATACCAATTTGCTCAACAGACCTGGTTTAAATTATGTCCTGACTTCAAATATACTCTCTGGAACCAATCTATGGTTGATGATTTAATTAAAGAACATTATCCAGGTCTTTTCAAATTATACTCTAATCTTCCCGCATGGATAAGTAAAATCAACGTTGGGAAATTCACGATTATTCATCATTTTGGTGGAATTTATGCTGACAATGATATTGAATGTCTTCAAAATGTAAACTCGCTTCTTCTCAACGTCTACGATCAAAATCAGCAAGCTATTTTTAAAAGTGGCGATAATTTCGATTTGTTCGCAATTGACTTCTTTGCCGCAACCGCCAATCACCCGCTTCTAGCACATGTCATAGCTGGTTTGCCTCATGCAAAAAGAAAGTACTTGCTTCCATATTTGAATAATATGCTCACAACTGGGACAGCTTATTTCAATATACGTTTCAAAAGTTTCAAAAACAAATGTGGGATATCAGCCCTACCTTATAATAATGAATATATTGTACATCACCGAGCGTCATCATGGCACAGCTGGGACGGTAAAATTATATATATTGTATGGTTTAAGCGCGGAGTCCTAATGAAAACAATGTCTTTATTCATTTTTGCTATTATTGTGTACATAATTTATAGGAACAGAAATTCAAGTAAAAGAATCTTGATTAGACAGCAATAATACAGGAAATTAGTAAAGAATAAAGCAAGTTTTTCTAACAGAAAGAAATATTGATTAAGTGAACACTATGAACATAAGAAAGCTGCACTCGTATCGTTGTTCTTAATTTTGATAGTTGTAGGTGGTTTTCAACGACTTAAACTTTTAAGGAAAACCAAGAGAGTCCTTGGCGTCGAGAAAACAGTATAAACCAGCTGATGTTTTGCCAATAACTGTTAACCAAATTTCGAGAGAGTAATTATGTGAATTTCATACATCCATTGCAGCCCATGTATACAAACAATGACAAATGTGGCTATTCATTGCTTGAAAATGCAAATGACAAAGGCAAACATTTGGAACAATTAAAGAGTACCATGTTTCATTTATTTGAGTAATTATCTGCTTCTGGAATTTTCTTTAGCAACAACATTATGTACCAAGTCAGGAAAATGGCCATTGTTATATTATAGTTCGTTTCTGTGTGTGTTGCATTTTAATGTTGAGTTTCTGTTGTGTCGTTGTTCTCCTCTTATATTTGATGTGTTTCTCTCAGTTTGAGTTTGTTTTGTTTTTTTCTCAATCGATTTATGAATTTCGAATAGCGGTATACTACTGTTGCCTTTATTTATCAATTTTAACAGAACAGATTCCAAACCCCAAAATCCTAAGAAATCAAATAGCAAATACTGCCATATAGTCCAGTCATTCTAACCAAAATATGACCAAACCTGAAACTATTTGCAACGGAATGTGCTTCAAGTTTTACCAGCTGATTTTTGTGTTTAGTTGAACATATAAAAAATCGAGAAAGTTTGGAAAAAGGGAAATTGTTAATATTGGGTGAAAACCTTGGTTTTTGATGAAAATAAAATTGGACTAAAACGTGATCTAATCAAGTCAATAGATCTTAGTACAGCAATAAATTTATAAAAATATGATGAACTTCAAAGTGCGGGAAATTGGAAATTTTGGGTGAAAATGGTAGTTTTTTTTTGTTTGTGAAAATTGCTAAATCTTGGAATTTATTTTCAAAAATATAAATAAAACTCAAAATCAAAAATAAGTCTTCAAATTGATGGATCTCATAAATATACTTTGATATTGAGGGAGATCAAATAATGATTTATTCGTCAAAATAATGGGAGAAGGAATTTTTTGATTTACATTGTATTCATGTATAAGATATATTCTTTATTCCAAAAGCAATACAGCTTATATGTGTCAGGTACAATAAATATAAAGCATGCATTACGTAGTACAATTTAGTAATTCATACAATTTAAAGTAATATAGGAGCATAATATTAATTAATACAATTTAAAATCTTTAAGCATGATATGCACATCCTTTTTGGTTTATAAGTTCTTCGTCTTTTTAATAAGTTTTGGATTTTCAAATATTTTGGCCTCGAGCATCCCTGACGAGACGTTTATTGTCGAAGTGCGCATCTGGTGCAGAAACATTGGTACCATTATTGTTATAACTACCATTTGGTCGATACCTCTGCTGGTGGACTATAAGTCCCCGAGGGTATCACCAGCCAAGCGAAGTACTGCATGAAAATACGGATATTGAGTTATTGAAATTTGCTGTTACAAAATTTTGGAAATTATTTCAAGTAAATTAAGGAATATATCTCCCTCAAGCAAAGCTTTGAATCCTTGCCCGGTTTTGGTTATACTTTTTGTCCTTTTTTGGTTTATAAGCTCTTCATCTTTGTAATAAGTTTTTGGGATTTTCAAATATTTTGGCCTCCAGCATCACTGAAGAGATATTTATTGTCGAAATGTGCATCTGGTGCAGAAATATTGGTATCGTTAATGTTATATCAACAATAACTAATTATTTTGGCAATATATTATTACTTTCCAATATTATTATGTTCTTTTATATTTCGAACAAATTACAGTTTGATAAGTTTAAATACTGATGGATTTCTTCGGTTTTACGGTTTTATATACTTATATAACGGAACTATAAACAGCTGTCATACAAATGCGAGATTTTGCTATCTATAAAACCATGTTTAACCCTCCATTTTCTTCGGAAAATGCCTGTACCAAGTCAGGAATATGGCATTTGTTTTTCACTTGTTCCGTTGATAGTGTTTGATTTTTCTAGTTTTTATGGACTTTCCCTTTTTGAGTTCACATTGGTGTTCGGTATCTTCACTATACCTTTTCCCACAAATTGATATCTTTATGTTTTAATACATTTCAAAATGAAATAGTATTCATCCTCTACAGAATTACAGTTGTTCAAATTACATTATCTAGTATTTCTGTTGATATCTAAAAACCTTTCAGTTTCAATGTTCAAGTTATTCACATGTAAACGCTACTTGCTAATCAATTATTTGTATCTAACCTCCACAGGTCTGAGATGATAATGCAAACCATGACTCTCGTATATGAATTAGACACACCTTGAGGGCGTTAGCCCGAATTGGTGAATCTAATTTACACCAAGATATTATTGTCAATGCACAATGATAGTTTTCAATAAATAAGGAGGGGGTCTTTCAGCGCCGATTTGACCATATGTTATTGAAAAGCAGGATAAATGCAGAGTATCCAATTTCATTTATTGTGTAAGTGTTTATAAAACTGTTAGTAGCGTCAAACTATGAGAAAACTAAGCACGCAAACAATATAGCAAACTATATATAGTTACTCCCGGAGACAGTTATACGTTTTGTAGATTCCCAGATAATTTTGTTGTGAAACTCTTCAAAGAAACGATATAGAACTTCCTCGTTGTTGAAGGCCGTAGTGTGACCTATAAATGCTTGTATATTCGTCATTTCAACTCTGTTGGATAGTTGTCTCATTGGCAATCATACCACATTTCCTGATTTGTTTTTTATCAATTTATTATTATTTACTGGCACAACTGAGGTTCTGGTTGGGGATAAACTGGAATCCGCTTGTATTTAACGCTTCGCTCAAACGAATGAACAAAGTGTAGTAGTCAGTCGAAAACCAGCTTAGGTTGGGGATTACTCACTAACGATCGACAACTCTCACTTCAAATTTGACATTTCTTAGTTCCGACTTAGAAGTGAGAAATACCAAGCTAGAACTGAGCTATATCAACTTGGAAATGCGAAATATCAACTTGAAACTGAAAAATGTCATCTTGGCAATAATAAAATGTCAAATTTGAAACGAGAGGATTTTAACAAGAGAAATTCCATATCATCTTCATTATTTTAGCTGCTTGGCTATCAAATGAACTTTTCGAGATATTACAAGTTTACATCAAACTCGAATAATCTCAGTCGCCTAGCCAATCTCCGGTTGCCCATTCATCGAAAGGCTACAGGCACTTATAAGTCAAGACTTATTCTATGTAGTCTAAGATCCAAAGGCTACGGACAGCTAGAGGTCACATACTTTTTTATTTAGTCTAATATCGAAATGTTACCGGCACTTATAGCTACAGGCTTATTTTATGTAATCTACATTCATATAACTTATTGAACTTATCACCTTTTTGAACTTTTATTCGAGCGTCACTGATGAGTCTTTAATAGACGAAACGCGCGTCTGGTGCACAAAATTTTACTCCTGGTATCTATGATGAGTTTATTCATATCCATTTATTGATTTTTACAATTCTGCTATAGAATATACATCTCAATGATTTCTCTCAATCATATTAGACATTTGAGGAAACTAGGTCTATAGTTAGGATTACACTTATACTTACGATTACAATTGACGAAAAACAAGGAGTCCGCTCAAAATAAATAAATAAACCCAATTGAGATACATATTAAAATGAAATGATATTTTTTTTTATCATGTAAATAAGTCTTTTCGACGACACACAAATGCAGAAACTAATGGGCACAACAGATGTGAATCGCCACAAAGTCCCCATAACTGTGTTTGTTTTTTTTTTAATTCTCCGATGGCGTGTTCAACCTCTACTCTATAGTGTGTAATATGTCTATTTAATTTTCCACACTTCCTCTGCATATTCTGGGGTTGTCTTATGTAAGGTGTCATAACTGGATATCTGTTCGGATATTTTTTTCGACTAGCAAAAACAGCTCAGTTGGGAAAGGTTATTCTTGTCCTATATCTCATATCAACATAAATTGCTGATGCCAAAGAAATCCGCACTCAACATAACATATCCTGTCGACTTCGTTCAATATAACAACTTGAGTGTGAATGCAGTGACAATGTCTGTGTCTTGAGAAATACTGTTCAAGGGGTACCGTTATCGGCCACAAACTTTCCGTCGATAGCCCTACTGCAAACGGAAGTTTTGGCCACCCACCCTGTAATTTCTGGCAATCATCCAAAGAAGGCCAATTAATAAGACGGTTATATGTTTCTTGAAATAGGTATACATGTATGTGTTTCATATTTGGTAGTCGAAACACTAACGTCAACTATTTCAGAAATCATATGATAAGACGGGTACGATTGTAACCATAACATGAAAGAAGAATTTTGTTTCCCTGGGAAAGCTAATGATCCCGATCGGTTCTCTGTGTGAAGAGACCATTAACATCGGCTACAATTTGAAGTACCCTGATTCAGTGATTGTAAAAGATTGGTTTATCGGTGGTTAATCGGTAGGACTACCAGGGTTAGAATCAGATGACGAATGAAATGTGTGCCATTATATCTTGTGGAGTCTGCATCAGGGCAGGTAACGCTGCCATGGTTAATCTGTGTTCTTCATCCATAACGAGGAAAAATAAAATAAATGCACGAAATACTCTTATCAGTTATTCTTTTTTGGCGTATTAATAATTCCATCCGCTTTTGAAAAGCGGGCGGTATATAGTAATTGGAAGTCGTACATCTTTTATACGATCTGCTACTGCTCCCTAACCGACTTAAATAGTGTGTGATTATTTATTTATTGCTTCAGTTATATGATAAATTTTATCGTTTACATTAGTAAATAAAATAACCCCTTTTCAAGTTTAAAAAATGGTCCTTTCATAACTAACGAATAATTTAAAAGGGAATCGGACAATTCTGTTGTTCAGTTTTTTAAATTTATTTTTTCGTTTTGGTGCTATTTGTTTCAAGTGTATATACTCTTGAAGAATATGATAAACATTAAATTTTCAAATGAATGATTGCAGATTGTATCAAACTTTTTAGGTTAGGAATAATATTTTTTATTTTAGCTGCTAGTGAATTGTAATGCATATACTCCTGATAGCATTGAGTTTGATGTGAATAAAAGAATAAAGTTCCAATGTCCCCCGCGTTGCACATATTTTATCTGTCCAAGTGCAACACCAAATTTTATAAATACCTGTAATTTTCTAAAGAATTTATATTTCCAAGAGACATATCTCTTTTAAAAAATAGTTGATCAACACTGATGTTCGAAGTGTCCGAGACATTCCTGATATAAATATTTGATATAAATTTCATAAAAATCTGGCAAGAATTATTCATACAGGCAAAGAAAATGTTATTTTATTTTTGGCAGACATTAAGTTTTCTGTATGATTGTTTGACGGGTGCCACATGTGAAGCAGGATCTGCTTTCCTTTCCGGAGAACGTGAGATCATCCCCGGTTCTTGATGGGGTTCGTGTTTCTCAGTCTTTAGTTTTCTATGTTGTGTTTTGCATACTGTTGTTTGTCTTTTGGTCTTTTTCGTTTTTTGCTATGGCGTTGTCAGTTTATTTTCGACTTATGAGTATGAATGTCCTTTTAGTATCTTTCGCCTCTCCTTGGCTTTTCTCAATTTGTTTTTCCAGAAAACAAGAACCACTTAACACAGATACACGATGTACAATACAAAACTCGTGCTGTAAAGGAGCAAAGGGATTAGGTTAAATAGTTATGTTTTATATGTTAAGACATTTCTTTGTTTGTCCTTTTTGATAAATATAATAAATAAATAAGACTTGTTGTTTTCATAATTGTGACACCATTGAATCAAAACAGTCTAATTAATGACCTTCAGAATAATAAAAATCAACTCAAAGAGGTTTTAAACAATTTTGGAACCTGTTTTAAAAAAAAGTTTCATATCTTTCATAGTAACTGCGAACCAGTTGGATTCAAGATCTTTGATTCTTTTTTTTTTCGGTTTTTTTTTCTTGTAGCTTCAAGATTTATAAGAGCATCATAAATAGTATCGGCATGTTCTGGTTTTAGCGTTATCATCCGTGGTTATTTCTTTAGCGTTTGCTGTAGCATCACGCCTACAGTTATGTTTCCATTGTCAGGCCCATTATCCATTGTTTGAAGTTCAGGTTCGTCTACTGTTCATACAGGAGTGGGAGGCTCATGATCCTCGTCAAGAGAATTTTTTCATCAGCCATACACAACATACACCAGACAGCAGATAACCAGAAAGCCGGAACACAAAAATGAGAAAGTGTAGGAGCCTCAGCAGAATCATTGCAGAATACCAAGTCTCCGTTGAACATGTTATTGGCGAATTGAAATGCTATAAAGTCATTGGAACTCCCTGGAGGCTTCCTCGTCACACATTTAACGCCATAGTTAAAGTCTGTGGTAGTCATTGTTTTGTCAATCGCCGAAAACAACTTTTCAATTAATACTATAATGATTAAAGTACAATGTTAACTATAATTTTATTATTTTGACATCTCCCCCATCATTTAAACTGTCTTACTCTGACTCGTATCTGGACTCGGGTCGGAGTCAACCACTTATTGTAAATCTCTAGTCGTAGGTGCATGACAGTTCCCGCAAGTGTCTACTAGTATTTGTCTTTCATTAAACACCACTAAAAAGAACCACAGGAGCTAAGCTTAGACTGCGTTATATTTTCAATGTCAAATTAAGGCGTATCCCTATACATGGCTCCACATTAAAATATTTATCTAATCTGAATTGCTAACTTTACGTCAAGTGGCACTTATTTTAAACAAATTCGGGACGAAAACAAACAATTAGATGCGTTATAAAAACGAGCCAACTTGAATAAAAGCCGGTAATTGTTGGATTTCATACATGACTAGAAAGAAGGGTAATTATATTTGTTAAGGGCAGAAGTTACTTGTACTAAGCTACTTTAAGAACCCTCCAACAGCTGTTGCAAGGTCAGAAAGACACTTAAATAAAATTTGTTTGAGGATCGAAAACAAATAAGTCTTATAAAGCCTGAAATCAACTTTACTTTGTCATGTGTAAGTTAGTTTTAGTACAAGTTCATTATTCAAGAGATAAAAATGTATATTAAAAATGTATAAAATAAACCCTATCTCATGGACGGATCGTACCTTTTGAAGATAGATATAGGAAGATGTGGTGTGAGTGCCAATGAGACAACTTCCATCAAATAACAATTTATAAAAGTAAACCATTATAGGTCAATGTCGGCCTTCAACACGGAGCCTTGGCTCACACCGAACAACAAGCTCCATCAGAGGTTGTACATCTTTAGTAATGTAAAAATATGACAAAGATTTCGGTATGCACCACGAGGTTATGGAAAATTTCCACTGGGTACACTTTAGGTCGTGAAAGTTAAAAGATGATGCGTTTTTGAGCATACAATCCGAAAGGACATAAACAGAAATAAAGTGTTTCGCGTTAACTTTGGCTAAGGGAAAAGAAAATATATTTTAATGCAAAGATTTTATTTATGAGCTGACAATTTGAATAAAAAACATGTTTCTTTTTAAATTATAATCATGCCAAATATGAAGAACTTGCGATGGAACTTACCTAGTGGTACTTGATGACCAGCCTCGTCCTCGATCATGAAAACTGTCGAATACCACTTACAATGGATTTAGTTGTTTCTTGTTGCGTTTGCTTACATATAACTTTGTATTCTGTGGTATTATTATAAATATTCAATTTCTTTTTTATTTCTGTCGGTAACGATCTCATTTACCCTTTATATTGAAAAAGTTATGTGTTTCCATTTAAAAGTTCCCCGCTCAGTGATGTATTATGATTAGAATTGAGAATGGAAACGGGGAATGTGTCAAAGAAAGAGAAGAACACAGCCCAATGTCCCCAATGGATCTTCAACGCAGCGAGAAAATCCGAAGTCGGAGGCGTGCTTCAGATGGGCCCTAAACAATAATGTGTACTAGTTCAGCGAAATGGACGCCACACTAAACTCCGAAACATATAAATGAACTAAAATTAAAAAAACACACAATACTAACAAAGGCTTATAGGCGGCTAGAGGTTCCTGACTTTGCGACGGGGTTAAACATGTATTGTTAGATCTCAACCCTCCCCTATACCTCTAGTCAATTAATGTGGAATAAACAAACACGCATTAATACGCACAGTAAAACTCAAGTTTGAAAGAAGTCAGAGTCCGATGTTAGAATAGGTAACAGAAGAAACTTAGCAAACTGACCGTGATCAACATAAGTTAACAAAGGACTAGCAGTTACTGACATGCCAGCTCCAGACCTCAATAAAACTGATCGAAAGATTATGTCGGCTGCATCATGAAAATCAAGCACAATCCCTCCCGTTAGAAGTTAAGTATCATGCCTCATAAATTGTACAAGAAGAACATAACCCGTATAAATGTGTTTATTTCCTATGCAAAGACCCTATGAGTGAATCAATATAAATTCCAAAAAATGCCATCTTTAATGACTTGTCAACAGTATCGAAACTTAAATACCTTCTGGATTAGTCTGTTTAAAGGTTTGGTGAAGCTGGAGTGCCAGGAGAGAATCACCGACCTTCGATAGGAAAACTGACAATCCTAATCAATTTAGATTGGAGTCGAGCGCATCTACCCCGTCCGGAATTCAAACTCACCACCTCAGTGTTGACAGGCTAGTGATGTACTTAGACAACTCGGCCACCGAGCCCCCCCCTCCCTTCCCCGGTGATATCGAAAACCCTGGTGTAATAATTTTCAGTAATACAGAGATTTCTTTCGTTATAATCAAATACATTGTTACATACACGAGCGAATCGAAAAAGTTGAGATATATAAAATTAATTTATTTACGATATCCACAGGCATTTGTCTAAAAAAATTATATTTATAATGTTGTATTTAGTTATATAGATATTTTTTTTCGGAGACAAGACAAAGTGCCTGTGAAGATATCGCGTGACGCCAAATACTTTACAGTGTCACTAATGAAGCTGGTACTACCTACCTTTTCTGGTCATCTCATCTTGATCGCTCAAATCGTATGGTTCCTGTGTTTTGTGTAGGTTTTGTTTGTCTAACTATAAAATAACTCATCAAAGATTTCAGGCTCATAGTTTTGTCTGCCAGACGCGCGTTTCGTCTACAAAAGACTCATCGGTGAATCTCGAATCAAAAGTTCAAAGGTCAAATAAAGTACGAAGTTAAAGAGCATTGAGAACCAAAAATTGCGAAAAGTTTTGCCAAATACAGCTTAGGTAATCTATTCCTGGGATAGATAAACCGTAGTATTTGTTTGTGTATATGACTTTTTATAAGCATTTTTCATTGATGGCTAGACCCCTGATCTCTCAATCTTCATAAAATTATGCAGATAGTTAGTAAATATTTTCCTTTTGGTGTCATTTGTATCTTTTATTTCTGCCATCGCCCTGTACCCTTTACCTGAATTGTCGACGATTTTAGTTGAAAAGTGACAATTTCTTTTTCTTTTGGGGGTGGGGTGGGGTGGGTGGCTTTCCATAATTATTTCTATTTATATATTTATATTTTTAAAAGTTACTAAAGTGATCGTTTGTTTTGTTTCTAGAAATATCATGTATAAAAGAACTACTTTGATTGCATTTTATTGATAAAAATCTATATTTCATAAAGACAAATGTGCGATTTACATAAAGGTTTATATTTGAGGACAACGGGATTTTGCGACAGCTTGAAGGGGTCATAAAACCATTTCCTACATATCTTTTTACTCCTTTAACTATGACAATCATGCTTTTAACGTTATCGAATATTTAAATTTTTATCATTTTCAACTAAGAAATTAGCAGCCGGTTGGATATTGAATATCGAATAACGAATAATGAACCGGCCGCTAACTTCACATAATTTGGTCGATTGTCGCCTATAGTAATACAAATACGAAAACTTTATTTAACCAATCACCAACACATAAAGGGCTTATTATATATAATGATATACAAATAGACATAACTTAAAAACAATAACAAGAGAGTTAATTGGTGCACGCACCAAATTATTGGGCCGGAAATATGGAGGTTTTTGGTGTAAAAAACAGTGCAAAATATTATATAAACAATCTGTATTATTGAGTTGACTTTAATCCTCAATTGCCAGAACTGGTCCAATCCAATTAGTTATGATAATGCTATAAAATATAACTTAATAGTGCAGATGATGAAATCGAATATCTTTTAAGTGCAGTTGATGAAATGGAATATCATTTTCAAGACTTGATTTTGGAACTCGTGACTATCAAAGTTGCATCTACTGACAAAATATTTGTATTCCTCATCTCAGATATGGACTTAAACGCAGCCTTTCACCTCATTAACTCATCAATGAATTTTATGTCAAGATGACATATTTTTTAGGATCCTCGATTTTGACTATTACAGACGCATCCACTGACAAAATATTATTTCTCCACGAATTGTATCTCAGATATGGACTCTAACGCAAACTTTAATCAGTCACTCATATGTGAAATGTAGGTCAAGATAATCTTATTTTTATCAGAACCCCTTGGTTATTCAAGACGCATCTATGAACAAAATCTCATGAACAAAATCTCATGAACTATGACTTATACTTCCACAGATAGACGGAGAGCCGTGGTGTAGTGGTTAGTGCATCGGACTACTAACACAAAGGTTCCTGGTATCCCCGTTACGGGGAGAACATTTCAGGGACTGAATTTTCGGCTCTCCCTTGACACCATTTGCGAGTGTGGTCTTGAGAAACGATGATAGTCCGTCGGAAGGGGACGATAAATGGCTGACCCGTGTTAAGAGAGAGCCATATATCTTGCACGTAAAAGATACCCTCGTAGATTTCGAAAAAGAGAAGGCTAATGCCGCTACAAGGCAGCACTCGCACCCGCAAAGTGGAAAGGGATTAATTTAAGTTGCAATAACTTGTTTCTCAGTCCACTATAAATAAATATGTTTAAACTAGATAGATGAACTTTAACTTTGTGATGGACAGATGAAACACTATATCCCTTCCCCAACTTCGTCATGTTCATTTGACAAAAGATATAAAAATCTTAAAGCAAACAAATATCAAATAAATCCTCTCAGTAAAGGTTGAGAAATCCTAGACATAATGTTTTCATTTCTATTCGGTTTTGGTGAAATTTAAAGTTTCAACAAACAGTCATAAAAATAGGAATGTAGCTTTGTATGATATTTTTAACCATGGATTCTGCTCAAACCGATGCGAAGGGTCAACTTGAACTTACTACTAGTTATGAGAAATACTGATCATTGTTGAATGCCTCGTGGTGACTTGGAAGATGAAGGACAACAATAAAAACGTTCCATATTTGGGTTTTACCATGTATTGATACTAATATTGTCTCATGTACATTTAATCCATATCCCTTCATATGTTCATTGGGTATACGACAGACTAAAAAACTGCTTCATACTACAACTAAAAATCAGAAAGCAAATTATTCTCTTCGTAACAACTGACAAATCCTTGACAAAATGTTTGCATTTCAATCTGTTTGGTTGCAGTAAAATTGCAAAGTATTAACAAACACCAAGTGGATATTTGAGAGGTTTGAAAATCTCTTTCAGTTACCTATAAAAACTCCCGAGATGGTTTACGTTGAAAGTAAAGATATCTTTATTATGATTATTTTTCTAAATGATGAAAACTGTATATATAATAATCAAAATTGAATATAAAATAACTATTTTGAGAAAATAACGCAAACTATAAATCATTTCCCATGTTCCGACGACGAGTTCTTGTAAGAACATGGTACCTTGTTTACATTTCTGAAAATAGCCTGGTTTGGGAAATCCCCAAATACGGGTCACGCATTCTGTGCATAATAAAACAATGAACATTCATTGTTATAAATATTTGGCATCTTCTTCTTATATAAAAATTAATAAAAAATTTATTTATTTCAATTACCTTAAATCTTTAATTTTCATATACCGCAGAAAATAATAATGTAGATCCGCAGAAACTCATGTAACAATCTCAAACCCATATCATATAATGGACCGGCTTAGTGCCGGCCCATAATGATAATGCTTATGATAATATGAAGTTATCTATAGCAGGTGTTTTCTTTTTGTAAAACATTTATAACGAATCAAAGCCACAGCTAGTGTTGCATTTTTCTTCATTGATGAGTCGTTTGTTAATACTTTCGCGCATAAATGGAAAGGTATTTTGTTTTACGTTTGTCTATCCATCATTCCATCATTATCAATCGTCATGCCTGCAGAAATAACCTTTTCATTAGTGATCCATTTTGTGAGTTGTTTCCCTTGCATGACCATTAACAACGAACAGCTAGCGGAAAGAGATTATGTATCTATACGTAATGTATGTACTCTTTTATCAGTTTTTCAAATATTTTAATTCCATTTAATCTTTTGATATTTATAGTCTTTTTTTCACAAAAAAAAATGATTAAAACGCCTAAATATTACTTTTAACTGTTCATGCTTTGCACTGGTCCCATTTTGTCAGGTATAGAACCAGTCTACAATTGGCAAAAGGGAAATGACTTGTGTTAAAATTGTGCAATAACACAATCAAATCTGTAATTAGCAAATAGACTATTAACAATGATCTAAATTAAAACATTTTTTTCATTGTTAACATCAAATAATAACTTAAAGTTTTTTATTCTAAAATTTTAATTAAGGGAAGTATAGGTTTCGTCATTCACATACGGATTTTTAGAATCAATTGATTAAGAAAATAAAATCTTTCAGTTCATTGAAATATATTCAAAACCGCAAATATTTTAAATACATTAATTATGAAATACCCGTTGCTACAATGGAATTTCACCAAGTAAAGTCTTTAATCAAAAGAATAAATACCTTTTACGTGTATGCTTCAATAATAAATTTCTTTCAAACTTGACCGGTTTTGAAGGAATATAACAAATGTTTTGTTCTCAACTCTTGCGCTTTCATTATACCAAAGTATTTGAAGAGGCATCTGTTTGACATTTCTGTGTGTTTAAATATTAGAATTGTTAGCAATGAAAATAACGATAATGTGAAGCATACAGATAATGTAAATAAATAACTCATAAAGAGTGGCTAATCTGTTTTGCAAACTATTTTGAACAGGTTTCAACAGAACAGATGGAACTTTTTAAAAAGAGAATGGCCAGAATCGGTTTTGGATTGTTTGTGATTTATTGTATAAACACGATTGTGATCTATTGTATACACGTACATCTACATTATACATACATTGAAAAACTCTTATTCGTAATATAAATATTGTTCTGTTTATCAGAAGCATATTTACACATTTTACGTTTAAACACATATTTGACCATTTCAAAAAGTTCATTGAAACTAAGGTGCGTTTTTAAAGAACAATATTTATGCTACAAGTATTTCTCATCTACTAAGAGGGGACAATAAAAAAAAGAATAAAAAGTGCGAAAAACAAACAGAAGATTTGTTACATGAGAAGTTTCCATTGTATTGAAATATAATTTTTTATAAATTTTTAGGTCTATAGGATCGATATCCCTTATTTTTGTCAGGAATGAACATGCATCAGAACTTTAACAAATTTAAAAATAAACGTTAAATATTGACTTTTTTTTCAAAACCTTCAATCGTTTATTATTTTATTTGATTCTGTCATTGTTTTCCTTTAATTTTTCTGGAAGGGGGGGGGGGCAGAATATTAAGAATATTAAGACCAAGCTGACCATCTACTCACCAAACGGGGTACTCCTGAACATTATTTATTTATTTCTGAAACGTAGGATTTATATAAAAATTCTGTAATCGATTATAATTCATTATAACAAAATGCTGAAGATTGTGTTGTATTGTTATGCTGCTCTTCTTGAAAAAAATTACAAATACATAAAGTTTGATATTAGATTGTTATTAATTTTATATATGGAAGCAGAATACTACGTTAGATTTGATGTAAAATGCATTGATTTAGAACGAAAATTATAATCTACGGATGTAATAGAAAATGAAAGGATATGGAGTAAATGTACATGGGACAAAATTGCACACAATACATAGAAAACATAGAAAATTATCAATGAACAGGGCTTTTATTCCTGTTCTTCATCTTGACAGTTGATGTAGGGTCTTCAACAATGAACGAACCATTCATACCCTACAACAAGGTCAAGACGGCCCCTAGCGTCGACTTAAGCGGTACTATTGATAAAAATAAACCACAGTTAACCTTCTTGATCCCAACATTTTTTTTTTAACTTGACCGTCTTATGAAACTCCGTTTTGCACACAGAACATTTTTGTTTAAGCTTTATATAAAGTGCCACATGCCACAGAATTGCAGAATAATACATGTCTTTTAAATTTGACAGTTACCTTACCAATGATTTAAATTCAAGGAAGGATTATAACTTGATATAATTATCCCAATAAAAACTTTCTTTAACTTCAACTTTATCTATTTTAATATTCAGGGGTATATGAAGGGGTTCATCTATATCAATATGCTTCCGAAAGGAGTACAAATGGTAATAGGGTCGATTCGGTCTATATACTAAAGGCCTGAAAAACCTTCAACAACATGCCGCGGATAAATTTTATATCCGTTTATTTTTCTCAGGAATTTTCGAAAAACATCCAAATATAAATAAGGAGATGTTGTATGATTGCCAATGAGACAACTATCCACCAAAGTTCAAATAAAGTGGATGTTAGCAATTAAAGGCAACCGTGCGGCCTTCAAAATGAGAAAAAAACCCATATCGTATAGTCGACTTTAAAAGGCCCCGACATGAAAAATATGAAACAATTCAATTGAGAAAACTAACGGCCAAATGTATAGCAAAACAATGATAATGGTGAACATGATAAAGGAGTATATTAGATTTCCAGAAAATTTGTGCCGGATTACACACAAAAAAAAAAGAGCATACGATTTCCCACAAAACATGTATATCTGGTAACCGAAAGTATGATGACAAGTAAAATTAACATGCTAAATCAACATATTAAAACCAATAACCTTCTGGAACTCATTAGGTACTATATACTCATATAATTGATTCTCTCTCCCTTTTATTTCTTGTTCATTGTTATGATATGACAAATTAAAGACAAGTTATACGAATTTGAAATACTAGAATCAACTTATTAATAACTAACTCTACTTTCTCACAAAACGAACTCAGAAAACTGATGGATAGAAAAGCTAAATAACTTGCGTATGATTCCTCAATCTGTATACTCCAATTGTTTAGTCAGTGGCGGATCCAGGGGGAGGGTTCTGGGGGTCGGAACTCCCCCTTTTTTATGACGATCAATGCATTTGAATGGGGACATATGGTTGGAACCCCCCTTTATCCTGGGTTGGGACCCCCCTTTTGAAAAATGGCTGCATCCGCCCCTGTTAGTTAATATGCATACTCTAATTGTTTAATCAATCTGTGCATCACAGAAATTCAATAAGAAATGATGTTAGGTGAACATTTTCATGTTTGCTTTTAGCAGTATATCACCAGTACTGTGACTTTTAGATAAGAGCAGCAATAAACGCGAGGTTCCTTTGTATTGTTTATCAAATTCGCGTAAGAACTTTGTTCCATGTATTGTGTCATGAATTATTACAATTTCATTATCATTAACAACACAGTTGACATATCATTAGTTTTAGAGTTTTGGTCCTTACATCGCTACTGTGAGAATGAAAAAAAAATCATGGCAACTTTATTGAATTAGCTTGAACAATAATTTATACTTTTTAAGTGTTAGGTAATCACGGTTTTCAATGAATTTGAAAACTTGCTCCTTTTCTTGACGTTACATTTAGCGAAAGTACCAGAATAATGGGGTTATAACTCGGGCTTCACAGTTCCTTACGTTGAGATCCTTGAGACAGACCCCTACATCCGAAACTCGGAGCCCTTTCTTTGGAGCCCGTTTCAATATCAATAGAACCAGCCTTATCAGTGACGACTGGAACATAAAAACATTGATCAAAGGAACACTGAGCTCATATTTGTGAAGCCTTGAACTCAGCGATAAAATTATGACGGAGTCTGGAACCATAAGACTAACAGGTTATATGCATTTTCAGAAATTTAGATATATTTGATCTAGCAATCATCTCAAAAGTTAAAAAATCTATTTAAGCACTACATTGAAAGCATTCCGAAAGCGTAATGTTGACCATCTTCGCTACCCAAGGGTTACGATCATTCCCCTCCTCTCCACCCTTGGCGGATTAAGATAAAATTTCGGATCCACGATGTAATGATTTCCATTGGTCGCAGTTGTAACTGGCTGCATGCAATCAAAAAGCACCTTTAAGATGATCACGTGTAAATGTAGAAAATGTAAATAAATAATTACCACATGCTGATTGTGCAACAAGTCTTTTACACCCATAATATATGACGATATTTAGTGACAATTTTAAAGTTCTAAACCAACTAATTGAAGCTCCTGGATATGTTTCTCGCGCAAAAGTTGGAATATCAACGTATATTTTCGGTTCCTTATTCACGAAAACACTAGACACAACTATGTTTACCCCTCCACACTGAAGAGAGGAGGACTGCAGTGGCGGATCCAGAGGGGGGGTTCCGGGGGTTGGAACCCCCCTTTTTTTTCTTGACGATCAATGCATTTGAATGGGGACATATAGTTGGAACCCCCCCGCTTTATCCTGGGTTGGGAACCCCCCTTTTGAAAATGGCTGGATCCGCCCCTGGACTGGATCGTAAACCTTGGCTAGCGAAGATGAATGTTGACAGATTTGGCAAGAAAATTTTCAATTTTATAATTTTATTTTAAAAGATTTTTAAACTATCGTGGATTAAATGAATTTTACAAATATCCTTATCATACTCCAGTAATCGAAGCTGCAGATGATATAATGCTGTTGACCTATCTACTCATCTATACACTTTGTACAGATTGTAGTTGTTAGAATGTCGCCCAAATTTTAGAAAATTAAATAAATTGTATTTCTTTAAAAAATGGCACAGATCTCTATTATCTAACTCTTTATGGCAATATATCGGCATAAATTCATAAAAATAAAAAATTAAAAAACCCCTGAAACGCAGTTGTACATTTATGAATTAAAAATTACTATTTCAGATGTAAAGTATATAACCCATTTTTCAGTGGGAAATATGTAAAACATAAACACTTCAAGGTCTGAAAGTCTTATCTATAAATACATAACCACACAAACTAAATTAATTCGTATTACAATTTATGTGTTGTACCAGACGTCAGTTTAGACAACAATTTTTCTCCAACATGAGACTGAAACATTCAAGTTTAGATATGATCATCATGGCCATGTTATAACAGGGGATCTTAATATCCGCCAAAACAGAGAGGTTATACACTATCGGGAATAAAGGATGAAAATACCTCCACTATTGACAATCAATTGGAAATGATGTTGCTAGGTAAGTAAAGATGTTTTTTTCTTATCCTATTGTAAAACGTGGTTTAAGTGGAGCTCAAAATCACTTGATCTTAATTTCAATAAAAAATGAAAACAGCACGTTATAAATTTCATGCGTCCGAAGCGCTTTTCTGGATTTACCCTTATCAAAAACTGTCAAAGCCGAATATTTGAAAGCCAATGATGTATAAGAACCGAAACAGTTAAAGATCTATAAAACCAAATAGAACATAAAAAATAGACAAATTTATTAATGGTCAACTTTGCCTGAGAGAGTTGAAAAAATGCATGCATAGTGAAAATGCATGCATAGTGTAAATATTCGCATATCACATTTCGAAAAAAAAAGCACATTTAGAAATTTTAACATACATCCAGTTTTATATGATAAGACAAAACGTTTAAGTTACCGGAAAGTGTTTAGTCTAGTGCTTAGACGACAAAGCATCCAGCAATATAAAAGTGGTTGAACGTAAACAATATACTACAGACTGCACTGCTGAAATAAACCAGTCTTGTAACAGATAAAAATGATAGTGCCGTCTGCAAAAATCAGCCTCCCCCATTAGAAAATCAAAAATGCCGTCCGCTTTCTATTTTCTAGTGTTCAGCAGTTTGTTTATGAAATTGTTATGCATTCACACAGAGTTATCTGCACTATCTATACCTATTTTTGTACTAATATACATCTTGATGTGCACCATTGCTTTCTAAATACGTATATTGTTGCTGTATGTGATAGTGAGAATGCCGGGCAATTTTTAATGGTATTTGTTAAGTTTCTTTGCCCGATAAAATTTAATTATATTGTATCTTCCGAGGTATTTATGAGGACATCTTAGTTGGTGATTTGAACCAACTTATTTTATCAAATCCACCAATCCGATTTTCGCTGACATATATTACATATTTCATACATGCTTTACACTATATAAAGAACAGGAGAAAAATAAAATATGTTGCAGTTTCTTTTAATATTTCTACAGATTGACTGAAATTAACTATAAAATAGGCCAAGCTCTATATTTCGACGAGTCAGAACACAGAAGTGAATAGATTTAATTGAAAATCAAATGTTAAGTTGAGTATGCCCCGTGCAGCTGCTTCTGACAGGGTTTGTGTCCATTAATATAAATTCATGTTGAACACTTTGCTGAAAGTTGTCTGTCTTTTTCTATTCTTGTATTTTCAGATTAATCTCAAACGCGTACCTTAGCTACCCTATTAAAAATGGAAGACTCTAGGTAAATATGTCAATTGTACAGTAATGTCACGGTCAACATAATTCAAAATAAGCACCTTTGTCATTAAAAAATCAATTAGACCTTTCATTGTGACTTTTGAATGGTTTTCCTTTTTTTTTTTCATTCGCACAATAGACATTTTACTTCTTGTTGAAGACCGTAAGCGACAAAAATGTCGAGGATGGTTATCTGTTACTGTTTAAGGTATCGGTCACACGTGATCTTCTGAAAGTTCATGCAGTGGTACAAGCTACAATGTAAATACTTGTCAATATTCATAAGCTTGACCAAATAAATGTATTGAATGAACATCTTCATTGTTTTATGGTTTTGTATAAAAGAAGAAAAACACAGTAAAAATACAGAAATTTACAAACAGATATATAGACAGATATTTAAGTATTTTATCGAATGATAATGTGTACAAAAAAAAAGTAAAGTATACTCATAAGAATTTTCATATTCTCTATACTAAGTTTAATTTCTTCCTCTAATACATAGTTAATGTTTCAACTGTTAAGGTTTGTTTTAGTTTTGATAACCTATTTCACTTCCCCTATCCTTTGTGTACAACGGAAGCCGGTTAGTGTCAAGGTGCAGTCTAGTTTCAAGTCGTTATCACTTTTTATAAATTTATTATAACGATTAACCTAACTCGCTATAACGCTTTAGCTAAATCGTCATCACGACTAAGTTACTCGTTATTTATAACCATTAGCTTACTCGATATCACGAGTTACTTTGCCGTTAAAACGAGTTTGTTAAGTCGTTGACTTGTCAACATTGTTGTTTAGATAAGTTAGTTATTCAGTATGCTGCTTCATTTATCAAAGTCATGGTCACTAAGGAGAGTGGACTCGACAACTGCTTGATCTTCTTCTTCTTCTTTCGGTAAAGTACAGGCCTCCCAGGGGAGTATTATCGTACCGTTACTATTTACATATTTACATACTCAATGTGAGGAAAACATTGTGGAAAACGTGCACATATATACAGTGCAGTTGTGCTCCATTAAAATCTGCCTAAAAACGGCGCCACTATCTATCGTATCTGGATACCCTGCACATGCAACTTGTTTGAATGACTCATGGGCTGTGCATATAACTAAGGACGCTGGTAGTCCATTCCAGATTCGGATTGTGTGAATTGATGGCATCGTAAAACTTGGGTAAAGAGAGTAAAAAACATATTTCTTTTATAATGGTTGCAAAAAAAAAAAAAAAAATTATAAGGTTTAATGCCTAAAGTGCCTACGAGCAAAACCGTTGATTTCTAACAGTTCATTTATATATTCCAAAGTCGACATATTGTGTTTCGTTAGTAAAACTCGATAATAATCATGTAAAATGTTTTAATTCTACTTTTAACTTGTGAGTTAAATTCACTTTATTTCATTACTCATGTAACAATGAATTTAATAATCAACATTTAATTTTAAACACACTCAATTTGTGACACTTTTAAAGGGGCATTAGCTGTCAAATTCATGTTTACCGATTTCACTCAAATTCTCATATTTGACTTATAACATACTAAAACCACAGTGTAGATACTATTCTGTACGCTATCCGGAAGTCGCGATTTTCGAAGCGATGATTTCCAACTGGCTAACAGGACGGTTTTGCCTACGGTGACTTTTCTCATCATTTGTTTACTCCTATATCTATAAAGTGCTTTGAACATCTTCAAGGTATGCATAGCATCATAAATATGAGTAACTATAACAAAAACATGCATTAGAATATAGAATAAACGTGTGCATCACACCAGCTTGATAGAAAAAAGTGAAATCGATGGACAATTTTGCTCTCGTAGTACAAAGCAAATAATCTTTTATTACAAATATTTGCATCAGTTTACAGTTAACTATATATACTGTTTCAATATTCTTTTCGTGTTGAAGTAGAATATTCGTATTTCCCATAAAAAAAATATGTTTTCCTTGAGGATCCCAAAATAAATTACTGTACGATCAGTCTAGAACTGACTGTATTCTAGAAGCGATTTCAGATTTTTTGACTGTATGACCAGTCGTGATTTTGAAAAAAAAAAAAACGGCAATTTGAAGGTATATACGTGTCTATGTGATATTATGAACTGTCCAGGGAACTATAACGTGTAATTTCTTTCATCAGACAATACAAATATATTTCTGATGATTTTGTAGACGGCAAAATAATTGTATTTTGTTCCGTCAGTCTTATTTAAAATCAAATGCCTAAAAGCAATACATGATTCGTTTGTGGACTTTGTAATAGTGTATCGTTGCAGTTATCTGTTTAGCTATTACATTTTAATTACTATTTACACCGTCCGCCGTTGATCAATTGATGATAACATAAATCAAGCTTGTCTCTTTTAAAATTACAAAAAATGGATAAAGAAAGCTTTGCGTAGGGGGATAATTCATGTGATATAATTTGGGTAAGTTTACAGAAATCATTACCTGTATCAATAACGAATAAATTTAAAATGAAAAGGATTTTATCAGTTTACTTAAATTTAAGTATTTACAACTTAATACAACATGCAGTGATTTGTTTAAAAACTTGAGGTATTGAGGAAAGAATTAACGAAATTATACCCCGCCACTTCTAAAGTCCATGTTTTGGAAAAATAAACCCCAAAAAACTAAAATATAGGTGCACAGTGGCATCATTTAATAAAGAATCTGAGAAAGTTTTATTAATATACGGTAAGTTTAGGAAAGTTACGTATAGTAAATGGGTACCACCCAATAAGGTAGTGGAAAAGTCCTTATCACGGAAAGAGAAAACAGTGATTTTTCGAAAAATCAAAATAAGAGGTGCACAATTGAATAAAATGATGAAGAATCTGAAAAAGATTCATTAAGTTATGACAAGTGTCTGAAGGAAGTTGTGGATATAAAATAGGTACGCCCAATATAAGGCTATGGCAAAGTCCGTATTTTAGATATAGAAACATCAAAAATATTTTACCAAAATTCGAAATAGAAGGTCCATAATGCATTAATTGATTAAAAATGGAGCAATTTCAGAAAACTTTAATAATTGGTTTAGGAGGTGTTGGAAATACCTGATGGGTGCCCCCATATAATGCAATGTTAAAGTCCGTATCTTATATAAAAAAAACCCATAAAAGATTTTTACTAAAATTCGAAATAGACGGTGCACAATACAGTCATTATCATTTATGATAAGGAATCCGATAAAGATTAATTAATAGTTATATCAGTGACGGATCCAAAAAAAGGGGATCCGGCGGTTTGAAACCCTTTTTTAACTATCAATGCATTTGTATGGGAACATATATTTGGAATCCCCTTTTCTCCTGGATTGGACCTTTCTCCATTTCAAAATGGCTGGAACCCCCAATGTACATTAAGTGGTTTATGAGGAGATGCGCTTACAAAACCGGCGAAACATATTGTACCGGTCCAACGGACGAACGGAAAGACGGACTTACAGTTTGTGACATACAACAACAACAAAAACAAATGAAGACAATAACTAAGTAACTCAATATATATATACAAATTCAGGTAAATATTAAAGGGTCCCCTGTCCTCAGTTCCATTGACTTTTTTATAAAGGATCCTAGTTTATTCACTTGTGTTGGTGTTGATGGGTTAAGTATATATATAACTTTGTCATTGTCAGTGAGATTAGCAAATGAATTATTTTCTATGTTAATGCAATTAAAATATGCTAATCTAATATTTGAATTGTGAGAACAATTTATTAAGAAATGTTTCTCATCATCTAGTACTGTGCATTTTTTTGCAAAGTCTCTCTTCGCGAGAAATTTTAAAATGCCTCCCTTTTTCAATTAATAATGAATGATCACTGATTCTAAGTTTTGTAATTAATTTTCTAAATTCAAGGTTTGAGTTAGAGAGGTAAGATTTTATCAATAGATTTGGATCAAGTCCTTTATAAAAATTTAATTTACTTTTATCATCAATAGATCTCAACTTATCCATCAACAGGTTGTTGTAGTATGAGTTTATTTGGGGTTTAATATAGTTTTAATATTTTTAATTGTTTAAAATTATATCAGGTTTTAGTCTATCTATATCAATGTTAGATTCAGAAAGAATATCTTTTGCAAAAGTGAACCATGAATAGGACCCACTAGAATCAAAAAAGGCAAAAAATATGTAAATTCAGCTGTACTATGACTGAGATTACCATTTGATTTAATCAGCAGACCTAAGTAAGGATATTCTAAAACATTCTCTATTTTTTTGTTTTTATATACAAGTATAGATGTTTCAGGCTTTTGCTTTGTTGTTGAAAAGACCATACTTTTTGTTTTATTTATGTTTAGAGAAAGCTGCCAGTTTTCACAAAACATGGAAACTTTATTTAGACTATTTTGGAGACCCTCCTTAGATTCTGAGAGTAAAAGCAGATCATCAGCAAACAGGAGGGAGCCTAGTTTACTATTTATAAGCTCCAATGGACTTCAGTTGTCATCTTCCAAGCCTTTAGTGATATCATTTATAAAAATATTGAACAAAGTAGGACTTAATGAGTCCCCTTGTTTCACACCTCTAGTAATGTCAAAATAATCAGAAATGTGATATTTATACTTTAAAGAGGATTTTGTATTTAAATATTGTTGTTTTATTACTGTGTAAAAAGACTTTCCTACTCCCATTTTGCATAATTTATATAGAAGGGCTGTCCTCCATACAGAGTCAAATGCCTTTCTTAGGTCAATGAAGCATGCATAAATTTTTTTGTTATTTTTGTGTATATATTTATTAATTAAAGATTTCAATATGAAAATACTGTCAGCAGTTCTGTGGTTTTCTCTGAAGCCAAATTGCCAGTTATTCAGCTGTTTATCCACAACTGTGATTAGTCTATTATTGAGTACAGCATTGAATATTTTAGGTAGATTACTGATTAAAGATATACCTCTGTAATTATTGGGATCAGATTTGTCTCCCTTCTTATGAAGTGCGATTATATACGAGTCCTTCCATGATTTTGGGTATATACCCTTTTTTAGAATTAAATTAAATATTTTAACAATTGACTTAATTATCACTTGATTTGAGGTTTTAATTATTTCATTTATAATTCTATCTGGTCCAGCAGACTCTTGAAGTTTAAGTCCACTGATTACCTTTTTTACTTCTGAACAAGATATTGGAGCATCTGTTTCAGCTTTGAAGTCTATATTATTTTCTAATAGCTTTAATTGTGATTCAATGTCTATCATAAAAGCATTATTTATAGATGAAGGTTTACCTTGATCTTGAAAATGTTTTATTAAAACTTCTTCATCTTTTAATACCTCTGGTATTTCATCTTTTCTGTTTTATTCTTAAGTGATTTTAAATTGTTCCAATATTCCTTTGGATTTTGATTGATATATTCGCTTAAACAATTATAAAGTTTTTATTTATATACAACAAACCTTCCTCTTATTTTAGCAACATTTAAACATCCTTATACTTAATGTAGTAAGTCGAGTACACCCTATCAAGCTAAAACATGTTTCATAAGTTTTCAGGATGTGAATTTATTGAAATATATTTGTGTTATTTAGAAAATGCCACCTTCTAATGTATCGTAAATAACTTTGAAATCACCACTAGAATACAGTGAAATAAAGACTGATCATACATTTTCAAAATATACAAGCGAGACTGATCGTACAGTGAGAAATTCAAACAAGTGTAATTTTCTTATTTCTGGCTTCAAAGATCTGGTTGAAACTTTTACCACCACTTGAAATATACTTCATTTAGTTAATTAAGTCTGGTTTTATGTTAATTTGTACACTAAGAGGGTAAAAGATCGATTGTTTTAGGTTCACCGACTGATTTTCCTTAGTGATGCACTTGAAAATCTCTTGATTAAGGCAAAGATACGAATAATGAATGTGCTGAATTTAATTCTAAACCATTTGAGAATATCGATGTCAGCTGAATTAATCATTAAGCAATGTACAGATGATCAACTTACCGTTTAATTCAGTATATCCATCAAATTTAAAATGTGATCCAAAAAGTTCTCGCTTCGAAAATCGCGACTTCCAGATAGCGTACAGAATAGTATCTACACTGTGAAAACGTATATCAAAATTATGAAAAAGTCTAAAATAAACAATTTACGGTGCATGGACTCGATATATGTATCAGCATTTCGTGTGTATTGTAGTCTAGACGCCATCTAATTAACCATCTATGTGACATCGAGCTCTGAAGACTGCAGACGGTCATGTAACCCGATATAAACATAAATATAGATATAAATAGAAAGCAAACACGTGCAATTGGATTACTTAGGTCTGTTTGATTTCGTATTAGAGGTTAAAAAGTTTGTTAATCATCGTTTTTACCTGTATAAGAATGAGTTTTTGTGGATCAAATCAGACAACCAAATGGTTTATTCTTGTTTCAATTTCAAAGTTGACATTTTTTTCCTTTTAATAGCTGAACACGCCTAGTTTATGCGTAACATATCTCTAGCTAAGGGGTTTAATTAGAGGTCACATAAATATGGGTTCAATGAGATTATGTGTAACACATCTCTGGCTAAAGGGTATAATTAAAGGTCACATAAATACGGATTCAATGAGATCGAATTATTCACTTGCAAGTGAATAATTCATCAGCGATGTTTCTTAGCTTTTCTTGACCAAATTGAACCAAACTGGCTGCTAAAAGCGAATTATTGTTTCACTAATTCACTTTCATTACTGATTGAACAAAAAAAATCATATTTTAATTTTGTTTATATCTCGAAGCTAAGAGTCATACTTATGCAAGTTACGGTAAAGTGTTCCGAATGCTTTATAGCAATTCAATTCGTCAATTGTTTTACTCGTAGGCACTTGGGGCATTGAGCCGTTTTTTTTCAATTCGTTTTTGGTGTTTAAATTTGTTTTCAGTAAATTTAATTTTCTTAAATTTTCAGATTATTTTTAATGAGATCATGTGTTTTTGCTCCTATTCATACGATCTTAGTACAATAACAATAGATGCGCTTTTCTTTTATTCTTATGTGGAAAATGAGATTAGCAGGACAGCATGTATTTCTTCCTGTTATTGTACGATAGTAAACAACTCAACAATTAAGTTAAAATAAGTTGAAGTTAAAAGAATTGAAAATATAAAATAAAACTGCATGCCCCAAAAACCTGTGGATTCATTTACAGACGAAAGGTTGACATGATAAAAGCGCTTTTAAATTGACTCTAGCGAAGGCAATCAAGATAACAGATACACCAACATTGACTCTAGCGAATGCAATTTAGATAACAGATACACCAACATTGACTCTAGCGAAGGCAATCAAGATAACAGATACACCAACATTGACTCTAGCGAAGGCAGTCAAGATAACAGATACACCAACATTGACTCTAGCGAAGGCAATCAAAATCACAGATACACCAACATTGACTCTAGCGAAGGCAGTCAAGATAACAGATACACCAACATTGACTCTAGCGAAGGCAATCAAGATAACAGACACACCAACATTGACTCTTACGAAGGCAATCAAGATAACAGATACACCAACATCGACTCTAGCGAAGGCAGTCCAGATAACAGATACACCAAAATTCAGACAATAAGTCAAAGATGAAGGATTTCTGTTAGTAACTTGTGTCTATTTTGGTTCGTAGAACAAGCTCCATGGGAAGGAAGTTCGAATTTATTCGAAAAATACCTATATGGTCTAAATACTTCTTTGGTCCGGCCCAATAATAACCATAAGAGTATACGCATATGATCATGACCATATTCATATACTAGTAGTCCAAATACTCATATTGTCCGGAACATTGCATTATTGACTTTCATTAAGAATTTAGTACGAAAACAGAATTCAGATATTTTGAGTTAAAAGTCGTTTGACAGGTAAATGGTGACACTTTTATGAAACTTTGTGCTTAATACCTATCTATCGGTCAAGTTACCAAGGAAAATGATTTGATAAAGTTAATAATTAAAGCTAGAATGCACGCGGTGAAATGTCTCGCCATTACAGACCATGATTGATTTTATGTTGAAAATCTTAAAGGTTAAAGTTTACTACAAGTATCTATCACACAAGTTAAACATTATCAATGCTACAAATATCAAAATCAGGTCAAGGTCAGATAAAACCTTCCAGACAGACACCTTACAATCATTACATTCACCAAAAATAGTTGACCTATTGCTTATAGTATCCAAGAAACCGACCAAACCAGGAAAACGTAACGTTGATCAATGAACCATGAAAATGAGGTCAAGGTCATATGATACATGTGCACCTTACAATCATTCCTTGCACCAAATATTGCTAATGTTTTGCTTAAAGTATCCAAGAAAGAGACTTAACCAGAAAAACTTAACATTGACCTCTGGACCATGAAAATGAGGACGAGGTGAGATAAACCCTGCCAGACAGACGTGTACATCTTACAATCTATCAAGTTACCAAATATAATTGACATAATGGCTTATAGTATCTGAGATTAGAACCAAACTACGGAAACTTAACATTGACGAACGAACAATGAAATAAGGTTAGGAACTTATGATACCTGTTAGACAGACATGTACATGGGCGTAGCTCCATATAAGCTAACACGCCCTGGCGTGCACTTCATTTGATCACAGAAATTTTGAGAAGTGAAAAAAAGCAAACAACAATCTATCAATCCAATTCAGCAGCATCTCATGGCAATCATATTAGAAAATGCAAGCTTTATCGTAACGACTGGGGGATATTTTATAAATAATACATGCTAGTAACTGTGAGGGTGATAGAGCAGATTATTATCCCAAGAAAATAGATTTGAGAAGATGTTGTATGAGTGCCAAGATTGTTAACACCGGCGAAGCCAAGGTTTGACAATGTTTCTTTCGAGGGGTAACAATCTGCACTATCACTTTTCATGCAGCTATGTGTTAAACGATTTTTAAATTTTAAAATTGAAAGTAAATATCTATGGCATCATGTACGTAAAAACGTTACAGTTATTAGAAAATCAACAAAGGTGACGCAAGCTGTAAAAAGTAAAATAACAAAAATACCGAACTCCAAGGGAAATTCAAAACAGAAAGTTCTTTATAAAATGGCAAAATCAAAAGCTCAAACACATCTAACGAATGGAAAACAACAGTCATATTCCTGACTTGGTACAGGCATTTCCTTATGTAGAAAATGGTGGATTAAACCTGGTTTTATAGGTAGTTAATTTATTTTGACAAGTCTATGAAAAAGTTCTGCCCAAACTTATAACTTGAGCATTGTTTTTAAAATAATTGATGTAAATTCAATTCATTGTCCTTTAAATTTTTGATTGGTCTGCACGAGAGGGTAACATTCAATAAAATCGTCTCCGGCTGAGCCATAGGATAGAGAAAGTTATCTCCCACGTATAAGCCAATCAAAAGCTTGCATTTTAACGTGAATTATAAATTATAATATTCCATATACAGATATAAGAAGATGTGGTATGAGTGCCAATGAGACAACTCTCCATCCAAGTCAAAATTTATAAAAGTAAACCATTATACAAGCACTGTTGGAATTTTGCTACATAGAAAAGGAGAATTCACAATTTGAAAGCTGAAATCTTACCTTATGTCGTAAAGTTTAGTTCTCAACCGATCCCCATTGTCAATTTCTAGATATTAGTCAAGATATGTGACAAACTTAACTGTGTCTGTTTTATCCTTTATTTCATTGACAAGTTTGCTTGGATAGATGCGTTCAACATTTTCACCAACTTTTGAATTCTTTATCTTTGAAGCGGAATGTGAAGTTAAAGGTTAATGCTAGCTTCTTTTCATTCTCCCTTAGAAGCCATGTATGAAAACTGTCTCATAATGAAAGCCTAGGCATCTGGAATCACCTTTTAACTCTTGTTGAATGTTTATTTAAAATGATAAAGAGATTATATTCTATACCTATACCTATACCAGAACCAAACTGTATTGACGGCTGCTTTTCTTAAACTGACATTCATTCTATGATCTATTTATAGGCGCTAAGGGGATAAAATTTCCAAGTTAATATTCTTAGATATTGAAACTTATTTTTCACTTTTTAATGTCTTGCTCTCATCAATACGATATTGCAACGACAATAGTGTATATATGCTGCCACTCTATTTTTATTTCCCCAAAATACAAAAAAAAAGAAAAATAAACACACAAAACATTAGATAAAGATAAATAGGATAACTATATTTAGTATGTGCGTACCTTGCAAGGCCCTAATGTCTGTCAGACACTTTTCATCTGACCTCGACCTCATTTCATTGATCAGTGAACAAGGTTAAGTTTTCGTGGTCAAGTCCATATCTCAGATCCTATAAGCAATAGGTCTACTATATTTGGTGTATGGAAATATTTTACGATGTACATATCAGTCTGGCCGGTTTAATTTAACCTTGACCTCATTTTCACGATTCATTGCTCAGTGTTAAGTTTTTATGTTTTGATCTGTTTTTCTTTAAATAAAAGAAATTGGTCAACAATATTTGGTGTATGGAATGATTGTAAGGTGTATATGTCTGTCTGGCAGGTATCATCTGACCTTGACCTCATTTTCATGGTTCATTGGTCAATGTTAAGTTTTCATGGTTAAGTTTGTTTCTTAGATATTATAAGCAATATGTCAACTATATGTAATGGATAAATTGAATGTAAGGTGTACATGTCTGTCTGGCATTGTTCATCTGACCTTGACCTCATTTTCATGGTTCATTGGTCAATGTTAAGTTTTCCTGATTATGTTCGTTTCTAAGAAACTATAAACAATAGGTCAACTATATTTGGCGTATGGAATGAATGTAAGGTGTACATGTATTTCCGATTTGGTTTATCTGACCTTGACCTCATTTTCTTGGATCATGTTAAGTTTATGTGATACTTGTAGTAAAGCTTTATATTTAGGACTATCAACATAAAATCAATGGTCAGTTTAGCAGGTGAGACATATCAGTGTGTACACTCTTGTTATAGTTTGCTCTTATGTTGTTCTGTTACACCACTGTCCCTGTTTATGGGGAGGGTTGGCGTCTTCAAACTAGTTTAACCCCACCACATTCTGCGTGTGCCTGTCCCAAGTCAGTAGCCTGTAATTCAGTGGTTGTCGTTTGTTGCTGTATATCATATTTGTTTTTCATTCATTATTTTGTACATAAATCAGGCCGTTAGTTTTCTCGTTTGAATTGTTTTACATTTGTCATTTCGGGGTCTTTTATAGCTGAATATGCGGTATGGGTTTTTCTCATTGTTGAAGACCGTACGGTGACCTATAGCTGATGACTTCTATGTCATTTGGTCTCTGGTAGAGAGTTGTTTCATTGGCAATTATACCACATCTTCTTAGTTTCATATTTGCGGTTTCTTCTTAATGCAGCGTATACCAATTTTAAAGTCTAGTTCGACTCTGCTTGGCTTCAAATGATGAGAACCTCCTTCACCGAGGTGAACACACAACCACAGGACCAACGAGGTGGTTTAAAAGAGGCTTGAATATACCATGATGCATGTCAATAGAATGTCTTCGTGACCCATCTTGTATTCTCCTTGTAATTGGTAGAATTTGTTTATAGACTTAATTTTACTATTGGAAGTTGACCATGAAATATTAGATAACTAAAAAAAATTACAGCATTTTAAGACATTTCCCGTTTGCATTCTCAATTTTATGATATAAAATCCACATAATATACTTGACAGCAAATATGCACAAAGAAGGATTAAGACATAGAAAGTTATGAAAAGATGCTGAGCATGCATTTGAAAAGACTGGAAAGCAAAATTTCTCCCATTCATAAAGTGCAATTGAAATATATATCACTGCTTAAATATATCTTAGAGGATGCTGTTAAAATCGATGAAAAGCTGCAACCCTATCTAGTCACTGAGAAGTGCAACAATGTTTATATGTAAGCAGCACATAATCAGTAACAAGAAAGTCTGTTAACTTGTTAAATTTTAGACAGCAGTAATTTCAGGAGTTAAAATGTTTGCATATTTCTATGAAAATAGAAACTACATGATGAAAAGAGAAAACTGGACTTCCATTAGACCAGTACAACAAGCCCTTACAAAGAAATTAATTTTCTCCCACTCTTTCACTCCCTCTCAAACTTACTTCTTTACATACCACTCTCAAAATTACCCACTTTCTCAATTCTCCTTTTCTCCCTATAGAACATACATCTTTACATATCACTCTTATTATTTACCTCTCAATTCTTCCTATTTCTCTCTCCCTCCATTTCTCTCTAATCCATACAAACCTTAGCCACCTATATTAGCCCACTCACTCTATGTATTAGCTATCCCTATGAAAATTGTTAGTTGATGAAAAGATTTTTAATCATGAAGTACCTAGCATGGAAGTATGAAAATTTCAACATTGAAAAGATCAAAACTTTTAACATGAAACATGGAATTTTTTTTAGTATTGAGCCAATTTTGAAGTTGAAGTTTTTGTTTTCAATATTAAATGGTAATCATATCATTTCTTGAAATCTAAGGTAACAGCCAAAGTTACAATAAGCCAAAACGTGTGATGTAAATTTTATAAAAAGAAATTATCATTGGATAACCATTATGCAGCCAAAATGTGTATTTAACTGTAAGGTGTTAAAAATATTTCAAAACAATTAAAAAAAAATAATTTAAAAATAGAAAAAGGCAAAAGTCCAAAAGTAAAAATAGCCAAAAGTTTTTAAAATTCCAAATGGTACAAAAGTACCTGTCTGCTTGTACTAGCCAACTGGCCTGTGGGTTATCTGGACTTTAAGGTGCTAGTTCACCAAGACAAATGCCCACAGTAAGACACCTGCCTTTTCCTTTCGGAGTACCAGTTTTAAAGTCTCTGATTTGACATTGGCATGAATTATACATTATAAAATAAAATATCCCCATTTAAAATTTGATAAAACAAATAAAATACCCAGTCCCTTTCAAAACAATAAAATGACCCATTTAAAATTTGGATAAAAACAGTAAAACATTCCCATTTTAAATTTGGATAAAAACAGTAAAACATTCCAATTTTAAATTTGGATAAAAACAGTAAAACATCCCCAATCAAAATTTGTATAAAAACAGTACCACATCCCCATTTAAAATTAGGATAAAAACAGTAAAATATCCCCAATTAAAATTTGGATAAAAACAGTAAAGTATCCCCAATTAAAATTAGGATAAAAACAGTAAAATCTCCCCATTTAAAATTTGATAAAAACAAATAAAATACCCAGACCCTTTTAAAACAATAAAGTGACCCATTTAGAATTTGGATAAAAACAGTAAAACATTCCCGTTTTAAATTTGGATAAAAACAGTAAAACATCCCAAATTAAAATTTGAATAAAAACAGTAACACATCCCCATTTAAAATTTGGATAAAAACAGTAAAATATCCCCAATTAAAATTTGGATAAAAACAGTAAAATATCCCTAATTAAAATTTGGATAAAAACAGTAAAATATCCCCAATTAAAATTTGGATAAAAACAGTGAAATATCCCCAATTTAAATTTGATAAAAACAAATTAAATACCCAGTCCCTTTTTAAAACAATAAAATGACCCATTTACAATTTGGATAAAAACAGTAAAATATCCCCAACTAAAATTTGGATAAAAACAGTAAAATATCCCCAATTAAAATTTGGATAAAAACAGTAAAATATCCCCAATTGAAATTTGGATGAAAACAGTAAAATATCCCCATTTAAAATTTGTAGAAAACACTAAAATATCACTATTTAAATCTGATAAAAACAAATAAAATACCCAGTCCCTTTTAAAACAACAAAATGACCCATTTAAAATTTGGATAAAAACAGTAAAACATTCCCATTTAAAATTTGGATAAAACAGTAAAACATCTCCAATTAAAATTTGGATAAAACAGTAACACATCTCCATTTAAAATTTGAATAAAACAGTAAATTATCCCCAACTAAAATTTGGATAAAAACAGTAAAATATCCCCAATTAAAATTTTAATAAAACAGTAAAATATTTCCAATTAAAATTTGGATAAAACAGTAAAATATCCCCATTTAAGATTTGTAGAAAACACTAAAATATCCCTATTTCAAATTTGATAAAACAAATAAAATACCCAGTCCCTTTTAAAACAATAAAATGACCCATTTAAAATTTGTATAAAAACAGTAAAATATACCATTTGATAAAAACAAATAAAATACCCAATCCCTTTCAAAACAATAAAAATTTGGATAAAAACAGTAAAATATCCCCAATTAAAATTTGGATAAAAACAGTAAAATATCCCCAATTAATATTTGATAAAAACAAATTCCATGTTAAAAGCATGTTGACAGAGCTTCACATGCTGACTGTGCCGCCTCACTCAGTCTGTACCAGTAATAGCGAATACTTGGTACATTTGGTAAATAAAATATCCCCACCTCCAAAAGTTTTTGACCGAGCCGCCTCACTCGGTCAAACTGAGTGGCCTCACTCAGTTTGTACCAGTAATAGTGGATACTTTGTACGTATGGTAGGGGACGTTACTATACCTTAATTGGAGGTATAGCATCTGTGAACCCTAAACACAGAGAGCAGCTTAACCTCCCATACGTGTATACAAGTATCAAATGCTTACTGATAAGTACCGTTATGTTTTTCATGTCAGTCACTGAATATAATAAGATGTTGATACTGAAGAACCTACTGCAATGATAACATAAAAACCTTGATTCTAAGTTTGCTGTGGTAAGAAGTGAAATATTTTTTCTGTAAAAGTTCTTTAAAAGATTTACTAAGCAGTCTAGTTTTTATCTGAAGGTTTGAAGAATATGTGGCCTTTGGGTAAACACAGTGTGACAGTAACTCAACAATAGAGTAAAACCATAAAGATATGAAAATGTCAAAACACAGTCTTTAACAATAAACGATTATAACTAATAGTACCTAATGGTATTTGAATGTTATATGGTGATATTTCTTTAGTATTGAAATCCATGATAAGCTATAATTTATTCATTTAGCCTTTAGGGATAGTCGTCTCATTGATAATCCTACCACATCTCCTTATTTCTATATAGCAGAGAGTTAACTGTAGTTTTCTGTGTTGCTAACCCAATGAGATACATAATAACACATCTCCTTATTTTCACATGGCTGAGAGTTAACTGTAGTTCTCTGTGTTGCTAACTCAATGAGATACATAATAACACATCTCCTTATTTTCACATGGCTGAGAGTTAACTGTAGTTTTCTGTGTTACTAACTCAATGAGATACATAATAACACATCTCCTTATTTTCACATGGCTGAGAGTTAACTGTAGTTTTCTGTGTTGCTAACCCAATGAGATACATAATAACACATCTCCTTATTTTCACATGGCTGAGAGTTAACTGTAGTTTTCTGTGTTACTAACCCAATGAGATACATAATAACACATCTCCTTATTTTCACATGGCTGAGAGTTAACTGTAGTTTTCTGTGTTACTAACCCAATGAGATACATAATAACACATCTCCTTATTTTCACATGGCTGAGAGTTAACTGTAGTTTTCTGTGTTACTAACCCAATGAGATACATAATAACACATCTCCTTATTTTCACATGGCTGAGAGTTAACTGTAGTTTTCTGTGTTACTAACTCAATGATATCATAATAACACATCTCCTTATTTTCACATGGCTGAGAGTTAACTGTAGTTTTCTGTGTTACTAACTCAATGAGATACATAATAACACATCTCCTTATTTTCACATGGCTGAGAGTTAACTGTAGTTTTCTGTGTTACTAACCCAATGAGATACATAATAACACATCTCCTTATTTTCACATGGCTGAGAGTTAACTGTAGTTTTCTGTGTTACTAACCCAATGAGATACATAATAACACATCTTCTTATTTTCACATGGCTGAGAGTTAACTGTACTTTTCTGTGTTGCTAACTCAATGAGATACATAATAACACATCTCCTTATTTTCACATGGCTGAGAGTTAACTGTAGTTTTCTGTGTTGCTAACTCAATGAGATACATAATAATACATCTCCTTATTTTCACATGGCTGAGAGTTAACTGTAGTTTTCTGTGTTACTAACTCAATGAGATACATAATAACATCTCCTTATTTTCACATGGCTGAGAGTTAACTGTAGTTTTCTGTGTTACTAACTCAATGAGATACATAATAACACATCTCCTTATTTTCACATGGCTGAGAGTTAACTGTAGTTTTCTGTGTTGCTAACTCAATGAGATACATAATAACAATCTCCTTATTTTCACATGGCTGAGAGTTAACTGTAGTTTTCTGTGTTACTAACTCAATGAGATACATAATAACACATCTCCTTATTTTCACATGGCTGAGAGTTAACTGTAGTTTTCTGTGTTACTAACCCAATGAGATACATAATACAGCTTCTCAGTTTATACTTTTAAATGATCAGTTTTCCGAAACTCCTGTTTCCTTAATCAATATTTTTGATCTCCTTAAGATTATGAAAATGAAATAACTTGGGCATTAATTCAAGTAAATCAACAAATGAACACATATGCAAATTTGTGATCAAAACCATTTTATAGAATTTATGAAATAAAGATAAAACAATTGAAAAGATATCTATATCATATATTTAATTTTTAGGAAATGAAATATTTATTGTTCCAATTGAGAACCCTTGAAGTAGCAGTATTTCAAGACCATTGCCATATATAGGCTAAATGTTTCCCCATCACTATTTTCTATATAAACTGATTAAACATTGTGGTGGCCACATCAACAAAACAACAAACCAATAACAACCCAACCAAAGAGCAGAAAACAGCCCAAGGAACATGTACACAAATTTGTGATAAAAACCATTTTATATAGAATTTAATGAAATAAAGAAAAAGCAATTGGAAAGATCACAGGCACTTGTCTCTGAAAAAAAAAATCCTACATACCTTAATATAAAGGTATATGGTATTAATTTTTTTAGAGACAAGTGTCTGTGGGAAAGATACCTAAATTCTTTCTGTAATTTTTAAAAGAAATGAAACATTTATTGTTCCAATTAAGGACCCTTGAAGTAGCAGTATTTCAAGACCATCGCCATATATAGGCTAATTAACTGATTCCCCATCACATTTTCTATGTAAACTGATAAACATTGAGGTGGCCACAACAACAAAACAACAAACCAAGTATATTTCAGGCTTACAAACAGACTTGCAAAAGGCACCTTGTGTGGAATTTCTCAAATCACATCTATCAAGAATAAGTATATAAGAATTAATTCTGTAATAAGTGTCATGAAAAAAGAAATGGGTCTATCTTTTATGTTGTTTTAATAAATTCAAGGAAGAACTCATATGTTTATAAATCATTTAATGAGCACATTCTTCATTTCATACACAAAATTTACCGTCTAAAACATATTCTCCTGAAATCGACAGAAGGAATCTGAGTACAAGTTTTTCATGTCTTTAAATGCATTCAAACTTTTGTCACATCCAATTATTTGCCTTGTAAGTCTTCATATGAGTCATACAACTGCTAGTCAGATTACATCCACATAGTCTTTGAAATAACAATTAACTATTGATTATTGTATCATGGCTGTTAAGTGATTCACTTCTTAATCAATGCAATTTATTCAACAATGAAGTCTTGACCACTGTGATTCCTCTTCAAACAAAATAGCTGGTTCTGAACTTCTCTCAACATACTGAAAAGTAAAAACATTTATCATCCTAAAGTATGCTGCTTACTTTTCCTCAAATGTGACCTACCGAGTTAGAATTATCACCGGGTTTATACTTACATGAGCAACATCAGAGGTGACACATGTGGAGCAGGATCTGCTTAATCATCTGGAGCACACCCTTTTTTGTGGCGTTTGTGTTGCTCAGTCTTTAGATTCTGTTGTGTTTTGTTCTAACTGTTGATTATCTTTTGGTTGTTTTTGTTTTTTGCCATGGCATTGTCAGTTTGTTTTCAACTTATCAGTTTGAATGTCCCTTTGGTATCTTTCGCCTCTCTAGTTGGAGTTTAATTACTAGTACCCTTAATTCAACCATTCATATTCAATGTTCAGTTTGAAAAATAATTTTGAACTGGTAAATGAACATGAAACTTTATCGAATGCCAACGGATTGTTAATAAATTGCAAAATACAAATTTTAATGTCAGATAAATACAAAGGGGAAAAAGGAGGAGGTCATATGGTAAACATGTATTTACACAGGAATTTAAGACAAAATGAAAAATATTTTATAAAAAAATTACTCGATGCTGTAGGTATCTGATGCCTTAAATGGCAATGAGAAAGAGGAAAGGTTGATTTTCCCTGTACCTGTGTATGGCAAGACTTTTTTTATTATTATTCAATTTCCAGATATCTTATAAATTTAATAATATATCTTATTAAGTGTATAGTATATCTTATAAAGTATAAAATATATCTTGTATTCTTATCTTATTTAATGTGAAGTATATAAAATATCTTTTACACTTAATTAATTTTATATGATATCTTATTAATTTTAGAAGATAATCTTTAAACATCAACTGTTGACACAGAGATATGTCTCGCCTATCGGCGTAAAATTCAGAAAATGACAATCTGATGGACAGCAACATTGCTAATTCATTCAAAGTCGCTGGACCAACTAATGGGTAGGGCCTCAAAATGGTTGACAAACTGAGATGTACAGACAGCAATGTAACTTTAAAGAAATATTGTCTATTGTAAGTAGTTCCTATTAAACTAACTTAATCAGAAAACTTAACATTGAAAATTGTTAATTGATTGGAAGTCACTGGACCATGGCCTAGGGATAGGGCATCCAAATAGTCGTCAAACTGATGTGTATTGATAGCAATGCAACTTCACACAAAGTATAATTGATTTATCACACGTAGTTCCTATCAAACTAACTTAGGAAGAAAACTTTAACATTGAAAATGGCTAATTAATTCAAAGTCAGTGGACCATGGCCTAGGGGGCAGGGCCTCAAAATTGTCTTCAAACTGATATGTACTGATAGTAATGCATCTTCATACAAAATATCAATGATCTATCACAGGTAGTTCCTATCAAACTAACTTAAGCAGAAAACTAAACAATTGTTGACGCCGGAGCCGGAGCTGCCGGAAAAGCAATCCCTATGTCTCACTTTCAGCGACCTTCGTCGTAGGCGAGACAACAATTAGATATCACATATAGTTAATAAGATATTTTATATCCTTTTAAAGGTATTTTTTAAACAAATACTTTTGAAATATCTTGTACAGTTCATAAGATATCTTTAAAAGTATACAAGATATATTATTTACTTTATAAAATATCTTACCTAATGTATAAGATATCTTAAATATATAAAATATTTCATCAAGTACTTTAGATATCTTAACTTCAAATTTAATAAAATATTTCATAATGAGTACTACGTATCTTATTTAATTTGCAAGATATATTATTCAATTTATAAGATATCGTTTTAGTTTACAAGATATTTCATGTAGCTTATAAGATATCTTATTTAGTTTATAAGATATCTTTAAAACAAAAAATATTTAAAAAAACAAGATATCTTTTTGCTCAGATATCTGAAAACCCTTAAAAGATATTTAGTAAGCTAAATAAGATATATTTATCTCATGTTTAATAAGATATCTCATTTAATATGTAAGATATCTCAATTAGTTTATAAAACAATTATTATCTAGTTTATAAGATATCTTATAATCTTTATAAGATATCTTGAAATTAACATAAATATATACAAAACAGCTTCCCACTACTAAGTTACTTACATGGTAAAGATCTGAAAGTTATTAAAGCATACTAGAATTGGAAAAGTATATAATTTTAGATTAATACAATTATATTGGTCCCAGATATATGGTATACTTAAACCATTTTTAATGATTTTACATATAACACAATGTCTTTCAGGGCAGAATTAATTGAATTGTTGTTGAAGCAATTTTGTAACAATATTGGAAATTTTACAAGTTATTGTGGAATTTTTAACTGAACATCTTTAACCAAATGTATTTTTCATAATAATGATTATTTCCAACATTTTAGTTTTTGTAAAGCATGTCCCTTTTAAACATATTTGAGATAAATACTAGAAATGTAACAAAATAAAAAAGTTTGGAGCTATCTATAAGCATTTATAATTACAAATAAACCAAACTATTGTTAGAACTTAAAAACTTAATGCTTATGACACTATCATTTTATAAATACAAACGTTTCAAAATTAATCAACCCTGATGAGGTAACAGGACCATATTATCTCCATAGAAATGAGATGATCAAATGCTACTAGGACTGCATACCAATATGTTTTAACAGAAAAAGTCTGATTTGATAAAAGATTGGACGTAAATTACTAATGAAAAATGTTTCTATTTCTATTGAATAGTCTCCTGTGTAACAACTCTTTATATGAAGAATCTGCAGATGGTTTCTTGCAAAGGAAAATTTATGGCCATCACTAACAAATCCTATTTTTGGTGATAGTTCCTCCCCTCTCCAACAAATTTTAACAAAATTTGCAGAAGCTACTTAAGTGATCTATTATTTTTTATATCACCTTGAATATGTACCAAAAATTTGCCATAGACCAGTAAACAAGCAATGTCGGGGCAGCTGTATAGCTGACTATATGGTATAGGTTGAGCCCATTGTTGAAGCGGTATAGTAACCTATAGTTGGCACTGTTGCTTAAATCTGCATTATTTGGACTCTGGTGGATAATTGTCTCATTGGCAATCATCCGAAATCTCTTTTAATTTATGACAATCGAAAACTAGAGGCTCCAAGGACCCTGTGTCGCTCACCTGATATTTTTATTTACAATTGATGCATGATAAATGCAACTGTTGTACTGTCGTTTAGTTTCAGAGATATAAGACTAAAAAGTGCGTTTTATTTCAGCCATGTGTGCCATGTTGGCAGGCAGGGTCATCATACACAGTGGTCACTGGATATCCTAGAGGTGATTTAAACCAAGTTTGGTTTAATTTGACAGTAGTTTCAGGGGAGAATTTTTGTAAAATTTATCTAACGAGAAATGCGAAGTGATGAGAAAGTTTGTTGTGAAGTTTTGTTGTTGCGCAACCCCCAAAAAAAAAAAAAACAAAAGGTAATAAAAAATTATCATTTAAGGGCAATCTTTCCTATTAATGACTTCTGCAAACTTCAGTTGATTGTGCAAGGGTTGTATAGCCAGCTGAGGTCGTTAAAAACTCTCATTTGTAGTTGCAAAATTCAAGTGGTTTTTGAATTGCTTTGTTGATCTTTTTTTGTATTCAACTTTTAAACAACAAAGTACAACAAATATGATGACTGATACTCATGACACTGAAAATATGGTCTTCATTCTTGTGAAGAAAATGATAAGGTTTGAAATATTTCTTAAATATTAATTCAATACCTATACTTTAATTTGCATTGGATTTATCCCAGGAAATGAGAACAAGGGACACAATTAAATTCAATTTTTTTCCCTAAATTTCTGATAAAATATAAAATGAAGAACTATATTTTTTAATGAGAATTTTCTTTTTAATAGTTAATTGATAATTTGAACAATATTAATTAAGTTTTAGATCTTGCATGGTTGATTAATTTTCTCTCAAAATTTCTGATATTCTATTAAAGTTTTAAATATAATATGAGGCAGGCATTACCTGTGAAAGGGATGAAGTCTGTATAAATTAGTGTAGGAATTCAAGCATCATTTGCACTTCGGAATCTGTAGAAAATGAAGCCAAAGTACTGAAACATATCTGACATTCGACCTATTGTTCGGGATTATAGTTGTGACATCATTTTCAATGTAAAGAAAGAAACACCATCATCAGGTATTAATGTGGTTTTTTTCATGTTATGGAATTATCAATTATTTTTATTGCCAGTACATTAGTAGATTGTTTTCTATATTGATTTTCTACTGCAGTTTCAGAAAAGAAGATTACAAAAGGAAAACATTTTGTAAAAACTTACCAAAATTTACCAAATTAATGAAAATTGTTAAAAATTGACTATAAAGGGCAATAACTCCTTAAGGGGTCAACTGATCATTTTGGTCATGTTGACTTATTTGAAGATCTTACTTTGCTGAACATTATTGCTGTTTACAGTTTATCTCTATCTGTAATAATTTTCAAGATAATAACCAAAAACGGCAAAATTTCCTTAAAAATTACCAATTCAGGGTCAGCAACCCAACAACCAGTTGTACAATTCATCTGAAAATTTGAGGGCAGATAGATATTTACTTGATAAACAAGTTAATCCCTGTAAGATTTGCTTTAAATGCTTTGGTTTCAGAGTTACAAGCCAAAATCTACATTTTACCCCTATGTTCTATTTTTAGCCATGCAGCCATCTTGGTTGGTTGGCTGGGTCACCACACATTTTTAAACTAAATACCCTAATAATGATTGTGGCTAAGTTTGGTTGAATTTGGTCCAGTAGTTTCAGAGGAGAAGATTTTGTTAAAGATTACAAAATTTACAAAAATTTAAAAATTACTTTAAAGGGTAATAACTCCTTCAGGGTCAACTTTTTAAACTAAATACCTGAACTAATTTAATGATTGTGGCTAAGTTTGGTTGAATTTGGTCCAGTAGTTTCAGAGGAATCCCTGAAGATTTGCTGTAAATGATTACAAAAAATTTACAATTTTTAATGGCATCTTGGTTGGTTGAAAAATTTTTAAACTAAATACCCTAATAGATTGTGGCTAAGTTTGGTTGAATTTGGTCCAGTAGTTTCAGAGGGAAGATCAACTGACCATTTTGATTATGTTGACTTATTTGTAGATCTTACATTGCTGAACATTATTGCTGTTTACAGTTTATCTCTATCTATAATAATTTTCAAGATAATAACCGAAAACGAAAAAAATCCTTAAAATTACTAATTTAGGGGCAGCAACCCAACAACCCATTGTCCGATTCATCTGAAAATTTCAGGACAGATAGATCTTGACTTGATCAACAATTTTATCCCATGTCAGATTTGCTCTAAATGCTTTGGTTTCAGAGATATAAGCCAAAATCTACATTTTACCCCTATGTTCTATTTTTAGCCATGGCGGCCATCTTGGTTGGTTGGCAGGGTCACCGGACACAATTTTAAACTAGATACCCCAATGATGATTGTGGCCAAGTTTGGTTAAATTTGGCCAAGTAGTTTCAGAGGAGAAGATTTTGTAAAGTTAACGGACGACGGACGACGACGGACGACGACGGACGACGGACGCCAAGTGATGAGAAAAGCTCACTTGGCCCTTTGGGCCAGGTGAGCTAAAAATTAACCAATCAAGTCTCCTACCTGTAAACTTTTCTTTAAGTCTTCTCTGATGTATACCAATTTCAAAATTCATAAAAACTTCTCCTTATGTCATGCATTGGCTATCTTCATATTTCCTTTCTGAGCATGTAACTCTGAAGCTTCTGTGAATCATTTGATTCAGTCGCTATTAATCATTTCCTGCAAAACATAAACACATGAATTAGGATTATCAAATAGGCATAAGTTTTTGAAAATATTTATAACATTTATATAAAACTAGAGAGTAGTTTTGGTAGTATAATAAGATAATAAGATAAATGATTCTCAGGGGGTTCACGCTTATATATTGTTGGCGAGTTTTGAAAGTGTCTATGGGCCACTCGATATCCTCGGAATCAAGATTTTCGGAACGTCTCGAAATTTTTCGATCATTTGTACAGGTATAGTTATTTATGTCTTTGATACGGTAGCTCTATGGATAGGCTACCACGTGTGATTGTATATTTCAACAATCAAAGTTCAATTGTAGATTGGAAAGTAAAACAATAAAGACTAGGTTGCATTCAAAAAATCATTTATATGTTATATAGAAACTATTTGCCTTCTGACAAAATATATGTGTTTTTGAATAATGTGAATGTTTATTAAATATCATGTATAATGATAACGCAATTATATAATTCATTCTTTGAGACGGCCCTCTACTCGTTGTGTGTGTAGTATTTAATACAGCGTGTTGCTGTGCATTGCTACCATAAACCTGGGAATAGTTTATTGATATATTATGACCCAGAATAAACTGATTATTTCTGAACTTTTATCATTTGATAATTTGTATTTCAATCATAGCATGAGAAAATGTCGGAAAGCATGAAGAAAATTAAGAAAACGATATTTCTGTTAAAAATATTTATCTACTTTCGGAAACACAGTGGTCGGAAAGCAGAAAGATAATCAACCAAAATTAATTTTTCGTAAAAAAAATATCTAATTTCATTAATAGATACTACCAGACTAAGAAAATATTCATTGTTAAGTTTAATCTGAGACTGAATTTATTCTTAATAGAATATAATTAATTGTAATATAAACGTGTGCATTTGAACAGTCATTACATTTATGAAAATTATATGTAACTTATCAGCACCAATGATCAGGGATGCGTACCAAAAGTCAGCTAAATATCTAAATTTCAAACGGTCGTAAATGAAAAAAAATACTTGCACGTTCTCAATTCACAAGGATTTTAAATCCTTGCATCTCACAAAAAAACGTAATAATAATTTACAATAATCATAGCAAAATCTAATTACTTTCATAATTTTAATTATTTTATACTAGCTGTTTTAGTATGGATTTATTTACAGTCTTTGCTTATATTTTGTATATAGTGGAATGTGAGACTTTAAAAAAGATTCATTTGACAAATAAAATGTCCATCCGTAAATGCTTGACGTTTGTGTTTATAGATATTATATTCTAAATTTTCGGAAAAAGTTTACTGACAGGAACGTATGTTTGTTATAAAATTTCATTTCTAATTTTATTCGTTTGTTTTAATAGTTCAACCTTATAGCATCTAAATATTTGTACTATGATACGGTTTTGAAAATTGTATTCATTGTGTTGACCAGCTATCCAACACATCTTGATTCATTCACATTATACATCACCCTGTTCACACGCACACTATCGGTTTGCGTTCACAAGAATTCCGGATAAAATGTCAGTAAATCCGGTGTCAAAACAATTGAGTTAGGTAGTTTGACATCCGAATTCAACTATTAGATTAATATATGTGATGACGCAAATGTGTATTCTTATCCTGAGTGTCAGTGCGTATGCTTTCTATTTACTACTTCGTGCGCTAAAATACCGCGTGCATGCATCAATATTAATTTCACTCGCGAATGCGAATTTTCGCTTTTCTTATCTTAATTCAGGACACGGCAGTAAGTGCTTGACATGTGACTTTCAAGCACGGTCATCATTACTAACGGTATTCTGACCTCTGACTGTTTCTCTTTTGTTTTATTTTTTGAGTCACTGTCCTGTTATAAACTTTGACATTTTCGAAATGCTTGGCTAGGGATTTTCTACCCAAGGAATAGATTACTTAACTTTGTACTTTATTTGGCCTTTTTAACTTTTTTCATTCGAGCGTCACTAATGATTTTTTGTAGACTTATTTCGCGTCTGGCGTACATCATTTTAATCCTGGTATCTCTTTATATCTACATATCTTTTTATATAAATTGGTTCTTTTGAGAGTATGTTCAGGTATTCATAAAACTTCTGAAAATAAGATATTCTTCAAACCCTGTAGAATATTTGAATTGATTTAAGTAAAATCAGGAAATCCTTAACATTTGAGATGTTTTATGAGACCAAAATAAGTCTCTATATAAGAGGGCTCAATGAATTGCATGTCACAGGTTTTCACCGCACATGGAAATTGGACTTTGAATTTATCTTTACAACATCTACCATAAGTACAGACAGCTTCAATAACGAGTTGAGAATATGAAGGCATCAATGGAGGAAACAAAATATAAAGATATGATAGATAAAATAAATGCATCCAGAGTATATTTAGCAAACTGAGTGCTTAAATTCATATTGCGATTGGTTTGTGCAATTTGCATAGGACATCCGGTTTGTTAAAATTGGAATTTGCAAAAGGGTAATCATCGGGAAAAAAGATATACATTCCCAAGTAATAAATAAAATAGTCGAGCTTTAAAATTGATATTCAAATAGTAGCTGTATACATAGCCAGAAATTAGTAGTACTTTTGCTAATTAATATTCATAATATGTAAATGAGAATTGTACCACGTGATAATAGTTTAAACTGGACTGGCTTGATATTATTAAAATCTTTAAAACACGGATATTATAAGTTGCCCGTCACAGAATCCTTGTTTATAATCACTCTGATATTTCCGTAAAGTTGTCAGGCGGTCAAAATCAAAACAATGGACGCGAATTTACTGAATTTTTCGTGTTTTCGTGAGTTTATTCTTCTTGAAATAGGGGCATTTTAAATTTACGTGGGAACCTAGAGTTCAACGACTACACATACAAGGCTTGGACTTGCTTATTCTTTGGACATTCAAGTTTCAAGTTTCATCCCCGCAACCTGTTTTTGTAATGACCTTGTTAGCCAATTTTCAACACGAAGTTTGCAAATTTGACGTTTCAGCCATTTAAGCCTGTATTTTATACTGCAATGTTAAAAGCCTCTCGCTTCGATTTTTAAAATAGCTCAGGAACCTTGATTTTTGCAACGACAGTCATTATGTTTCGTTTAAATGGTGTATATTGTTGTGTATATTTATTTTTTGTCCCCGCAACCTGTCTATCACTTAAATTAAAGTTAAAACAGACATTTTTTTTCTCAAAATTCCCTATCTCATTTCAATATAATTTCCGTGACCTATATCCGATTTCTTTAGTATAATATTCAAATAAGCAAAGTGGCGTTGATTTCTGGATATGATATACACTTTCAGCTGACTTGTGATTGTACACACAATTGCATATTTTTAATAAAGGTGTTTTAACATCATCATTGTCTTATTCTATTCACAGTCAATTATTTCAATTCAAAAGCAAACAAAAATTCAGCAACAATCTTTTGGTGACCCGGCAGTCAGCGGTCTCTTAGGTTCACGTATTGCTTTACTTTTTTTTTTTAAAGAAAGCAACTTGTTTTTAAAATGACCCTGCAATACAAATACAAATAATCAGTACAAAGAAAGATAACTCTGTTCATTTTAGATGACAATATCAAAAATACACAGCTCAAATATTTCCCACTGGAAAACTGTGGTCTCCATGTTTTTGACTTACAAAATTATGTATAAAGAAAGTATGAGAAATTTTGAACTCATCATAAATCATATACATTTACATCTTAATATTTTAACACATATTAGATTCTACCAAATATTCTACTGACAGGCATTTTTTATGTCATTCTATTTAAATTTATAACAACATTGCATTAGTACACATAAAGCAAAGCGTACAGCAACATAACACAATAAGCTTGCTAAAAAATGACACATGATTGTTAAGCAGAAAAACACACATATAAACAGAATACAAAACCTACCATGTATGAGGTACAAAGGTCCTGTATACACAAAACTCTGGAATCTATAGTACTACATCATGTACAATATTGGAACAGTTTGATTCAATATCTGTAATAATCATAACTGTTGTTGTTAATAGTTTGTGTATATACAAAAATATGTATTAACATTAAACATGCAAATTATTATCTTTGATACCAAAAACTAAAACTGAGATATTCATATAATTTGGCTTAAATACTTGCAAAATGATTATTTTGACTGTGTTGATTAGTTTATCTGATTTAACCAATATTGTATATATGTTTATGTGTTTTAATCTTTCATATGCACCTTTATTCTGAAACCATTAATTTTGACCATTCATAGAAAATCATCGTAAAGTACATTCATATCAATATATTAGTAGGAATGTGAGATATAATTAATGAGAGAAAACTGACCTTATTTGATATAAACTGTTATCACAGAGATATGTCTCGCCTTTTTGTAATTTTGACAATGCAAATGTTGAAATTAAAATAGCAATACTTTAACCCATAAGTTATGCAAATATTCAAAGTCGATGAACCATGACTGAAGGTACATGGCTAAACAATCTCCATGAAAATGAAATGTGCCAATGCTAATACAACTGCATACCAAATACCATTGACTTATTATAAGTCGCTCCCTTTAAACAAACCTAAAGACAAACATTAACTTGTAAACTATGTAAAAGCTTCAAAGGTCAATGAACCATGATGAGGGGGTGGGGCTATATAATCTCCATGGAAACGATACTTGCAAATGCCAATACATTTGCATACCAAATATCATTGACTTAACATTAGCAGTTTATCTTAAACTGATCTAATCACAAACTAATACATGTAAACTCAGCTAAATTTTCAGTCAATAGACCATGACCAAGGGGGCGGAGCCAAATAATCTCCATGGAAATGAGATATGCCAATGCTTATACAACTGCATACCAAATATCATTGACCTACCACTAGTGGTTCCCCATAAACTGACCTAATCACAAACTAATACATGTAAACTAAGCAAAAGTTTCAAAGTAAACAGACCATGACTGAGGGGGCAGGGCCAAAAAATCTCAATGGAAATGAGATGTTCCTATGCTTATACAACTGCATACCAAATATCATTGACCTACCACTAGTGGTTCCCCATAAACTGACCTAATCACAAACTAATACATTGTTGACGCCGCTGCCGTCTCTGCCGGAAACAGCATACCTATGTCTCGCTTTTTGACTCCGTCAAGGCGAGACAAAAACCAATGATGTCCATTAAGTATGAATACAAATTATAACAAGGAACAGCACAGCACCATTCAGTTCAAAATATAAGCAAATTCTAACCAAACAAAAGAATTTCCCTCCAAAAAAGACATATGACTTAATTAACCAATTATCATAAAGAAGATCGAGTTTTCATAACACAAACTAGTAAAACCTAGAGAGTAAACAAATACCCAATCTATCAAAATTCAGTGAGCCGTAAACATGACGAAGAAGTCCTACAATAAATATAAACACTGATGCATGACTAGAAACTATTCAATAAGTACTTAGAATTAAAAAATTTACTCATCAGATATATAATATCAAAATATCAAAGTATGATACAAAACACTAAAGTATCCAAATGAACATACTACCACATATATATTATGATGAGATTGATAGTTTCTTTTTTATTAACGTTCAGTGGCAAACATTTCATGCATATTTAGGACGCAAACACATTGATAAAATAATTAATATAACGTGGACCGACCGCAATGTAAAAGAGGTTAAGCCAACGCCCTTTGAACTTGTGTAATACATCATTACAAAATTTACTGATTAACTTGGGCCAAACCCTCTTGAATTTATTTCACACCAGTCATCTTTCAAACTGCGAGTACTCTCAGATCTGTACTTAGTGTCTTTTTGTTGTTTGGATGTACAAGTACCCGTACACATCCACTCTGTGTTTTTGTTAGATGTATTTCTATTTGTATCCATCTGATGAGTTAAGCCTTTTTCAACTGATTTTTATAGTTTGTTCTTATGTTGTACTGTTACACAACTGTCCCAGGTTAGAGGGAGGGTTTGCGCCTTCAAACTAGTTTAACCCCGCCACATTCTGTATGTGCCTGTCCCAATTCAGGAGCCTGTAATTCAGTGGTTGTCGTTTGTTGCTGTGTTACATATTTGTTTTTCGTTCATTATTTTGTACATAAATTAGGCCGTTAGTTTTCTCAATTGAATTGTTTAACATTTGTCATTTCGGGGCCTTTTATAGCTGACT